>CAWUFW010012324.1:0-549486 GCA_963921515.1 Calotriton arnoldi | reverse complement strand
GACACCACCACACACAGCCCAAACAGAACAACTGTAAGATGCGTGGGGACATGTGTACACTCAGCCAGCCACGTAACCACCAACAGGTCCCCAAATATGCCAGAAGCGCCACAACGAGCACCCACCACACCCATGTGTCCGCCACAGCTGCACTAACCGACAAGTAACAGGTAAGTGGCAGGAACACAAAGTGCAGTGGGTGGGAGGGTGGACAGCCCAAGTACAACACACACCAGGCCCCTAGTCCCACAGCACAGCAAGGAGGAGCATCCCCCACACCCCACAGCCACGTGTCAGCCACCGCAGTGCACAACGACAGCCGAAAGGTAGACATCACGGTCCACAGCAATCGGTGTCAGTGGGTGTCCAGCCACCACCACGACCCACAACACCCCCCACCCCCACAGACCTGCAACATGGAGCACCCCCGCTTAGAACCATGTGGCATCCAGTACAGTGCACGCCCGAACAACCTGCAGGTGGGAAACTGGACAGGGCTGGATTACTGGAGGCATGAGGACCGTAACACGACCAACACATGGGACATGTCACGTAGCAGACGAACACGCAGCACCGCCCACCGTCACGAACAAGTGAACAATGTGCACACGGACATGAACCACAGACTCACACCTCACATGACCCATCACAGACACAGCAACACCCAAGGAGCCACGTCTGCATGCACAAGCCACACTGAATATAGTACCACACGGCAGCCACTGTGCAACTCATCACACACAACCGAAACACCATTGAAGTCCTGTCCATGTAGCCCCTACTGCCTGTCAACCACACACCCCACAACTACGCCTATGTAAGACAAACAACACTAGACGCAACAGAGCGGAACAACATAAATGCACACGAACACCACTGAACCCATCAAACACACAGACACACCATGCACATACAACATACCATCCATCCCATCCGTCAGCCCCAGTCTCATGAAAGGCATGTCATCCGCACAGCTGCCACACATACAGCAGTCACGCTAAGATACATGCCCATGACCAACCATGTGCCAGAAGTCAATGAAGCGCACGCCACACTGTGAGCAACAACACACAACATGGGCCACACCCCCCATGAGCACTGCAGTGATGCACATGGCACAGGGCAGCACGCACACCAAGGAGATGGGACAACTGCAATACGTTGGCTGGCACACAACCATCACTCACTCATAACGATGCGTCCAATGCCATGTCCAGTAATCACAACAGACAGCAAATATGCAGGCCATGTCAGGCATGCACACACCTCAGACCATGCACTGTCATGCTGCCACAACACATGTCACGTTCGGCACCCATGGCTCACAGCATGTACCCCAAAAGCATATTCCCTCCCAAATGCGAATCTGGGGCATGGCCCCCATGTTGCCATATGCGTTCCTAAGCGTTCCATTTGAACCCCAAAAGCATATTCCCTCCCAAATGCGAATCTGGGGCATGGCCCCCATGTTGCCATATGCGTTCCTAAGCGTTCCATTTGAACCCCAAAAGCATATTCCCTCCCAAATGCGAATCTGGGGCATGGCCCCCATGTTGCCATATGCGTTCCTAAGCGTTCCATTTGAACCCCAAAAGCATATTCCCTCCCAAATGCGAATCTGGGGCATGGCCCCCATGTTGCCATATGCGTTCCTAAGCGTTCCATTTGAACCCCAAAAGCATATTCCCTCCCAAATGCGAATCTGGGGCATGGCCCCCATGTTGCCATATGCGTTCCTAAGCGTTCCATTTGAACCCCAAAAGCATATTCCCTCCCAAATGCGAATCTGGGGCATGGCCCCCATGTTGCCATATGCGTTCCTAAGCGTCCCATTTGAACACCAAAAGCAAAGTACAAACCAGACCCAGGATGGGCCAGGAGCCCGCATACACCAGAGTCACAATAAGTAGGGGCACAGCAACACACCCATCGGCATGGCCAATCCGTCCCATGCCACATGTGCACAGCACATTGCCAAGCACACACAACTACAAATGGTACAGCCACACACACGCCTCCGGGAAACCCATGTACGAGATTGCACGAACTGTTAATGTCAGACGACAAATACATACTTCGCCAGGTGCAACACAATAACAAATCTTATTCTATCCACAGGTGACGAACTGCTGGATGCTGGGGATGGAGACAGCAGCCAGCACAGCCAGCCTACAAGCCCCCAACGAGGACACACGGATGTGGAGGATCTGTCCTCCTCTTCGGACACGGACCACCAAGCAGGCCCATCTGGTGTGGCAGGGCCCAGCCGCTCCCCAGGACCCCTCCTACCCACCAACCCATCATCCAGGGCTGCTGAACATTCCCAGCCCCCTGCTGCCACTGTCGTTGCGGCCACACCCACGGTCATTGCGGCCACACCCACGGTCATTGCGGCCACACCCACGGTCATTGCGGCCACTACCACTGCCGCAACCGCCACCATCGCCGCACCGACCACCACCGCCGCCACCACCACCACGTCTTCGCTGGCACCAGCCCCAGCGCAGGTGGTGGCCCGGCCGACTGGATCCACCCTGGGAGCCACAGCGAGGACCGTGGTGAGCAATGTGGCTAGTGGGCAGGCCGGTGGCAGCAGGACTGGTAGGAGGAGCAGGGTCAGGCAAACGCCAGCCTCCCCTGGGAGCCATGCCCTGCCTCAAATGGCCAGAGTCCTTGGGGCCTATGAAGAGGCCCAAGGACAATGGGCCAGGTCAGCTACAGACACGCGTGAGGTGCTGGGGGTGCTGAGGTCCATGGACGCCCGTATGGGCCAACTCGTGGACCTCATGGGCCAGCTGGTGGTGGCGGTGAGGTCACAGCCAGGGACAGCAGCTCCCCTCCGCCACCACCTGCCGGGCGCAGGGTCGAGCAGCAGTGTCCAGTTCCCCTGCGTCCACAGCCAGTGAGCACACCTCAACCACCAGCATGTCGCAAGCAGGCACCCCCTCGCAAACGTGGAAGGGGCCGTCCGAAGTGGAAACAGATCTCCCGTGAGGACTTCGCACGCTCCAGACGCAAGTGAGGCAGCCAGCCAGCCTTCCTTGACCACCCACTGCATTGACTTGGACTACGATCCCACTCCACACAGCCATCTGGATGGCATGTGTGTGTTGGACTATGGACATAGAACCAGTGGGTACACCCTGAGCATCACGCAGCCATGACCGACAGCTCATTGTCACTGCACGCACCACTTTTGTCATCACCTTACACACAATCACATGTCACAGTTTGAAATAAATGCACCTCTTACACAAACTGCTGTTTGTGCCCTGTGTTTTATTTGTACGGAATACAACGGCCACCTTGGGCGGAAAGGCACCTGATGCGTGGCATGGCAATGGAACCGGAGGGCCTGTAGGGACCTAGGGGTGGGAGACAGAACAGGAGCACATTCAATGAGTGTGTCACACACCCATCACACAGTACATGTCAACAACTACAAGCAATGTACACACATCGCACAGAGCAATAGGGCACAATGCCACAGCCACCAACAGTGGCATACTACCCTGGCCATGGAGCGTTGACACACAGCACGCAGTGAACAAACGGCCACCCTGACACAGCACACACACACCTGCACAGATACAGCCACATCAGCCGTCGTACATGGACACTCACCGTCAAGTGAAGTAGTGGGCGATGAGCTGCTGCCGCACATTACCAGCTTCCTCCTCTCCGCTGTCCTCCTCACTCGAGCTGTCCTGGTCTGCGGCCTCGGGCCCTGGTTGATCTCAGTCATCCACGATGAGGGGGATCTGCTTCCGAATGGCCAGATTGTGCAGCATGCAGCACGCCACCACTATCTGGCACACCTTCTGTGGGGAGTACGCCAGCGCACCCCCGGTGCGGTCCAGGCACCTGAACCTGGACTTGAGGAGGCCAAAGGTACGCTCGACCACACGTCTGGTCCTCCCATGTGCCTCATTGTAGCGATCGTCTGCTGGGGTGCGAGGATTCCTCAATGGACTGAGCAGCCATGCCCCATTCGGGTACGCAGAGTCACCTGGGTGTGAGGGACACAGAGAACCGTTGCTATTCCAACTGGACAGGGGACAGCATCGCACAACCAGCACGCTACACCATTCCACATACTCACCGACAATACAGCCACGATCCTGTTGCAGATTGGACATCAGTCGTGGCAAGATGCTGTTGCGCATTATGTGTGCGTCATGGGCCGAGCCTGGGAACTTTGCACACACGTGGGTGATCACCATGTCCGCAAGGCACACCACTTGCACATTCAGGGAGTGCGTGTGCTTCCTGTTGCGGTACAGGTGCTCAGTGGCCTGTGGTGGAACAAGGCCAACATGTGTGCAGTCAATGGCTCCAACGACGTGTGGGATTCTGCCAAGGGCATAGAATGCACCCTTCACTGCCGCCAATTCACGAGTCCTGGGGAAGCGGATGTACCTGTTTCGGTACAGCATCATGGCTGCCAGTACATCCCTCAGCACCTTGCTGAACATGGGCTGGGACATCCCTCCTCCACTGCCCACTGTGTGCTGGAATGACCCAGTGGCGAAGAAATGCATGGCGGCCATCACCTTAGCCGTGGGGGTGACAGCTGTCGGATACACCCTGCGGGACGGAGATGGGGTTCCAACATGGCACACAGTCGATGCAGGGTTGGCCTGTCCAGCCGAAACTTCCTAATGACCTCTGTATCGTCCATGTCCGCCAGCAATTGGTATGGGCGGTCAATGTTCGGTCTCCGCCTAGGGAAAATGGCAGTGGACACATGTCAAAGCAACACAACACATAGCAATTTCGCATACACATCACTGACATGACTGAGCAAGCACATGAGCCACAGCCCAGCTGTCAAGCTGGGACGGCACGGCCACAATACACTTACACAGGTCTCCCAACAATGGCAATGGCTAGTGATACAGACCACTGCCATGTGCATGCACATGGGGATCTAGGCCCCAATGACTTGCGGGGCGTGCTGATGGGGACTGACTGCATATTCGTCAAGCGGCAACGCCACGGCAACATGAATGTCTGCTGAGCATGGAACTGCTTCCGAGGCTGGATGAGTATGGCACACGACGACGATGTGGGCACAGGCTGAGCGGCCAAAACAAGTGGGACCTGTGGCACGAGGGGATATGAGACAGTAGTAGGTGTCAGCACTGCACCCTATGTACAGCACTGTACGGATCACACCTCCCGAAACATTGACAGGTGTCCACATTGACAGCCCCATGCCAAGACGGCTGTGTGCTTGCAGTCACACGTCACAGGTGAGAGGTTACATTGCACGTGCCAGGTGGCAGACGTACATAGTGGGAGCTGGCATGTGTGTGCATGTGTCTCCTGTTCAGGATCCACCAGATGGGCGCTGACTCTGTACTGACCATTGGACACAGCATGTTCCGTGGAAGGCTTGTGTGTGTGGGATGGTGGCACTGGATGTGCCTCCGTTGGGTGGGGGGCCATGCACAGGGCGGGTACGTCGATGATTGCGCATTGTTGGTCACGGTGGGTGCACCCACTAAGATGTGTTGCCCTGTGTTCAATTCCTATGTCCGCATGATGATGGACTGTAGATGTGGGCAGACTACACATTGGTCGATGTGCTGTCTATATGCATGTGCCTTCACACCAGGCACAGCTGCCCCTGCACATGTGACCCCTGCTGGACTCGCTGCTGGGTCTGTGGAGCTGATGCACCTTCTGTGCGTGGGGCGGACAGCTCTCCTCACTTCCCTCATTGCGCATGTCATGACTTTGCCGCAGGTGACATGGATCATGGAGGGCCCACATGTACGCGTGGGTAGGCTACACATGATTGTTCACTGGTCGCCACCCCCAGTCAGTGTTTCGAATGGGAAGGTTGTCGTGCTGGTGGTATGTTCGATGTGGCGGATGGGCGGGCCTAGGTGCGGGCTTACATTCCGGACATGGGGGGTAGTTGGATTGGCGACTAGTTGCAGTACACACGGGACACGTCTCTTCCTTTCCACATCTGGGTCATCCCTTGTACTCACTGACAGTGATACAGTCATCTTCGCCCCAGCCCTCATGTCCTCCCCTCGCTCCCCCAATATGCATGTGCACCTGCGAGGCTAGCGCTTGCACAGGCAGCCCCAAGCTCGCACCAGAGAGGGCAAGGAGTGTATGTGTGGGTCCAGTTGCACGAGTGGGCTGTCTCAGGGTATGATGTGTTGCGGGACGCCGTCCACCTGCGTGGTGCCCCAAATGGAGACCCGGCCTGCATGGACTATGCATCACAGTCTTCGCCTTCCGGATCCGCCACCTGCGACACCCAGTGGCTGTGGCTGCCCTTGCGGCCAGGCCGCGTCCGTCTGTGACTGATGGCCCACACATTCACTCTTTGGCCTCTCTGGGGAGGGCTCGGGGGTGGTGGCGCACGCGCTTGCACTTAGTCGCAATGGCATGTGGCGTGGTTGGTATAATGGGCAATGGATGGGATGGTGCGAGCCACCTCCCGTGACGTCAGTGCTGCTCGTGCTGTGGTGCGTCCCCCTACACTTCCATTTGACTAGTGCCATGCTAGACGTTGAGGTTCTATTGCCTGCGTGATATGACCAGGAGGAGCGCGAGGAGACCTCTCACACACCATGCTCCACTGCCATCCCGTGCCCTGTATCGCCTGTGCGGATTGACTATGTTGGGGTTACACCTGGTCGACTGGGGCTGTGTGTGCCTTGTCAAGGGGCATGGCGGGCGCACAACAGGATCCAGCTTGTCCACAGAGGGTGGGCTGAGGTGCGCCTGGTACCGCTTTGTACGTGTGCCCGGCTGCTGTGCACACACGTGTTCACTCCCCCCGACAGGTGTCCTCTCACAATGCCCAGGGAAGCGGTGGTGTACTGTTCATGCCCCCTCCCAACACGGCGTGCTCCAACTTGGCATGTGCGCATCTACCCGTCACACCCACCCACCTGAGCACTGCGTCCATACGACTTCACACGACACATGTGTCTTCCACAGTTGTGCTACTCATTTGCGTTGACATCCAATACCAGTGGACTACATGGTCATGTCACGACTGCCGTGTACTTCACATACTCTCATCCTCTCTCATTCGTACTTGTGAAATGAGTCAGCGGAGACAGTTTGTTTCAAACATTATATTGAGTCTTCTGTCCTCTGTGATGCAGTATAGTGGACACTACTGGCAGCGGAATACATGTTGAGGATATACTGAGCATGATTGCAAATGGGATAGGGTGTGGGGTTACATGTGATTGGCTGTTGCATGTGGGATGTGGGCTTCAGAGTTACATCTGCTTGGCCAAGGCTGTGCTAATGTACATTTACGTATAGCTGCGGAGCTGCGGACTTTGACACAGACGGTATACATGTAGCCTACCAGACCGCTTGGCATCATGGGCACAGTCCATCTCAGTTCCATGTGACAGGTTTGCTGCGGTTGTTCCTCATGCATGCGTGCATGTGAGATGACATCAGGGCATGTGCGTGCATGCAGCGGCGTGCCACTTGTTGTTGCAATGTGGTGGTTACTGAACATGTCACAGTCACTGGGGTCGTGTTGTTGTTGTATGCACTTGTCGTCCATGCAAAGGTCCTGGTATGGGATTCCCGGGGCGGGGGTGGGAGGGGTGCAGCACCCACAGACTCCAGGCGACCTATTCATGTCCACTGAGCGGTGTGTGTGTCCATGGGCGCTGGATCCATGTCGTGTCCTGGTTGTTCGTGCAGTTCCGTCCATGTGGGTGCGATACACAGACCCCATGCCACTGCCTCCCACGATGCATGCGGTGTTCCTGGATGTGATGGGGAACAGTGTGCATGTCCCGGTCATATCCGATGTCATGGCGATGTCGTTGATGGTGTGGTTACAGTTGCCGGTCGTTTGGTATGGCTGTTGTGGTGGTGACTGGCCAGTCCGTGCGGAAGCTAAGCATGGGTGCGGGGTTGGACATCATAGGTCAATCGGGGAACCTGCGTTGTGGTCCGACGAATTTACAGGTTGTCAGGTATGCGATGCCGTCCAGCAGGGCTTCCATGTCATTGGTGGTGTACATGTTTGCCAGCCAATGTAGCGGATGGTGGCTGTCAAGGTGTTGTTCGTAAGTTGTCCCTTGGAGGACCATGATGGGGCATGCTGGGTGACATTCGATGTAGCTGTTCTCGATGATCCGTCGTGTGGAGGCACAGTGGTCCCATTTCAGTGCGGGTGCGATGTTGGCCACATACGCCATGCCCCCATAGACAGAGCAGGCCCTGTCGTGTGCGTCCAGAGGGAGGAGTAGTGGTAGCAGGTCCGCCTTCAGACATGCCGGGTTGGAGAGGCATATCTCCACGGGATGCTGGTAGGGGCACCTCCGACAGTAGAAGACTGGCATGACGCAGCTGAACAATGTGATGCGGTAAGTCAGTCGGTAACTTACGTTCAGCAGGGACAGGAGATCGCATCCCAATATATGTATCAGGTTGGTTTTGTACAGCTTGAGCTGTCCGGCGTAGTTGGGTAGGTGTGTTGCGGTTGCCATTTCGCAGCGGTGCGTTGTGGTGGCGTGCTCCGGCTGTGTGTGCAGTCTGCAATGTGCACGCTCCGAGGTTGCTGTGAGCTCTGTGTAGTCGTAGGGAGACAGGACTTGTGTTCTGTTGGCTTGTTTGGAGGACACGGGCCCTCATCCCACATGCTTCTCAGACAGTTCAAGGTCAGTGATGTGTGACTCCTTCCAATTAACTTGCATGTGGCCGACATGGGGGAGTGTTTTCTTTTTCTTCCCCGTCCGTTGTGTGCTTCTGTGATATGCGCTATCTGCCCTGTGGTCGGTCTCCTCGGCATGCCTGTGTTGGTCTATTCTTGGACAATGGCTGTATTCACCGGCTTCTGTCGTAGGGCTGTGGTTTCGGAGTTGGAATGGAAGGTCATTCAGTGCTGTCTGCTCTCCCTTGTGTGGGCGGCAGGCTGCCTTTCCGCTCTGCGTTGGGCCTTGTGTGTGGATGTTATTCTTGGGCCACCTGTTGTCGGTCCCCGGGCTCTTTGGTGTTCCGTTTTATATGTCTTGTTCATATGTGCAGGGTGGTATGGGTGTTTCAGTGTGGTACTGGCGTTCCTCTTCCCGAAGGGGCCCTGCTTCTCCTAGTTGGTGTTGCCGCCGCTGTGTGCTACGCCATGTTTGTTACACTGGGGTGTGTCCTGCTGTTGCGTGACTTCACTGACATGTGTGCGTCGGTTGTGTGGCGTTGGGTGTTGTCCGTGAATTGGGCGTTGGGGACATGTCTGTGGCAGGCCTGTCACGTGTCATGTGCGTTCGGGGTGGGGCTGATGTGTGTGCTGCTTGGTTGTGTCCCTGTGTCTGTGTGCGACGCATGCATGGCGCTGCGGTTGGCCTCTGCGTTGTGCGCATGTGTGGCGGCGTCATCGCCGCTTTGGGGCCGTGACGGGGTGGTTGGTTCCTAGTCCCAGGTGGTGTGTACACATGTGTTACGCGATGTTACGATTTGGCCTGTGTGTCATATGTGGATGCAATGGTGGATGTGTAGTGTACACGCGCTGGTGGGGGTTGTCCGCTTTTCCGCCCTTGCACTGTGTGCGCTGTTTGCGTGCACTTGTTGTGTGTGCGCCTACCTGCGTCTCCGCGGTACGTTGCGTCCTTGGTGGTGCATCAGCAGGAGCATGGGGAGGGCCTGCAGTGCTGGATTCATGCTCGGGGAGCCGCTTCTTCGTTGTCCGTGCTCGGCGTCCGTGTTACCGCTTCGGTTTGTCGTACGGTATCTCTTGGCCGTGGGAGCCGTTTGTTTGCGGCATCGTAATTTATACGCCGGGCGGGACGTGTTTCGTCGGACGGTGTGTGTCAATTGAGCTGCGCCGCTACGTGTACGGGCGCACTTTGATGGCGGACGGTGTTGCTGGCTTGCCGGCGGTGTTTGGCCTACTTTTCGCATCGTAATTGGGCGGGCGTGTGGACTGCTGCGTGCCGGCGGTAACTGGTGGTTTTTGCATCCGCCAGCACGGCGGTTGTGCTTCCGCCCGCCATCGTAATGACCCCCTTGGATTGGTAATTGTTTTCCTTATATGGAAAACGCTAATTAAGAGTAATTTTTTTTGGGATGAGGTAGGAGACATTAAACTAATTATATTTTAATAAATCATATATATAAGATGCATTAAAATGTTTTAATATGTTGCAAGTATATATTGTAAATTAATATTATAAGTGTGTTTATTATGTTATCATTTATTTCTGTTGTTATATTTTTGATAGTTTTGTTTTTGGTTTAATTTAACATGTATGTTTATGCATTTTATAGTATTTATGGTGTTTAAAGTAATTATTTTATGTATTATTGAGTTGTCGATATATTCAAAAAAACGATAATATTGAGGTCTATATTTTTGTAGTCGATATTTTAGACATGTTCTATATTTATTTAGAAGCGTCGATATTGTGAATAGCGATATTTATGTCTGCGATATTTGTGTTGTCGATATAGTTACTTTACGATATTGTGGTATCGATATTTGTGTTATTTTTTAATTAAGTATACAACATCGATATTTTTGTAATCAATATTTTTGCGTCGAAAGTTTTGTAGTTCGATAATGTGACTTTCGGTATTATGTCAGTGATTCGAGGGCAAGACATGTCTATACATTTATTGAGAGGAAGGAGGTAAAGAATAAAGATAAAGCCTGGATATTGGGAGGAAACTACAGGGCAATAAAAGGAGGGTAAAGAACCATAAATTCTAAATGGAAGACTACAGAAGGGCCTGATATAAGAGGGGGAACAAGGTTTTTGGCTTTGCTTTTTACTTTTGTTCATTTTTTTCATTTACCAATGCTGATACTTACCTTTGGTTCTCTTGAGGGTCCACAGGGAGAGGGTCTTGTGGAAACCCATAGACTGGAAACATGAAAAAAGAAAGAAAATTAAAGAAAAGGGAGGAAGAATCAAAGGCCAAAAGAAAAGAGAAACCTCTTATTAAGAGAATTTCTGAACTCCTATATTTATTGCTCCTCTAATCTACACATCTTGCCTTGTCAGCAGAGAAAATACAAACCCATAGACACCCTATTTCCTTCTGTTATTTGGGAGGAACAGTTCATACCCTCCTACAGAAGTGAAATCTCAGGCTGCAAGATAAGCTCCGTCATGGATGCCAAAGTACACCAGCTGGTGGAGGGCCAGCATAAACTTGGACGGGCATTAGAATGATAAGTAAAGACTATGGATCAAGATAGAGAAAATTTCTAGCAATATCTTCCAAATCAGGCTGAACAGCGAACTCATGATGTCCTAGCACAGACATCTACAAAAGGCAAGCTAGTTGAGGTCCTCTCACAACCAAGGGTTAATATATATTTACCACATTATTGGTGTTATAAAAGCTCACCCTGGATGAAGACCCCAACTATTTTTTAAGTAATGTAGAACTCAATCAATCAATCAATCATGTCACATATACAGCGCACTACATACCCGCGAGGGTCTCAAGGCGCTGGGGGAAGAGGGGGGGGTGGTGCTGCTACTGATTGAAGAGCCAGGTCTTGAGGAGTCTTCTGAAGGCCAGTAGGTCTTGGGTCTGTCGGAGGTTGGTGGGGAGGGTGTTCCAGGTCTTGGCGGCGAGGTGGGAGAAGGATCTGCCGCCGGCGGTCGTTTCCCGGATGCGGGGGACTGTGGCGAGGGCGAGGCTGGTCGAGCGGAGCTGGCGGGTGGGGGTGTAGAAGCCGAGTCGTCTGTTGAGGTAGGCTGGTCCGGAGTTGTGGAGTGCTTTGTGTGCGTGGGTGAGGAGCTTGAAGGTTATCCTCTTGTTGACAGGGAGCCAGTGCAGGTCTCTCAGGTGGGGTGTGATGTGGCTGCGTCGGGGGATGTCGAGGATAAGACGTGCAGAGGCGTTCTGGATGCGTTGCAGCCGTCTCAGGAGCTTAGCCGTCGTTCCTGCGTAGAGGGCGTTTCCGTAGTCCAGCCTGCTGGTGACGAGGGCCTGGGTGACTGTTTTTCTTGTTTCAGTGGGGATCCACTTGAAGATCCTGCGGAGCATTCGGAGGATGTTGAAGCAGGATGAGGAAACGGCGTTGACCTGCTTAGTCATGGAGAGGGTGGGGTCGAGGATGTCCCCTAGGTTGCGTACGTGGTCGGTGGGTGGCGGGGCTGTTCCCAGTGATGTTGGCCACCAGGAGTCGTCCCAGGCTGAAGGGTTGGAACCAAGGATGAGGACCTCCGTCTTGTCCGAGTTCAGCTTCAGGCGGCTGGTCCTCATCCATTCGGCGACGGCCTTCATTCCTTCGTGGAGGTGGGCTTTGGCGGTGTGAGGGTCTTTGGTGAGGGAGAGGATCAGCTGGGTGTCGTCGGCGTAGGAGATGATGTTGAGGTTGTGCTGTCGGGCGACGTGGGCGAGGGGTGCCATGTAGATGTTGAACAGCGTTGGGCTGAGGGAGGAGCCTTGGGGTACGCCGCAGATGATCTTGGTGGCCTTGGATCGGAAGGGGCGAGGCGGACGCTTTGTGTTCTGCCGGAAAGGAAGGATGTGGTCCAGTCCAGGGCCTTCTCTTGGATCCCGGCGTCGTGAAGGCGTGTTCGTAGTGTGTGGTGGCAGACCGTGTCGAAGGCGGCTGATAGGTCCAGGAGGATGAGGGCTGCTGTTTCTCCGTTGTCTAGCAGGGTCCTGATGTCATCGGTGGCGGCGATGAGGGCGGTTTCGGTGCTGTGGTTGCTGCGGAAGCCGGACTGGGAAGGGTCCAGGATGTTGTTCTCCTCGAGGTAGCGGGTCAGTTGTTTGTTGACGATTTTCTCAGTGACCTTCGCGGGGAACGGGAGCAGAGAGATGGGTCGGAAGTTCTTGAGGTCCTTGGGGTCTGCCTTGGGTTTCTTGAGTAAGGCGGTGATCTCGGCGTGCTTCCAGCTTTCCGGGAAGGTTGCTGTCTCGAAGGAGATGATTATTTTCCGGAGATGGGGCGCGATGGCTGTACTGGCTTTGTTGAAGATGTGGTGAGGGCACGGGTCTAGCGGTGAACCGGAGTGGATGGTGTTCATGATCTCGCTGGTGTCCTCGTCGTTGATGTTGGTCCAGGAGAGCAGGCGGTTGGTGGTTGTGGGGGCAGTGGTCTCGGTGGTTGCCGGGGCGGTCGTGGTGTTGAAGCTGTCGTGGATGTCGGCGATTTTGCGGTGGAAGAAGGTGGCCAGTGAGTCGCATAGGTCTCGCGACGGCTGGATGTCGTTGGTGTTGGAGCTGGGGTTGGAGAGTTCCTTCACGATGTTGAAGAGCTCTTTGCTGTTGTGTGCGTTGTTGTCTAGGCGGTCTTTGAGTGAGGCCCTTTTGGCGGATCTGATGAGGTGATGGTGACTGCGGGTGGCGCTCTTGTGGGCGGCGTAGCTGTCCGCTGTCCGTTCGTGGAGCCAGATCTTCTCCAGTTTTCGGCATGTTCGTTTGGAGGCCTGGAGGTCTTCGGTGAACCAGGTGGCTTTCTTGCTGGTGTGGCTGTTGGGCGGATTCTTGAGCGGGGCGAGGGTGTTGGCGCAGTCGTCGATCCACTGTCTGAGGTTGCGGGCGGCGGTGTCGGGGCCGGAGGGTTCGGCGGGTGGGCTCAGGGCGAAAGTTGTGGTTAGCTGGTCTTCCGTGACTCTGCTCCAGCAGCGGCGAGGCATTTGTTCGGTGCGGTGGTGCGTGGTGGGCTTCCTGTAGGTGAAGTGGATGCAGTGGTGGTCAGTCCAGTGGGGTTCGGAGGTGTGGTTGAAGGAGACGTGTGGGCTTGCGGAAAAGATGGAGTCTAGCGTGTGGCCGGCGGCGTGGGTGGGTGTAGTCACGAGCTGTCTGAGTCCGAGGGTGGCGAGGTTGTCGATCAGGGTGGTGGAGTTGGTGTCCTTGTTGTTCTCGAGGTGGAAGTTCAGGTCCCTGAGGAGGATGTAGTCCGTGGAGGCGATGGCGTGTGTGCTGACGAAGTCAGCGATGGAATCGCTGAACTGTGGTCGGGGTCCGGGGGTCTGTAGATGAGGGTTCCTCTGAGGGTGGTGTTGGGATCGGTGTGGATCTGGAAGTGCATGTGTTTGGCGGTGCTGAGGGTGTCGTCGGTGTTGGTTGAGACTCTGAGGGTGTTCCTGTGGACGATGGCGATGCCTCCTCCGACTCCGTTGGTGCGGTCCCTGCGGGTGATCTTGTATCCGTCCGGGATGGCAATGGCGATGTCGGGGGCTGAAGCGGGATTCAGCCAGGTCTCCGTCAGGAATGCGACGTCTGGGGAGGTTGAGTCGAGAAGGTCCCAGAGTTCGATGGCGTGTTTGCGGGCGGAGCGGGTGTTGAGGAGGATGCATCTGAGGTAGTTGGGTTCTTTCCTGGGCGGTGGTTTGGCGGGGCGGGTGCTGGCGAAGCTGCAGTTCCGGCAGGTGAAGGGCCCTTGGGTGCGCTTCGGGGTGGCCTGGTAGCAGGCGTGATCTTTTCCGGGGTTCAGTGCGTGGAGGGTGCTGGCGTCGTATCGGCGTCTGTTGATGTGGCGGGCGCGGGGGATGCCCGGACCAGGGGTCTGGCGCTGGGCGCGGTCACGGCGCGGACGGGCGCAGACGGGCTTGACTTAGGCGCGCCTTCGGCCGCCATAAATGGGGAGGTGGGAGGGAGGAGCAGGGAATGGGGCAGCGAATGGGCAGTGAGGGGCGGGGCCGCAGGGCGCAGCGGCGGGAAACAGGCACAGAAGGGAAAACGAGCACAATCAGGGCATCAAGGGGGCACAGAAAGGAGAAAAAAAACGAGCACAATCAAGGGCAGCAAGGGGGCACAGAAAGGAAAAACGAGCACAATCAGGGGCAGCAATTGGGGCACAGAAAGGAAAAACGAGCACAATCAGGGGCAGCAGCAGGGAACACAGACGGAGCTGTGTGGTGGGGGAGCGACCTACCAGTCAAGGTCAGGGGTCGCTCTCTTCACCACGCAGCGGCCGCCATAAATGGAGAGGTGGGAGGGAGGAGCAGGGAATGGGGCAGCGAATGGGCAGTGAGGGGGCGGGGCCGCAGGGGCGGGAAACAGGCACAGAAGGGAAAACGAGCACAATCAGGGCATCAAGGGGGCACAGAAAGGAGAAAAAAACGAGCACAATCAGGGGCAGCAAGGGGGGGCACAGAAAGGAAAAACGAGCACAATCAGGGGCAGCAAGGGGCACAGAAAGGAAAAACGAGCACAATCAGGGGCAGCAAGGGGGGCACAGAAAGGAGAAAAAACGAGCACAATCAGGGGCAGCAAGGGGGCACAGAAAGGAGAAAAAAACGAGCACAATCAGGGGCAGCAAGGGGGCACAGAAAGGAGAAAAAAACAAGCACAATCTGGGGCAGCAAGGGGGCACAGAAAGGAAAAAAACGAGCACAATCAGGGGCAGCAAGGGGCACAGAAAGGAAAAACGAGCACAATCAGGGGCAGCAAGGGGGCACAGAAAGGAAAAACGAGCACAATCAGGGGCAGCAAGTGGGGGCACAGAAAGGAAAAACGAGCACAATCAGGGGCAGCAAGGGGGGCACAGAAAGGAAAAACGAGCACAATCAGGGGCAGCAGCAGGGCACACAGACGGAGCTGTGTGGTGGGGGAGCGACCTACCAGTCAAGGTTTTGTGAACTGGTCACCCGAGAAATGGGGAAATTGCCTATTCCCCTTGTAAGATGGGGACATACAAGTGACCTACCAGTCTTCCAACTCAGCAAGGAACACCCCAGACTGAGATATCAAAAATACCATCTTGGAGCAACTAGATACTGATGATGAGACAAATTGAATTCGATTTTGGCAAATAAGAGTCCAGCCTACTGATAATCGAAGAGACCTGTTCTTTAGAATAAAGGCTTTAGCTGACTTAAGGACGAGGGACTCCAATAAAGAGGATGTAATTGATAACATTTGCTTAAAGCAGTTTGTGTATTTCCTCTATGAGTACAGAAATCCATAAAGCAACATGGTTGAGTTTAGCCTTCGTGATTAAGATGGCCAGTGCCTACTGCCAAGCAAACAAAGCCCATAGTAAGGAAACAGATGCTGAAAGAAGTTAAAAACCCAATCTGCCTTTCAGACCACCTTGAAGATTAGTTTCAATCCTTTGCCCTTACCCCAGTCCATGTCCTTTAGAATGGGAATGTTGGAATTGCCCTTCCTCCAGGGTCACCCCCAAACACTTTGCCTTCCTCCTCTCCTTTTTGCTGAATTTGTTTTTGTTGGCTTTAGGACTCTGGACAGTTTACCACTCCTAACCAGTGTTACAATGCATGTACTCTTTGCTTAAAACATGGTAACATTGGCTTAGCCACAATTGGAATATTTAATTTACTTATAAGTCCCTAGTAGTGTGCCCTACATGTGCCCAGGGCCTGTAATTTAAATGCTACTAGTGGGCCTGTGCCACCCACTTAAATAGCCCTTTAAACATGCCTCCTGTGTGCCATTGCAAAGCCTGTGTGTGCAGTTTTAAACTGCCATGTCGATCTAGCAAGCTATACCTCTTGCCAGGCCCAAACCTTCCCTTTAATTACATATAAGTTACTCCTAGGGTAAGCCCTGGACAGCCCGAGGCCTGAGTGCATTTAAAGTAGGACATGTACTTTTAAGTTTTACATGTCCTAATAGTGAAACACTCTTACATTTGTCTTTCACTACTGCAAGGCCTATCACTCCCACAGGATAACATTGGGATTACCTTAGTATATTTTATAAGTATTATCTTCAATTGGGAAGAGATGGGACCCCTCAAGTTTGCAGTGACTCTGTGAACTTCAAAGGCATCTCTTTGAATTCTCCCCCACTTCAAAGGCCCAACTGGGTATAAGTACTGGACCTCCTGCCTGCTGTTCCCCTGCCTGGGTGAGAAGGACTGGACCTGCTTCACTTGAAGACAGAGACAGAGACTGTTTTGAAGTCTCAGGGACATCAAAGATGTCCAGCTCACCTGCTACAGCACCTGGAATCTGCCATCTGTGAGTCTGCGCTGCCAAGTGGTGCCAACCCAGTCCTGGACCCTTGGAAGTGAGTCTGAAGTAAGTCTGGGTGGTGAACTCACTCTGCTCATGGAGTTTGCAGAGTTTTCTGCACTCCATGTTACGATGACCTCACGGAGTTCCGAAAGCGTAGCGCAGCGGAGTTTTTCCCCTCGCTCGCGTTCGTCAACGTCAAGTTGGCGAGCGAGCAAAATCCACCTCCCGGTGAGATTTTCTCTCATTCGCGATCGTCAACATCAAGTTGGCGAGCGCAAGCATGGAAAATCAACCTCCCAGCGAGATTTCTCAACGCGGGCGGTCAGATTTCTGATTGCGAGTGGTTGCATATGCTCGCAACCACTCGCGTTGAGAAGCCGTCCGTTCGCGTTGAGAAAGTTGCTGCTCGAGTAAAAATCTACTCGAGCGGCAGAAAGGAAGCAGCGCCCGCTTGCGCTGTGCATGGTGCGGTTCGCGATGATTGCACAGTTCGGACAAGCACCTGGCACTGAAAATCACTGCGAAAGGCATTTATCTAACGCACTCCGCTGCTTGCGGAGCTCCGCTTAGCGCGGTGGAGTTTTTTTTGCACTTCACGGAGTTCCGCTACGTGGAATTCCACGAACTCCGCCCAGGCTTAGTCTGAAGTGCTGTTCCAGCAGAATCCATGCCTCACCTTCGATGCACAGGACTCGGAACCGGCACCTCTCCTCAACTACAGACGTATCGCTGCCACTGCAAGGATTGCTTGCGATGCATCACCGACTGTGCGGCGCATTAACTCTATTTCCGATGCATCACTGCCATGGCTTGGAACTACCGCATCGCCTAACTCAATGGATCATCGAAGACCCATTGCCTCTTCTGCTCTCCACATTTCGTCCTCACCGATGAGGTAGCCAAGGTACTTTGCAGGTGGCCAAGGCTGGTTCCTATATCCAGCCTGCGCTTTTTCCCAGTTGGAATGGGGGTTGGGAGCACACTGCCTCACATCCAAGCACAGTTAGCCCCTTTGCACCCTGGTAAAAACAGTACACAGTTCATGCTTACTTCAAAATTAGCTCTAGTTTTTTTCCAAAGTTGATGCAGACATTGCTGTATATCTCTAGACAAGTGTTTCTGGGCTTAACCCTTCATCGCTAGAGAGCAGCAGTATAGAGAGCAAAGAAAAATCATCTGGGGTTGCTGGAAATGCTGTCAAGTTCCTCTCAGTTCACAGTACCACTCACAGGCACACAGGTGCATCTCCAAAGCTTGTCAGCTTGTTGGCTCAAAGGAGCCTTTTAAACAGAATGAGCGTTGGGAGCACACTGCCTCACATCCCGGCACAGTTCGCTCCTTTGCATCCTGGTAAAAGCAGTACACAGTTCATGCTTACTTCAAAATTAGCTGTAGTTTTTTTACCAAAGTTGATGCAGACATTGCTGTATATCTCTAGACACGTGTTTCTGGGTTGAGCCCTTCATCAGTAGAGAGCAGCAGTATTAGAGAGCAAAGAAAAATCATCTGGGGTTGCTGGGAAGGCTGCCAAGTTCCTCTCAGGTCTCAGTACCACTCACAGGCACACAGGTGCATCTCCAAAGCTCGTCAGCTGCTGGCTCAAGGGTGCCTTTTAAACAGATTGGGGGTCACACTGCCTCACATCCCAGCACAGTTCACCCCTTTTCATCCTGGTAAATGTAATACACGGTTCATGATTACTTCAAAATTAGCTGGGGTTTGTTTTATCAAAGTTGGTGCAGATATTGCTGTATATCTCTAGACACTTGTTTCTGGATTGAGCCCTTTATCAGTAGAGAGCAGCAGTATTAGCAAGCAAAGAAAAGTCATCTGGGGTTGCTGGGAATGCTGCCAAGTTCCTCTCAGGTCACAAAACCACTCACAGGCACACAGGTGCATCTCCAAAGCTCATCCTGCTGCCTTCCAGCTGCACTGCCCTGCGTCAAAATAAAAGGGCAGGAATGTGCCGTATCTACAAGATACGGCGGATTCCTGTCCTTCTCCCCTTCACTGGTGCACAAACAGCAGCCGTGCGCCAGGGAAAATACCCTTACATGATTTGCAAGGGTGCCTGCGCTGAGGCAATGATTGTTCTTGTCTAGGAAGGTGTCTGTTCCTGCACAAAAACAATCATTAAAGGCATTTTCCTCTTTCTAAGCCTGCTGCAGAATGCAGCAGGCATAGAAAAAGGAAAAAACAAGGAGAAATAAAATTATTTCTTCTCGTTGCTCCTCCATATGCCTCTCCTGGGGAGGCGTAGGATTCTGACACCTTCCCAGGTTTACAAAATGTTGTAAATCTGGACATGCATATAGTTCCATGGATGTTCAGTGGGAACAGCAACACCCATGGAATGCCCTTTTCACGCAGAGTTATGCGTAAAAGGGAAACATACTTACAAGGCCGTGAAAAGTCATGCAGGGTGACTCTACATGGCCTTGTAAATATGGGGAAGCCCATTGTGCTGCTGGTGCATCAATGAAAATGACGCACCGTTGGTGCAATGGGCTTGTAAATAACCCCCTCAGTTCCAAGAGGTGGGGATGGACCTAATAGGGCCTCTAGATAGAATATGTCTATTAATTCTCTTTGCCATTAGGTGTTAGCCATAGTCTAGTCTAGGATTTTCCTCATCCAAACTACTATTTCGATGAAAATCCTGGACTCTTTTCGAAATTACTAAAGAACCCTGGGAGGAGGATACAGGAGAAGACAAAACACTAATTGAGTTTGCTGCTCAATTTAGAATTCGTTTGGCTAAACTTAGAGAGCTAGTTGCAGTAAATGTGGGTAATGCCCAAAATATTCAACAGCACTACTATGATTGCAACATCAAACATAAAGAATTACACCTGGGGGATTGAGTGTTACTTCTCATTTCCTCCAGTGGTCATAAACAGTTAGCACACTGGCAGGCCCCATATAAGAGACAGAAGATTTTCAATAAAATAATGTATCAACATAAAAATCACCTGGTAAGAGAAAATAAAATAAAATCTTTACCGTAAATCTTCTAAACAATTGAAGGGTCCTCCTCCTCCCCCAATCACTGTAGTAGCCATACTTCATTCTCTTCCCAATGTCCTAAAAAAACTAGAGGATAATTCTAGTCTTACTGAAAGCAAGAGGTTGGCCTTAGAAACCATATTTAACATCTTTTTACAACCACCTCTCAAAAAAACCTGGTTGAACCTGGATAACACAGCACTTTAATCATACAGAACCAGGCATAATCATTAAACGCCTTATCATATTCCAGAGGCTAGTGAAAACCAATTAAGGAAGAAGTTGAGAAGATGTTAAAACTATAGGTCATTGATGGAACCCTCCAAAAGCAATTGACGTTCCTCTATTGTTCTCTTACTTTTAGAAAGATAAATCAGATCTCAAAATTCAAGTCACTTCCTCTCCCAACGTTTGATGAACTTATTGAGCAATTATGCGAGGCTAGGCATATCTCCCCTTGGGACTTGACAAAGAAATATTGGCAAAGTCCCCTAAACGAGTCTGTTAAAGACAAAACTGCCTTTATTACCTCTAGACACAGGGTATATCAATTTACGTTTCTACCCTTCAGGATACATGAAGCCGCTGCAACATTTTACTGTTTAATGATTCTATTGATTATTAAAACATTCGAATGTTGGGAGCTCCAATAAAAACAATTGAGTGCTCTGGGCTTTTAATGGCCAGTAGAAGCCCGGAGCGCCAACATTCCAATGTCGTCCTTCACAGCTGTTGCTGTGAACAAAGGCCTCACGGAGCCCGAGGGGATTGAAATCCCCTCAGGCTCCATGAGGCCTTTGTTTTATTTGTTAGAACATTCTGCCCCCTAGTGGCGGAATGTTCTAATATCTTTATAGCCCTCCATAGCTGGACTATACCGGCATTAAAGTCCTGCTCCCTTGTTAAAGGTCCTCACCTTTGGCTCGGGCCCTTAACACTGGAGTGGGCCTTTAATGGCCCGTATAGCCCACTACAGCGGGCTATAAGTCTATAGTAAACACCAAGGCGAAGCTTCTGCATAGCTTGATGATATTGCTAGTTACAGTAAAACATGGTCAGAGCTCTTAGAACATTTCCAAACAATCCTCAGTGAGTTGAAAAATGTGGGACTCAACATCAACCCATGGAAGAGTAGAAAAGCCAAAGGAGTTAGCCAAAAACCAATGAAGGTATTTGGCTAACTCCCAGGGAATGGACAGATCAAACCCCAATAGGAGAAAGTTGCAGCATTAGAAGCAGTACCATTCCCAAAAACAAAACAAGCATTTACAATGCAATAGGACTCGCATTTGCAAGAGTTTAAGCTATTGGCATTGTAAATGACAATGCCTTTTATTTATCGGTTTTGAAAAACAACACATAAATAAAAGGCATTGTCATTTACAATGCCAATAGCTCAAACTCTCGCAAATACGAGACCTATTGCATTGCAAATTACTAATAACATGCCCAAGGATTTGATGAATACAAAAAGATCTTTTCTTTAGGTGCCTTCTCTAATGCTCTCAGCTGACCCTGTGGGTAGGTAGATTTGCACCATGCATGTAAAACCAAAAATTACAAAATCAGAAGTAAATAAATTTAGCAGTGCTCGTTTCATTGAATTAATAAGAAGAACAAATTGAGTTTAACGCTGTAAGGATTCAAGCTAATGTCTTGTAGCTTAAGTGTAGATGTGTGTAGCCAATGTGTCACCCACTGAGTTGTTTTACGGGGACTGGAACTTGTGACCTTCAGCATAAGCAAAGATGTCAGCAATAATAAAACTATTTGACCATGCTTCCCTGCTAGAAACCAAACCTGTAGCCTATAGATTTCACCCAAGGCTCTGCAGCAAACCAATTAATCGTCTAAACGATTTCAAGTCTTTAAGTAGAGGTTATGCACGAATTATCAGAGCAAGTGCATTAACCCGCTGAGTTCTTTTACTAATAGCATGTCGAAGGATTTGATAGATACAAAAATACATTTTCTTTAGGTGCCTTAACTACCTAAGTTGTCGTGAAATGTCTTGTGTTTCTGCCTAATAAAGTAAGATAAAACAACTTTATTAAGACAGGTTCGTTCCCAGTTTGGTTGAGGCAGAGTTTGTGAAATTACTTGCACATGTTCTGGTAGACTAAAGGCAGACTGACTTCTACCCTAGTGCACCGTTTGGTGCTCTAGAAATGAGGCGCACTACTTGAAATGATATGTCCAAAAATGAGCCCTCCTTATTGTGCATGTTGTACTACAACAACCACATAGACTGACATGCATTGTGCCTCTTACTTCTGTATTTAAACCCTAATATCCTGCTTGCCACCAACAAAGACTCGCCAACAAAGAAAGCAATGGAAACATTAAAGATACTTATTAGTTGTATAATAGCCCCTGAACTGCATCTGTTACAGGCCAGTGGAGAATGCTCATACTCACGATTGTTATTGAATCCAGAGACGTGAACTCGCCTTTACTGCATGTCTCCCTCCATCGCTACTAAGAAGTAATCATTCCTGTGAAGGACATAATAAGAATTATGTCCCTTCTGTTGCACATAAGGCTAAAGACACGCTCTTGTCACTTAACCGTGCTTACTTCCAAGAAAAAAACGGTCTTTGCAACGCGGTTAAACTTCCTATCCAGTACCCGTACTTCCTGTTTAAATGACCCGGTGGTTTGTCACATGGTCAACCTAAAGCTCGAAAAAAGACTTAAATGCGAAAAAAGACAAACTCGGTGCAATTCAACTCACTGTTAACCTTCTTCTTACTGACTCATCGTGAACCCTTCAATCATAAATGAATTCACTTGTTTAACGGGGCAACGTAAAGCCCAACAAATAACAAAAAGAAAGGAATAATAAAAAGTGACAAAGTAAAAAAGACACAGCGCAACGTGAAGCCCAACAAATGATAAAAAGAAAAAACACTTACCATTTTGCCTGTGATCCTAAGAAAATGAAATTGCGGGATGTGGCTTCGGAATGCAGTGAGATGTTCTCGAGGTCACCGAAGCGCCATCACATCAGGTGCGTGCAGTGTGTGGAAAGAAACAGGCCACAAGGAGAAAGACCGCGAAAGTAGAAATATGTGCACAGGCGCCGTGCTTAAACAAAGTGTGGCGCCCGTGCACATATATTATGTTAAGTGCATGGCCGCCATGGTAATACAAAAGTAATAATGATGAAAACGCCTGTGCATATTAAACATATATGCGCATGGCAGCCCATAAAGCAGGTGCCATGGTGATAAAAAAAACAAAGTAGTCCCTACACGAAACAGATACAGCCCTACAGCGCAACTAAACATTAGTTGGTCGGTGCTGCCTGCCATGAAAAGGAAGTGACGTCTCTGGAACGCCAGCCAATTAGGAGCCAGAAAAACAGAGCAATGCTGGAGTGACCCAATCACAAGCAGCAGGCGGGAAGATTATACTCCGTACACGGATTACTTCAGGTCTTGCAGACATCACATGCACGCTGCCTAGGCTTGACCTAAAAATGATTTGAGGGCCTTCTTCGGGCTTGTGGAGTACTATAGGCATTTCATATGTCAGTTTTCTCAGACAGTGGCTTCCTTATAGACCTATTGAAAAAAGAGTCACCCAAAAGTTTCTACAGGTTAACCCAAAGGCAAAAGAAACTTTTCAGAGTCTTAAAGATATTATATCATCTGAACTGGTTCTACATTCCCCTGATTTCTTGAAATTCTCTATCCTTCAGACTGACAAAGCGGTTCTAGGAATAGCAGCACTTGTCTCACAAACAACTATAGAGGAAGAATAAAAGACCATCCTTTTTATAGTCAGAAACTCTTTGAGAGGGAACAGAATTATCCCATGATTGAGAAGGAATGCCTTGCGGTTAAGTATACTATTGAGAAACCTGATCATTATTGTGATGGTAGAGAATTTATTCTGTTTACTGATCATACTTCTTTAACTCTGTTTGCCCATAACAAAGGGAGTAACCCTCAAGTACTTCACTGGTTTCTCTCTCTCAAGCTCTGTCACTTTCAGGTTAAACATAGTAAGAATAAAATCCAGAGGAACATTGACTTCATCTGAAAGTTTTCATACAATCTTCCCAAGTCAAAGAATCTAAGGGGTTTGTTTTGTGAAAAATACTTCCCTGAGGAAGTAGTGGCATTTCCATGAAGGTGGTCAGCATCATCACCGCTACAGCAACCTAGGCTAGAAAAGGAAAGGAAGGCATCAAAAATGGAAGAAAGACTTCACCAGGAGAACATTAACATAAAAAGAGGATACAATGAGGGACAAAGGACACAAGGAAACGACACAACAAACACACACAGATGTTTTTCTTAAAAACACAGAAACTGGAAGGCAACTGAGGAGGTCAAGGAGCGGAGGAAAGTTATGAGAGAGAGGAAAGATAGGAAGAGAAGGAAGCCAACACAGACACCAACTCTTAGGGTAAACAGAGCCAGAGGGGCGCACTTGAACAGAAGGAACAAAGCATAGAAACATGCTCTTGAGACAAATGGGCAGGCAGGCACAGTGGTCCCTTCCGTTCTAGTCCCAGACCGGCTATGACCCAGGGGAGAGATGTGTTTGCCCAGGTGGGTGACCAGATGATGACCTCATAACTTGTTTTATATCCTATTTTTTTCTTTAAAAATGGGGGCCTTAAGGTGTGAAAAATAGAACAGAAGGAGTGGAAAGCTGTTAGATAACCAAAACTCAAGCAGGGTATTGGGCAAAGATTATGTAAAGGAAGTAGGAAACAAAGGTGCTCCAAATCCAATTTTGCTGATTGTGTTTTTAGTCACACACATACAACTCCAACACCCCCTGAGGAATAAAGAAAACCCATTTAGGAAACTTTAGACAAAGAAGTAGAGAAAGATACTTAAAGAAATGTATTCTGAGAAAGGAGGTAAAAAATAAAGATAAAACTTAGATTCTGGGAGGAAAATACAGGTCACGAAAAGGAGCGAAAAGAACCATAAAGTCTGAAGTGAAAGACTACAAAAGGGTCACATATAAGAGAGAGGCACAAGATTTTTAGTTATTCTTCTTACTTTACTTTATTTTTTCCTTCACTGATACTGATACCTACTGCTGATTCTCTCAAGGGTCCATGAGAAGGGCATCCGCGGAGACCCAGAGACCAGGCACCTGAAAAACAGTTTAAAAAAGTCCCAAAGAAAAGACAAACCACTTAACATGATACTTTTTGAATCAGTGCATTTATTACCCTTGAATCTACAAAACGTGTCTTGCCAGCAGAGAAATCTA
Organism: Calotriton arnoldi; assembly: GCA_963921515.1. NCBI lineage: Eukaryota > Metazoa > Chordata > Amphibia > Caudata > Salamandridae > Calotriton > Calotriton arnoldi. Next base: position 524,344 of record CAWUFW010012324.1, on the reverse strand, counting down.
TAAAGAAAATACAAATCCAAAGACACCCTATCTCCTTCTCTCATTTGGGAGCAAACGGGCTATACCACCCCACATCTCACAGTCTCATTTTACACTTAAATATACATGGACAGACCTCACCCTAGTCCCCTTAAAGTTAAGGGTGATGTTAAACCCTTCCTCTGTTGATACAAGTTACATACCTCACACCCAGGTCTTCCTGCCAAAAGGTATAAACCATTGTTTCTGCTCTGGGAGCAGTTTTCACTAGGGGCGTGCATCATTTGCTTTCATGTATTAAGATAAATTATGGAAAAGTTACACAAATTATTCATAATTACGCAAAATGCAAATCCGTCATTTTGCCCTATATTTTAGCTCGAAATGCATCCTCACATCACTTTTTGGAGCGAGAACCTATTTAAACTAAAGCATTGAAAAACAGGAATTTGTTCCTGTGGTTTTGTGGCAAATTATTACAGCAAATTACAGGTTCACTGTAAATTTTTACTGAGAATGGGAAATGATTACACAATGTGGAGTAATCACATAAATTTGGAAGTTTTGCATAAGTGTAACATGAAATTTCCAAAATCATGCATTCATGCTGGGTAATTTAAAACTTTTTGAAAGTCACATTTCCTAAATATTTATTAAAAATCTGACTTAGCCACTGAATTGAATTTTTAATAAACATTAAAAATAGTTTTTAAATTTATACCGTAGCTTGCCCCAAACGAATGATAGCAGAGTAATGCTAATATTCTGAGCTTTCTAACCCCATCGGATAACTTTTGGGGACTAATCACTGTAGGTACATGCCAACACTAAATTACTGTATGTACCACTACTATATGCGAGGCATCCTCCCTTATGGGCTACAAGGCCTACTTAAGGTAACATTTAATATTTAAAAGTATGGTACTTTTCTGTCAAAGATTTTTACTTTGACAGGTTTCCTTAACATTTTAAAACTTGTAGGAGTCAGGCTACACTGGCAAGCCGGAAACCATGTTTTCTTTGTCAGCCTATTGGATGGCACAATATGTGCTCTAGTACACAGGTGATATTTACCTTTTCCATGCCATTGGTGTATTTTGGGTGTAGTTATAGTTAGGTACAGCTTCTGTGTGAAGAACCTTTTTTTGTTTTGCTAATAGCTTTATCGTCGTTTGTGACTTTCCCCAAAAAGTTCACCCAACTTGAGTCCTTCATGGAACATTTTTCACTGATCTATTGAATGGTGCCCAAGAAAAAAGGGGACAGAGGGGGACTCAAAACATTGGTTTCCCATGTTAATTCTGATAGGAAAATGTTGCTCTTTGATATAGACAAACAGTCCAGCCCAAACTGCCAGGCCAGGTCCTCCCTGGACTGGAAACAAGCATCCTCGTACTGGTTTCGGGGTTTCAACCCTCATCAGCCAGGATAGCTTTACTCCAGTGGCATGGAAAGCACAGGACCCACATCTGGGCATACCCGTCCCACTCGATGATGGATTCAACCCAGATCTGTGACTGGGGCTGAGTGTCTGAAAAGTTTCAGCACTCCGTCCATCATCTCCTTGTGTTTGCTTTGTTCGCCCTAAGTTGGCAGGGTATGCCCAGACGTGGGTCCCTTGCTCACGTTGCCACTGAATTCAAGCTAGCCTGGCCGATGAGGGGTGTTACCCTGAAACCGGTCCCAGGATGCTTGTTTCCGGTCCAGGGAGGACCTGGGATGGCAGTTCGGGCTGGACTGTTCCCATGAGGCACAGGGTGAAGACTGATTTGCATATGGCTGAGTCTGAACTGGGGTGGCGAAGTGAGCTAAAGAAAGATGATGGATTCAACCCAGATCTGTGACTGGGGTGAGTGTCTGAAGATTTTCAGCGCTCCGTCCATCATCTCTTTGTGTTTGCTCTTTGATACAGAAAAAAACAGGTGACCAGAATTACACCACATTTGGCAGAAAGTTAGAACTTTACTAAGAAAACATGCTTTTTGTGATTTGGTATAAACCCATTCAGCTGTTTTTGAAAAATGACCATTTAAAGAGAGCGTTGGATTGTGCATGAAGTGGTTAATGCTCAGAAAAAGTTAGGACGGTTGAAGTGCATGGTTCACGCAGCACCAAGAAATTAAAAAAATAGGGTCTTCTGATTGGCAGAGGGACATTTTTTCCCCTTAACCATCTTGGTACCGCTATACTGGTGCCAGTATTGCAGTACAGAGCGATCAGACTTGCAGACTGCAACTGTGAAAAAAAAGGTTACAAAACTCTGTGACTCATTACCCGCGTCCTCAAACTCTTCTGGAAAAGGTCATGACAGGGTAGGTTAGGGACATCCTGACTACAAGGTAATTCTGGGTGTACCCATAAGGACGCCCCCCGAGACTAAAGATTTTTTTTTTTTCAGGCTTTGAGTTTTGCAGTACTTTTGCAGGGCCCAGAGCAGCCCTCCCGCAAGGTACCACTGTAGTTCAGCAGGAGCCGCTGTTCAATCTTTGCCCCATGTTAAAGCAGCACCATGGTGTTGAAGCTTGTGTGTCGGGATCTGCAGAAATGCTGTGGTACCAAAAAAAAGTTAAAAGAAGAAGGAGATGAGACATGGCTGAAGGATGTGGGCAGCAGAGTTTTACTGCACTCTGGGTTGGCGCAGGGCCTGGCCAAAAGACAGGCCCTGCAGTCAACCCCTGCTGCACGTTGCCTAAGGAGGTGTGCAGCAGAGGTTGATCATTGGCAGTGGGCCGGACACAGAGCCCTAAAGGTTTAAAAAGAGGTCACCACATTAAACTCCATGGAGGCATGTTGTTTGTGAGGTGAGTGAATACCAGTAAAAAGAGGATTATCTTCATCAAATGTAGATGACTTGACAATGTGCTGTGTGTCCAGCTTATTTTTAAACATTATGTCCATTATCATGTAATTTGAGATGTTAATAGTGATGTCATCAATAATGTCACTTAACATGCCATGAGTGATGTAATATGTGAGGTCATAATCAGTGCATGGTGGGGGATAGCTCAGTAAACTATGACTTGTGAACGTCATTTTATTTGTTTATTAAACATTCGTTTTTATTTCATATTAACCGCTTAACCGCGGCGGCAATTCCGCCGCGGTGCGGCGGTTTAGCAGAGTGGGCGGGGCCGCGTCGGCCAACGGACGTTCGCAGCACTACAGAGGTAGTGCTCGCGACGGCCGTTGGCCGACGGACGCACGCAACGGATTAACACATAACTATAACTAAGCTCACTTTCACTTTTGAGTTTTTTGTTGAATTTTTGTATTTGTTTTTAACATAGACTATGATCCTATTACCTTACCTAACTACAACATCAGTTTAACCTTTATTTATTTATTTTCAGTGATACATACATATATATATATATTACAGTGGGGTAGGTATATTTAGGTCTGCATTTCTATAGGAAGAGCATTTTTCGGTTTGCTGATAACTTTGGCACTGTTTGAGGAATCTTCACGAAACTTTCCAGAAAAGTGTCATCCACCTCAGCTTCTTTCTCTAAACAGTGGAAACGTTATTAACAAACCCAAAAATTCATTAGTATGACAATCACGATTAGTGAAGAGGATACGGTAATGATTGGTTAAGATAAAGATACGTCACAGTGATGATAATTATTTCGTCGGGGTGCATCCTCATGATAATTGATATAAAGTTCTTGTTTGTGCTGAAATATGGAAACGAAAGAGCATGGGTAGCCAGCTGGTGATAATACTTTCATTTAAGACAAACTAATGTTACTGAATATGACAAATCAAGGTCCATAGGCCTAGATCTCTGTCCCAAATGAATTCAGGGAAGAGCAGACCTGGCTAAAATAACCAATGCAGCACTTATTTCTCCGGGGAACTTTTCCCTAATTTAAAGAAATCCTATCCACCTGTCTCGTTTGCAGTCACTGTCTTTTAGGCACTTATGTTTGACCATCTGTCTATTGTGCACCCTAGACTGATGGATTATCTGTAGTATCCCATAGATAACATATTCTCAAAATATTCGTCCAACAAACTAGTAGTAGAACCAGGTTCTCCTTTGTACTGTATCATGTCTAGTTCAATGATTCTACTTAAAATTACTTAAATAAGAGTGTGTACTGGTGGTTCAACCTGCCATTGACCTGGGCAGTTAAATATCTTTTTGCAGTATTATTATTATGGTTATCCAGAGACCTAGCTCAGTAATGTTTCCCCTCCAATTATGACTTCGCTCCTTCAAACATAAAACGCTATTCTTATTGTTAATAAAGGATACTTTAATAAAACACCAGAGGCGTTTCTGTTATCCACAGGACCATTTACAACATGTACATGGTTTCAGTTCTTTAGCACCCTACTGTTGAAAAACCAGCATGTTAAAGAATTGATGAGTCCATATACCACATACGCCACTGTCATAATCCATGGTACCTTGTTATCAATAGAGATGCATTTCAAAAATCTACATGGTATAGAAAGTATCAAATTAGTTCACAGCCACTCTACACTGAAGGAATATATTGCAGTTAACTCCACATGAAAAATGTTTTCAAAAGTAAGTTCTGCAAGAATTACCAGTTTAATTTGAAACGAAATGGATTCTGTTTGAAAAAGCTATGATCCTCCCACTTTTTTCCAATTAGCACTGATATAGTTTATATAACCCTTTCACTGCCTGTTATCACAAGAGAGGCATTGATCTCTTTTCCTTCTCATACACATCTATCCATGATTTGTATAGTGTTACTATTATTCAGCTCTCATATAATGCATAATCAGCTGCCTATATGCCAACATCCCTGTTTTAGATTTTTTTATGTCATCATTTTTAATTTTAAGTGTTTTATTTTTTCACAATCCCTTTTTATTCTTTTAATGTCCATAGAAATATGATGTTCTTAACAGATTAATCAAGCTATATTTTAGAATGGCCTTCAGCTAACATGGGACCCTTTCAGGCATTGTAGCTCCACAAGAATAGAATAATCTGTAACTGACTGGCTGCCAAGGCAAGGTGCCAGTTCTAAATGCCCCAAATCCTTATTGTCAAATCACATTTGCTCAGTGCTACAGACAATTGCCTGCTTGCTTAGTTCATGCCTGTTCTATTGTAAAACAATGGCATAGTTGATGGTTGCAAACAGTACACTCGGAGCACTCTAAAAAGGAATGATACAGCACAAGCACAAACACTTTCTTCCATCAAATCAGATTCAATGTATTATGTTATCCACACCTTTCTATACCTCTGCTTATGTAAGAGAACATAATAGTGGCATGAAACTGATTATTTTCATACTCCCAAATGTGTTTAGTGCTAATGGTGCAGAGGGGCTACCAAGTAGCTTTCTTGGGATATTGTTGGAATGAGAAATAGTCAAATACATGTTAGGTTTGGTTTATTAAAAGCATGTTCAACATCAGCTTTATGGTGAGGTAGAAACAAAGGGCCTCATTTATGAGATTTTACCGTAGGGCAGCACCGCAGGCCTCCCAGGCCTCCCTGCTGCGCTGCCCTACGGTAAAAGAAAAGGACAGGAATGCGCCGTTTCTATGAGATCTGGCGCTTTACTGTCCTTTTCCGCTGCGCCAACGCACAACGGGCTGTAGTGCGCCAACGCAGGCACCTTTGCACCAAGATGCAAGGTTGCCTGTGTTGAGGGGATGATTGTTTTTGTGCAGGAAGTAAAACCTTCCTGCACAAAAACAATCTCAAGAGGCTTTTTCCTTTTTCTATGTGTGCTGCAGAATGCAGCACACATAGAAAAAGGAAAAACGAGGCGAAATCAAGACTTTTCTCCTCGTTGTGCCTCCCTTACGCCTCCCCTGGGGAGTTCTAAGTTTTTGGCGCTGCCTCAGATTTGCGATTTCTCGTAAATCTGGGGCACTGTCAAAATGCCATGGATGTTGCTGGGAACACAACCAGCAACACCCATTGCACGACCCTTTAAAGCAGAAAACTGCATTAAAGGGGACAATATTTACGAGATAGCGTTAAGTCAAAAAAAGAGGCTTAGTGCTGCCTCGTAAATATGGAGCAGGCTCCTGCGCCACGGAACGTCAGCAAAGTGACGTTCCGACGGCACAAGGGGCCTCATAAATGAGGCCCTTAGTTTATCCACAATTTCACATAGGTAAAAAAATAAAATAAGACTAAAACAGCATAACAATGAATGTGATACTAAACGAAAATAGGAGAAAAGTTCCACGAAATAACATCTTAGATGTATCAGGCAACTGCACATAATTCACCAAGATGTACATGTAATGGCAAAAAGTACCAGAGTACAAGGTATTAACCCATCTTTGCAGGCAAGACAACTTGTTTTCCCTTAACTGCATGACAAATACTCTTCTTCTAAGAGCTGGCCAGGGGCCCTACGGCAAATTTGTATGTCATTTTACATTCCCCCACTTTACGAATCTTTGAATTTTTGAATTTAAAGTCCTCACTAAGTCAAATCAAATCAAATGAAACATTAATCGATAGTTAGATAAAAATCATAAAAGTACTGCATTAAAACATTAGCTGTATAGACATCTACAGAGCAATTGTTCTAAATAAACAACAGCAAGACACGTCATAAAAGATTTAAAAAATCATATTAGGGTTTCTTAGAAATCCCCAATAAAAACAATAAATATTAGAGTATAATCATCAGAACAATAGACACTTATGATGCTGAAGGGCAGATTTTAAGAAAAGACCCATTCTAAAACACCCATCAGTAGAGGAAAACAGTTGTGAAAACATTAATGCTGCTCTGCAATTGGTAAAACCCATATTCCTTAAAACTGGGAGTAAGACATTTTGTGAAAATACACCATAAAATTTGCAGAAAGACATAAAGTGAAGAAAAGTGTATGGTGAAATTTCATCATAAGGACAATTTAAAAAATTGCCGCTTTGCTACATTGGCCCAAGGGGAAACAGAGTAGCCATCTTATGCATCCAAATATAAACCTACTATGGAGCGAGCGTTCCCAAGTACGTAAAACTAAGTCTAGATATACTTCTAAATGTGTGGAGGTTTGAATCATAACATACTCCTTGTTAGAAGGTTTTTTGAGTTCGTTCTCATTTCTTCCTTAGATCCTTGTTTTCAGAAAAGACTTCATCTATGGTTTGTCTCTTATTGCAATTTTAGATGGGTCACTAAATACAATAGGTCTGCCCAGTTTCTCAATACCAGACATTGTATAGGCACTCCATGGGATCTTCAGCCCGTGAACTGCATGCCAAACAATCTTGTATTCTGGCTGTATTTAGGGATGTATGCTTATTTCACCATATGGAACCCCAAAAAAGCAAAGGTGCTAATTTAATTTGGTTCTCCACATAACCTAGTCCAAGCTCTTCATGTACTGCATAATGCGGGGTACTAGGGTGTACGCCTAAAAGGCGCAGACAGACGATTTTCTTCACCCTTTAGACTACTTACATCATTGTAGTCCCAAATTCCTGCACCATTTGTTAAGACATTCAGACATTTTCTGTTGTAAATGTCCTTAAGTGGCGCAATTGGTTAATATCCAATATTAGTTGCCAGATTAAATAAAAATCCAAGAGATTGTGCAAAACCTTGTTTCCTCATAAATAAGCAGGGGGCCCATGTGGTAGCAGAATCAAAATTTGCCCCTGAGTAAGGAACCGATAAACTCCCTGAATAGACTTTCCTTTAATTGTGAAGCCCTGTATCCTCAAACCTTTAGGGCCACAAGCCATAGCGATTGTATTTGAGACGTTGGTTCCTAAATCCAGTTGTTCCATAAAGAAAATAAAAGCATTTATAAGCTGTTTTTAGACCATTAGCAGTTCGCAATAAATGCATTGCCTCACAGGCATGTAGTAAAACAGTTGTGGGCTTACTACTAGCAAGTAGCATATCATGCCCTTTCTCAGTAAGCCAGATATCAAGATCATTAACATACAGCAGGAACAAAATCGGTTGCAAAATTTACACTGTTGAAGGCACACCAGAGGTCCATGAAACCCAGATGTAAAGGGCAGGCTTTAGCTACTGCATATTTACTCATTATACGATGTAGGTTTAGACATTTTTATAACACCCCTAAACTTCTCCTAAAATCTTACTGAACCTCTGCTAGAATATTCCACTCTTTGGTTCATGTCATTTTTTTATCTGGCACAACTCCACCTACTACGTTCACCATCGAATCCAGCATCGAAATAGGACGGTAGCAAGAGGGATCCTCACAACTGCCCTTTTTAAACACGACCCACATGACTGAGGGAACCCGGCTTTACATGCAGAGTTAACAGTATTTGCCAAAACGGACACCCACAGATCAACCATGGCCTTGTATAGGTCCGCTGGGCCTTCTTCGGTACCAGGAACTTTATTTGAGGGACTTCTGTTAATAGCGGATACCACTTTATGTAAATGGAATTCTATAGATAATGGTCCCCCAGAGGTGGGTGATGCGACATGTCTCGAAGCTGTTGTGAATTCTGGTCTATTCCATAAATGTTTTTTTAGCAATTCACTATTTTCCTTTGGAGGTAATTTACAAAGTTGTCACCTGTATGCAAATAATGTATTTGTGGGAAGAGGTGTGTTTGGAGACGTGAGTACACCTAATGTGCAACACCATTTGTGGTTTTAAAAGCAGTTTGTGAGGATGCATCCGTTTTTGAGGGTGGGGATTTTTGTATGGCTGCATTGTCTATAGACGCCTGATGGTTTTGTGTGGTTTTCAGCTTATGCAATTTGCTAAGTTTTTGGCAACAGAGGAGGTGTTTTGGGGGTGCATTTTTTTCATTGCCGAGGCTGGTAGTAGGTACACAAGTTTTAAACGGCCTAGTGGTTTGTAGATATATTTTTCACCAGTTTCAGTTGAGTTTATTCTGCTTCACTTTTGTTTTGAACAACTGAGATCTTTTGGTAATGGTCAACACGCTCTCCATTTCTGCATGTCCTGTGTTTCTATGCCGGTGATTGGAAGAGAAAACATCTCCTCTGTGTTTTTTGCACTACACCATGCTGTGCCAGTTGTCGCGAGCCAAAACCATTTGTTTTTCACTTGTTCGTTTATGTTTACAGTGACACATTAGGAACCTCTGCATGTCCTGTTCAAAATGGTGCTTGTTTACAAGGCTCTTCTTCTGAACATGCTGGGTTCAAGAAAAAACTGAGCAACATGGAATTATATAAGGGATAGAGGACCCCTGCCATACATTATAAGGATATTGCAGCTCACCGAAGTGTTCCATAACCACATAGAAGAACAAGGCCGAAGGCGGGGTTTCTTTATAAAATTGTGGAACTCCGAGGTGACTTTTAATATCCTTATCATGTACGCCATGGGGTACTCTATCCCATTTTATACATGATCACACCATAACCTTTCCCACAAATCACTTAAAACGTTGGTGCGTAGCTCTTTCATATGAAGAAGCAAGCATTTTTGCAAACATGAAGAATAAAATTATAACCTCTAGTGCAAAATTAGACACATCAGAAACCTGTTGGATATTTGTTGGAAACAGATATTAGAAACAGTCAAAAAGAAAAAAAAAGCTGCAGTAGCTCAACATGCAGAAATCTGAATTTTCTCTGTCTAAGGCGTGTAAAAAATAAACATACTCGCTCTGCTTGTCATTATAAGCTAAAACAAGCATGTTCAATGCAATCGGTCTTGCCTTTTTGAAATTTAGAGATATTGGTGTTGTAAATGGCAATGTTTTAAAAAAAAAATTGTTTGCAGTGGAGTTTTCATTTAGAAAATAAGTGCATGCTATACACAACAAGTCTGCCTTGGGGTCTTTGACAGGAAGATGAAGCTCCAGTACTCCAGCTGCTTTGTGGATAACCACTGCAAAGGAGGTAACCTTCTTAGATGGAGTGCCAGCGGGACAGTCCAATTCCACCTCAGGGGAAGCACAGCCCACTAGCATTCTATAAATCTATATATCGACCACATTGGTATAAAATAGAATGAGGTAATTATGTGTCTTACTATCATCATCATCATCATCAATGTGTGGAACAACTGAAGCCATACATTTGACATCAGAAAAGATGGCACTCTCACACAATGATCATCCTCAAAAGAGGTTTTGACTTTTATTCTTGTGTTAGCTACAACAGACTGTTTTTGAGACAGACTAGTAGGCTCCAGAGTTGACCATGGACGTTTTTAGTGTGTCACAATCAATGGTGCCAGCGCTAGTGCCACCACTGAGACCTTTGGTGATGCAAAAGAAGGGGCTATTAATGCTTAGGTGGCTCTGAAAGGAACTGACCAGCATTGAGACAGAGGCCACCAACAGAGGCTTGATTTACGGACTTTGAGGCTGCTGGAAGACAGATGCCCACCAGAGGGAGCCAGAGCAAAATGGAGGATTGGAACGTGGCCTGAGTAAAGGCTGTCGTCTTATGTGGATCAGCCATGATGCCGGAAACTCCAAGTAGAGTTTCTACAAGACCGGCACTGGCTTTGAAGATGCTATCAAGGTCAAACTGGGGGATGATGGTGCTGACTTTTTGACCTGCCTTGGAATGGGAGTGATGCCTGGGGGAAGGCTCCTGTTTGTGGTACTGCTTGCATTTTTTGGGGAGTATTTCTCCTTGAAGTGCTCTCTTTTAGATTACTTAATTGTGGAAAGAAACTTGGATTGGGAACTATCCCGACATATGAGGAGTTAGGTCATGAAGATCTTGGCTTCCTTTTGCCTGATCGTCTTAAGGTGCATGTGGGCACACATCACAGTAACTGGATGGAGTTGTGCTTGAGGCCTAGAGACCACAGACAGATGTTGTGAGCATCCGACAATGACACCTGTTTAGACAGGATCACTAAAATGTAATGCCTGAAGTTTTAGCAGGTGACATAATCCTGAAAAATGCAAAACCAAAGGGGATGATGCACGGAGTGTTGAACATTGCAAGCACTCACCCCCAGTCAACTGATCTGGGTTTAATCCATCATCATTCTTTAGCTCACTCCGCCACCCCAGTTCAGACATGGCCATATGCAAATCAGTCTGACCCTGTGCCTCATGGGAACAGTCCAGCCCGAACTGCCAAGCCATGTCTTCCCTGGACCGGAAACAAGCATCCTGGGACCGGTTTCTGGCTTACAGCCGTCATCAGCCAGGCTATCTTGGATGATGGATTAAACCCAGATCAGTTGACTGGGGGTGAGTGCTTGCAATGTAACTTTTTGCCATTTTCACCAGGCGTTCTCTGAACTACAGATCATATGTGTTCCTGTTCTAAGGAGCAAATGGAGGCATTCATCCCTAGCAGTTGAAAATCCTATAAGCCCGCAGGGGCCAGTCTAAAGATCTAACGTACTCAAATACGCTATATGCTTCTAGATTGCACCGCAGTGCTGCTTCGCTGTTCTCCTCTAACCAAAGGCAGAAACTGCAGCACATCTGAAGGCGCTGTGCCTAAAACTGGCTTAGGCAAGTCATCTCTGAGCTATGCTCTTGAAAGTCTTACAGAACATACACTCCCAAACAAACCCTCCGGACGTGTTTGGAAATCCTAGTGTGAAACGTGGAGGGTTTTACACCCTGCGGGATTCCACGGTTCTGAACACAAGGCGTCCTCTGGTCTTGGGGCTTCACCAGGCCAGGCATACAAGCAACTTAAGGTAGGTCATAAGCGGGAAATAGGGCACCCTAACTCGAAAGGACTTGTACTTCAGCATCCTAATGGAAGAGTCCACAAACCCTTTACACCATTTCATTATTTCCCTCCCAGAAGCACAAGCATGTGGTGAGCATGCATGGGTATTAGTGCCGGCCTCGATCCGGGTGCGGGCTCCGGCCGGCAGAAGCTGTATGAATCATGGCAAGGGCAGGTGGTGTCTTCTGCTCCAGTGGCAGGTGCAGTATTCCTTTCATTGGTTACTATAATATATTATCCGCTTGACAGGGGCCGATCTGTCTTTCTATTAAACCCAGATTCCTCCTTCAGCCACCCTCCCAACCACTTTTAATTTATTTTGTTTTTTATACCGCGAGCAGGCGCCGGGGCGTCAGAGCACTTTACAATTAGAAGGTGGACATAAGAAGGTCAGAACTGAGTTAAGAAGACTAAACTAAAATAAAACAAAGACTGCGAAAACAACCAGTCTTGCGGTACAGCTTTGGAAGACACAAATGCTAGAGGTCAGTAACGCGGATGGCTGTTGAGAGGAATGGGGGAAAGCTACGGATAGAGATAAACTACAATTCAAGGGTGACTTTACGGTAAGAGCCCCCTTTCTAGTTAGGGGGTCAGATTCTTCGACTTTTAATTTCTATCTCCTACGTTGTTCTCCTTTGCTCCCTGGCCCACTCCTTGCTGTCCCACCTCCATTTTGTCGCTCCGTTTAATGTTCTACTGTTCCACCAACTAGTGAGACAAGCATTTTAGGCAAGAACATTCTTTAGCCAGGAAATCTTCAATGATATTTTGAACAGAAAATTATACTTGTAACATTCTTTCTCCGTAGTGGGTATTTCAATGTCTATAACCAATGAAGAAGAAACACTAGTAAATAAACGCACACTACCATTAGCAGCAGGCAGTCCTTAATGCAGAGCACATCGCACCACATCTGCACGAGTGCGCTTGTGCACTGCCCCGAATCACTGACTAAATATCGAAGGTCACAATATCGACCTACAAAAATATCGCAGCAAAAATATCGAAGACAAGAATATCGACATTCTATCTACATTAAGGTAAGTACAAAAATATCGGAAAAAAAATATCGATGTCAAAAATATCGTTGTTAAAAATATCGTTTTTAATTTAAGTTAAAAAAATATTGTAAAATTAAGTAAATAATACATATATTTAAAAGAAACATAGTTAAAAATATTTTTAAAATGCTTAAAAATTATAAGTAATATATATAATTTGAATATACATTAAACATATACATATAATATATAATATATACATACTTACTTATTAATATGTTTTAATATTTATTTTAATAACTTATAAATTGTTTAATTTATTTTTGTAAATTATAAATACATCTATACACATAAACAATAATATAAATAAAAATTAAATAAATATATGTAACAAATTTAAAAAAATTAAATTATTTTAACATCTTTTAAAAAATAATTATACAGTTCATTAGCTAAAAAAATACAAAATATTAGATAGCGGAGGAAATCAAGGGGCCCATTACGATACCCGGCGTAAATAAATCCGCCAGGCATGGAAGCGGCAAAAATCCGCCCGCACACACCGCCTGAACACCGACCACGCCATTACGATTACACAAACCGAAAACCGCCATCGGCGGAAAAAGCACACAAAATACCGCCCGCCAACGTCCGAGTCGGAGTCAAACCGCCCGCCACGGACGGAAACACGCACGACAACACAAAACCGCCCGCCCTCACGGCCGACACACCGCACGTGAAATTACGATCGCACCGACATGAGCGCGGAAAAACAACAAATATACCGCCCGCCAGCGCAAACAACGCCGATGAGTATCGACACGGCAGAAGCCATGGCGCCAACGTACCTGCACAGAAACCATCCGCACACAAAACCAATAGCACACAACATGGCCAACAAGTCCACACAGCAAGGCACGCACAAATACACAAGCACAGTACACATCCCGAAAACACCCCCCGGACAAACAAAAAATACAAAGGCCAGAACCCCAGACACAACACACCTGAAAACAACAGACCATGAGGACACACCCACATAGGTGAGTACAAAAGCAGCACTCCCACAGACCACAACCCCTTGCTACATTGCAAACCAGAGAGGAGAGGAGAGGACACAGTGACACAGCAAGGACAGCAGCACACCACAGAAACGCACACATCACAACCACCACCACCACCACCAAACACCACCACCACCACCACCACCACCACCAAACACCGGCACCACAAACCCCCTGCACATTACACAACACACACCGCACCAGCACCACAAACACCATGGCACCACAAAGAATGCCCAAGTTCACGCCCATGGAGCTGACGGTCATGGTCGACGAGATCATCAAGGTGTACCCACAAATCTATGGGAACATGGTCCAGCACACACCACTAGCCACCAGAAACAGAATGTGGAACCGGATCGTAGACCAGGTCAATGCAGTCGGGACCCTGCCCAGGAACAGAGTCGAGATTAACAAACGTTGGAATGACGTAAAGAGCCTGGTCAAGAAGAAGGAGGGCAAAAACAGAGAGCTGGCTGCCGTCACTGGCGGAGGGAATCCCGCGCTCTTTAAGACCTTCAAAGCGTGGGAGGAGAAGGTGCGAGTCGTAATCCATCCGGAGATCCTCGCCGGATTAACAGGGGGAGTGGAGGCTGGTAAGTACAAACTAATGTATACCAGCACACCGCTATGTACTCACATGCACTACCACCATGCCACAGCTCCCAGGGACAAACACCCCCATGTCCAGCACACAATACACAACACATCACACACACATGCAACAGACACTACCACACACAGCCCAAACCGAACAACTGTAAGATGCGTGGGGACATGTGTACACTAAGCCAGCCACGTAACCACCAACAGGTCCCCAAATATGCCAGAAGCGCCACAACGAGCACCCACCACACCCATGTGTCCGCCACAGCTGCACTAACCGACAAGTAACAGGTAAGTGGCAGGAACACAAAGTGCAGTGGGTGGGACGGTGGACAGCCCAAGTACAACACACACCAGGCCCCAGTCCCACAGCACAGCAAGGAGGAGCATCCCCCACACCCCACAGCCACGTGTCAGCCACCGCAGTGCACAACGACAGCCGAAAGGCAGACATCACGGTCCACAGCAATCGGTGTCAGTGGGTGTCCAGCCACCCCCACGACCCACAACACCCCCCACCCCCACAGACCTGCAACATGGAGCACCCCCCGCTTAGAGCCATGTGGCATCCAGTACAGTGCACGCACGAACAACTTGCAGGTGGGAAACTGGACAGGGCTGGATTACTGGAGGCATGAGGACCATAACACGACCAACACATGGGACATGTCACGTAGCAGACGAACACGCAGCACCGCCCACCGTCACGAACAAGTGAACAATGTGCACACGGACATGAACAACAGACTCACACCCCACATGACCCATCACAGACATAGCAACACCCAAGGAGCCACGTCTGCATGCACAAGCCACACTGAATATAGTCCCACACGGCAGCCACTGTGCAACTCATCACACACAACCGAAACACCATTGAAGTCCTGTCCATGTAGCCCCTACTGCCTGTCAACAACACACCCCACAACTACGCCTATGTAAGACAAACAACACTAGACGCAACAGAGCGGAACAACATAAATGCACACGAACACCACTGAACCCATCAAACTCACAGACACACCATGCACATACAACATACCATCCATCCCATCCGTCAGCCCCAGTCTCATGAAAGGCATGTCAGCCGTACAGCTGCCACACATACAGCAGTCACGCTAAGACACATGCCCATGACAAACCATGTGCCAGAAGTCAATGAAGCGCACGCCACACTGTGAGCAACAACACACAACATGGGCCACACCCCCCCGAGCACTGCAGTGATGCACATGGCACAGGGCAGCACGCACACCAAGGAGATGGGACAACTGCAATACGTTGGCTGGCACACAACTATCACTCACTCATAACGATGCGTCCAATGCCATGTCCAGTAATCACAACAGACAGCAAATATGCAGGCCATGTCAAGCATGCACACACCTCAAACCATGCACTGTCATGCTGCCACAACACATGTCACGTTCGGCACCCATGGCTCACAGCATGTACCCCAAAAGCATATCCCCTCCCAAATGCGAATCTGGGGCATGGCCCCCATGTTGCCATATGCGTTCCTAAGCGTTCCATTTGAACCCCAAAAGCATATTCCATCCCAAATGCGAATCTGGGGCATGGCCCCCATGTTGCCATATGCGTTCCTAAGCGTTCCATTTGAACCCCAAAAGCATATTCCATCCCAAATGCGAATCTGGGGCATGGCCCCCATGTTGCCATATGCGTTCCTAAGCGTTCCATTTGAACCCCAAAAGCATAGTCCATCCCAAATGCGAATCTGGGGCATGGCCCCCATGTTGCCATATGCGTTCCTAAGCGTTCCATTTGAACCCCAAAAGCATATTCCATCCCAAATGCGAATCTGGGGCATGGCCCCCATGTTGCCATATGCGTTCCTAAGCGTTCCATTTGAACCCCAAAAGCATATTCCATCCCAAATGCGAATCTGGGGCATGGCCCCCATGTTGCCATATGCGTTCCTAAGCGTTCCATTTGAACCCCAAAAGCATATTCCATCCCAAATGCGAATCTGGGGCATGGCCCCCATGTTGCCATATGCGTTCCTAAGCGTTCCATTTGAACCCCAAAAGCAAAGTACAAACCAGACCCAGGATGGGCCAGGATCCCGCATACACCAGAGTCACAATAAGTAGGGGCACAGCAACACACCCATCGGCATGGCCAATCCGTCCCATGCCACATGTGCACAGCACACAGTCCCATTGCCAAGCACACACAACTACAGATGCTACAGCCACACACACGCCTCCGGGAAACCCATGTACGAGATTGCACGAACTGTCAATGTCAGACGACAAATACATACTTCGCCAGGTGCAACACAATAACAAATCTCATTCTCTCCACAGGTGACGAACTGCTGGATGCTGGGGATGGAGCCAGCAGCCAGCACAGCCAGCCTACAAGCCCCCAACGAGGACACACGGATCTGGAGGATCTGTCCTCCTCTTCGGACACGGACAACCAAGCAGGCCCATCTGGTGTGGCAGGGCCCAGCCGCTCCCCAGGACCCCTCCTACCCACCAACCCATCATCCAGGGCTGCTGAACATTCACAGCCCCCTGCTGCCACTGTCGTTGCGGCCACACCCACGGTCATTGTGGCCACTACCACTGCCGCAACCGCCACCATCGCCGCACCGACCACCACCGCCGCCACCACCGCCACGTCTTCGCTGGCACCAGCCCCAGCGCAGGTGGTGGCCCGGACGACTGGATCCACCCTGGGAGCCACAGCGAGGACCGTGGTGAGCAATGTGGCTAGTGGGCAGGCCGGTGGCAGCAGGACTGGTAGGAGGAGCAGGGTCAGGGAAACGCCAGCCTCCCCTGGGAGCCATGCCCTGCCTCACATGGCCAGAGTCCTTGGGGCCTATGAAGAGGCCCAAGGACAATGGGTCCGGTCTGCTTCAGACACGCGTGAGGTGCTGGGGGTGCTGAGGTCCATGGACGCCCGTATGGGCCAAATCGTGGACCTCATGGGACAGCTGGTGGTGGCGGTGAGGTCACAGCCAGGGACAGCAGCTCCCCCTCCGCCACCACCTGCCGGGGCGCAGGGTGGAGCAGCAGTGTCCAGTTCCCCTGCGTCCACAGCCAGTGATCACACCTCAACCACCAGCATGTCGCAAGCAGGCACCCCCCTCGCAAACGTGGAAGGGGCCGTCCGAAGAGGAAACAGATCTCCCGGGAGGACTTCGCACGCTCCAGACGCAAGTGAGGCAGCCAGCCAGCCTTCCGCCAGCCTTCCTTGACCAGCCACTGCATTGACTTGGACTACGATCCCACTCCACACAGCCATCTGGATGGCATGTGTGTGTTGGACTATGGACATAGAACCAGTGGGTACACCCTGATCATCACGCAGCCATGACCGACAGCTCATTGTCACTGCACGCACCACTTTTGTCATCACCTTACACACAATCACATGTCACAGTTTGTAATAAATGCACCTTTTTCACTAACTGCTGTTTGTGCCCTGTGTCTTATTTGTACGGAATACAACGGCCACCTTGGGCGGAAAGGCACCTGATGCGTGGCATGGCATTTGAATCCGGAGGGCCTGTAGGGACCTAGGGGTGGGAGACAGAACAGGAGCACATTCAATGAGTGTGTCACACACCCATCACACAGTACATGTCAACAACTACAAGCAATGTACACACATCGCACAGAGCTATAGGGCACAATGCCACAGCCACCAACAGTGGCATACTACCCTGGCCATGGAGCGTTGACACACAGCACGCAGTGAACAAACGGCCACCCTGACACAGCACACACACACCTGCACAGATACAGCCACATCAGCCGTCGTACATGGACACTCACCGTCAAGTGAAGTAGCGGGCGATGAGCTGCTGCCGCACATTACCAGCTTCCTCCTCTCCGCTGTCCTCCTCACTCGAGCTGTCCTGGTCTGCGGGCTGGGGCCCTGGTTGATCTCCGTCATCCACGATGAGGGGGATCTGCTTCCGAATGGCCAGATTGTGCAGCATGCAGCACGCCACCACTATCCGGCACACCTTCTGTGGGGAGTACGCCAGCGCACCCCCGGTGCGGTCCAGGCACCTGAACCTGGACTTGAGGAGGCCAAAGGTACGCTCGACCACACGTCTGGTCCTCCCATGTGCCTCATTGTAGCGATCGTCTGCTGGGGTGCGAGGATTCCTCAATGGACTGAGCAGCCATGCCCCATTCGGATACGCAGAGTCACCTGGGTGTGAGGGACACAGAGAACCGTTGCTAATCCAACTGGACAGGGGACAGCATCGCACAGCCAGCACGCTACACCACTCCACATACTCACCGACAATACAGGCACGATCCTGTTGCATATTGGACATCAGTCGTGGCAAGATGCTGTTGCGCATTATGTGTGCGTCATGGGCCGAGCCTGGGAACTTTGCACACACGTGGGTGATCACCATGTCCGCAAGGCACACCACTTGCACATTCAGGGAGTGCGTGTGCTTCCTGTTGCGGTACAGGTGCTCAGTGGCCTGTGGTGGAACAAGGCCGACATGTGTGCAGTCAATGGCTCCAACGACGTGTGGGATTCTGCCAAGGGCATAGAATGCACCCTTCACTGCCGCCAATTCACGAGCCCTGGGGAAGCGGATGTACCTGTTCCGGTACAGCATCATGGCTGCCAGTACATCCCTCAGCACCTTGCTGAACATGGGCTGGGACATCCCTCCTCCACTGCCCACTGTGTGCTGGAATGACCCAGTGGCGAAGAAATGCATGGCGGCCATCACCTTAGCCGTGGGGGTGACAGCAGTCGGATACACCCTGCGGGGACGGAGATGGGGTTCTAACATGGCACACAGTCGATGCAGGGTTGGCCTGTCCAGCCGAAACTTCCTAATGACCTCCGTATCCTCCATGTCTGCCAGCAATTGGTATGGGCGGTCAATGTTCGGTCTCCGCCTAGGGACAATGGCAGAGGACACATGTCAAAGCAACACGACACATAGCAATTTCGCATACACATCACTGACATGACTGAGCAAGCACATGAGCCACAGCCCAGCTGTCAAGCTGGGACGGCACGGCCACAATACACTTACACAGGTCTCCCAACAATGGCAATGGCTAGTGATACAAACCACTGCCATGTGCATGCACATGGGGATCTAGGCCCCAATGACTTGCGGGGCGTGCTGATGGGGACTGACTGCATATCCGTCAAGCGGCAACGCCACGGCAACATGAATGTCTGCTGAGCATGGAACTGCTTCCGCGGCTGGATGAGTATGGCACACGACGACGACGATGTGGGCACAGGCTGAGCGGCCAAAACAAGTGGGACCTGTGGCACGAGGGGATATGAGACAGTAGTAGGTGTCAGCACTGCACCCTATGTACAGCACTGTACGGATCACACCTCCCGAAACATTGACAGGTGTCCACATTGACAGCCCCATGCCAAGACGGCTGTGTGCTTGCAGTCACACGTCACAGGTGAGAGGTTACATTGCACGTGCCAGGTGGCAGTCGTACATAGTGGGAGCTGGCATGTGTGTGCATGTGTCTCCTGTTCAGGATCCACCAGATGGGCGCTGACTCTGTACTGACCATTGGACACAGCATGTTCCGTGGAAGGCTTGTGTGTGTGGGATGGTGGCACTGGATGTGCCTCCGTTGGGTGGGGGGCCATGCACAGGGCGGGTACGTCGATGATTGCGCATTGTTGGTCACGGTGGGTGCACCCACTGAGATGTGTTGCCCTGTGTTCAATTCCTATGTCCGCATGATGATGGACTGTAGATGTGGGCAGACTACACATTGGTCGATGTGCTGTCTATATGCATGTGCCTTCACACCAGGCACAGCTGCCCCTGCACATGTGACCCCTGCTGGACTCGCTGCTGGGTCTGTGGAGCTGATGCACCTTCTGCGCGTGGGGCGGGCAGCTCTCCTCACTTCCCTCATTGCGCATGTCATGACTTTGCCGCAGGTGACATGGATCATGGAGGGCCCACATGTACGCGTGGGTAGGCTACACATGATTGTACACTGGTCGCCACCCCCAGTCAGTGTTTCGAATGGGAAGGTTGTCGTGCTGGTGGTATGTTCGATGTGGCGGATGGGCGGGCCTAGGTGCGGGCTTACATTCCGGACATGGGGGGTAGTTGGATTGGCGACTAGTTGCAGTACACACGGGACACGTCTCTTCCTTTCCACATCTGGGTCATCCCTTGTACTAACTGACAGTGATACAGTCATCTTCGCCCCAGCCCTCATGTCCTCCCCTCGCTCCCCCAATATGCATGCTCACCTGCGAGGCTAGCGCTTGCACAGGCAGCCCCAAGCTCGCACCAGAGAGGGCAAGGAGTGTATGTGTGGGTCCAGTTGCACGAGTGGGCTGTCTCAGGGTATGATGTGTTGCGGGACGCCGTCCACCTGCGTGGTGCCCCAAATGGAGACCCGGCCTGCATGGACTATGCATCACAGTCTTCGCCTTCCGGATCCGCCACCTGCGACACCCAGTGGCTGTGGCTGCCCTTGCGGCCAGGCCGCGTCCGTCTGTGGCTGATGGCCCACACATTCACTCTTTGGCCTCTCTGGGGAGGGCTCGGGGGTGGTGGCGCACGCGCTTGCACTTAGTCGCAATGGCATGTGGCGTGGTTGGTATGATGGGCAATGGATGGGATGGTGCGAGCCACCTCCCGTGACGTCAGTGCTGCTCGTGCTGTGGTGCGTCCCCCTACACTTCCATGTGACTTGTGCCATGCTAGACGTTGAGGTTCTATTGCCTGCGTGATATGACCAGGAGGAGCGCGAGGAGACCTCTCACACACCATGCTCCACTGCCATCCCGTGCCCTGTATCGCCTGTGCGGATTGACTATGTTGGGGTTACACCTGGTCGACTGGGGCTGTGTGTGCCTTGTCAAGGGGCATGGCGGGCGCACAACAGGATCCAGCTTGTCCACAGAGGGTGGGCTGAGGTGCGCCTGGTACCGCTTTGTACGTGTGCCCGGCTGCTGTGCACACACGTGTTCACTCCCCCCGACAGGTGTCCTCTCACAATGCCCAGGGAAGCGGTGGTGTACTGTTCATGACCCCTCCCAACACGGCGTGCTCCAACTTGGCATGTGCGCATCTACCCGTCGCACCCACCCACCTGAGCACTGCGTCCATACGACTTCACACGACACATGTGTGTCTTCCACAGTGGTGCTACTCATTTGCGTTGACATCCAATACCAGTGGACTACATGGTCATGTCACGACTGCCGTGTACTTCACATACTCTCATCCTCTCTCATTCGTACTTGTGAAATGAGTCAGCGGAGACAGTTTTGGTTTCAAACATTATATTGAGTCTTCTGTCCTCTGTGATGCAGTATAGTGGACACTACTGGCAGCGGAATACATGTTGAGGATATACTGAGCATGATTGCAAATGGGATAGGGTGTGGGGTTACATGTGATTGGCTGTTGCATGTGGGATGTGGGCTTCAGAGTGACATCTGCTTGGCCAAGGCTGTGCTAATGTACATTTACGTATAGCTGCGGAGCTGCGGACTTTGACACAGACGGTATACATGTAGCCTACCAGACCGCTTGGCATCATGGGCACAGTCCATCTCAGTTCCATGTGACAGGTTTGCTGCGGTTGTTCCTCATGCACGCGTGCATGTGAGTTGACATCAGGGCATGTGCTTGCGTGCATGCAGCGGCGTGCCACTTGTTGTTGCACTGTGGTGGTTACTGGACATGTCACAGTCACTGGGGTCGTGTTGTTGTTGTATGCACTTGTCGTCCATGCAAAGGTCCTGGTATGGGATTCCCGGGGCGGGGGTGGGAGGGGTGCAGCACCCACAGACTCCAGGCGACCTATTCATGTCCACTGAGCGGTGTGTGTGTCCATGTGCGCTGGATCCATGTCGTGTCCTGGTTGTTCGTGCAGTTCCGTCCATGTGGGTGCGATACACAGAGCCCATGCCACTGCCTCCCACGATGCATGCAGTGTTCCTGGATGTGATGGGGAACAGTGTGCATGTCCCGGTCATATCCGATGTCATGGCGATGTCGTTGATGGTGTGGTTACAGTTGCCGGTCGTTTGGTATGGCTGTTGTGGTGGTGACTGGCCAGTCCGTGCGGAAGCTAAGCATGGGTGCGGGGTTGGACATCATAGGTCACTCGGGGAACCTGCGTTGTGGTCCGACGTATTTACAGGTTGTCAGGTATGCGATGCCGTCCAGCAGGGCTTCCATGTCATTGGTGGTGTACATGTTTGCCAGCCAGTGTAGCGGATGGTGGCTGTCAAGGTGTTGTTCGTAAGTTGTCCCTTGGAGGACCATGATGGGGCATGCTGGGTGACATTCGATGTAGCTGTTCTCGATGATCCGTCGTGTGGAGGCACAGTGGTCCCATTTCAGTGCGGGTGCGATTTTGGCCACATACGCCATGCCCCCATAGGCAGAGCAGGCCCTGTCGTGTGCGTCCAGAGGGAGGAGTAGTGGTAGCAGGTCCGCCTTCAGACATGCCGGGTTGGAGAGGCATATCTCGACGGGATGCTGGTAGGGACACCTCCGACAGTAGAAGACGGGCATGACGCAGCTGAACAATGTGATGCGGTAAGTCAGTCGGTAACTTACGTTCAGCAGGGACAGGAGATCGCATCCCAATGTATGGCACAGGTTGGTTTTGTACAGCTTGAGCTGTTCGGCGTAGTTGGGTAGGTGTGTTGCGGTTGCCATTTCGCAGCGGTTCGTTGAGGTGGCGTGCTCCGGCTGTGTGTGCAGTCTGCAATGTGCACGCTCCGGGGTTGCTGTGAGCTCTGTGTAGTCATGGGGAGACAGGACTTGTGTTCTGTTGGCTTGTTTGGAGGACACGGGCCCTCTTCCCACATGCTTCTCAGACAGTTCAAGGTCAGTGCTGTGTGACTCCTTCCAATTAACTTGCATGTGGCCGACATGGGGGAGTGTTTTCTTCTTTCTTCCCCGTCCGTTGTGTGCTTCTGTGATATGCGCTATCTGCCCTGTGGTCGGTCTCCTCGGCATGCCTGTGTTGGTCTATTCTTGGACAATGGCTGTATTCACCGGCTTCTGTCGTAGGGCTGTGGTTTCGGAGTTGGAATGGAAGGTCATTCAGTGCTGTCTGCTCTCCCTTGTGTGGGCGGCAGGCTGCCTTTCCGCTCTGCGTTGGGCCTTGTGTGTGGATGTTATTCTTGGGCCACCTGTTGTCGGTCCCCGGGCTCTTTGGTGTTCCGTTTTATATGTCTTGTTCATATGTGCAGGGTGGTATGGGTGTTTCTGTGAGGTACTGGCGTTCCTCTTCCCGAAGGGGCCCTGCTTCTCCTAGTTGGTGTTGCCGCCGCTGTGTGCTACGCCATGTTTGTTACACTGGGGTGTGTCCTGCTGTTGCGTGTCTTCACTGACATGTGTGCGTCGGTTGTGTGGCGTTGGGTGTTGTCCGTGAATTGGGCGTTGGGGACATGTCTGTGGCCGGCCTGTCACGTGTCATGTGCGTTCGGGGTGGGGCTGATGTGTGTGCTGCTTGGTTGTGTCCCTGTGTCTGTGTGCGACGCATGCATGGCGCTGCGGTTGGCCTCTGCGTTGTGCGCATGTGTGGCGGCGTCATCGGCGCTTTTGGGCCGTGACGGGGTGGTTGGTTACTAGTCCCAGGTGGTGTGTACACATGTGTTCTGCGATGTTACGATTTGGCCTGTGTGTCATATGTGGATGCGATGGTGGATGTGTAGTGTACACGCGCTGGTGGGGGGTTGTCCGCTTTTTCCGCCCTTGCACTGTGTGCGCTGTTTGCGTGCACTTGTTGTGTGTGTGCCTACCTGCGTCTCCGCGGTACGTTGCGTCCTTGGTGGTGCATCAGCAGAAGCATGGGGAGTGCCTGCAGTGCTGGATTCATGCTCGGGGAGCCGCTTCTTCGTTGTCCGTGCTCGGCATCCGTGTTACCGCTTCGGTTTGGCGTACGGTATCTCTTGGCCGTGGGAGCCGTTTGTTTGCGGCATCGTAATTTATGCGCCGGGCGGGACGTGTTTCGTCGGACGGTGTGTGTCAGTTGGGCTGCGCCGCTACATGTACGGGCGCACTTTGATGGCGGACGGTGTTGCTGGCTTGCCGGCGGTGTTTGGCCTACTTTTCGCATCGTAATTGGACGGGCGTGTGGACTGCTGCGTGCCGGCGGTAACTGGTGGTTTTTGCATCCGCCAGCACGGCGGTGGTGCTTCCGCCCGCCATCGTAATGTGCCCCCAAATTACTATTCCCACTCCAGTGAGTGCAACAGTAGGGAAAGTGTTGCATAGCGTAGGGGTAAAAATTACTATTCCCACTCCAGTGAGTGCAACAGTAGGGAAAGTGTTGGATAGCATAGGGGTAAAAATTACTATTCCCACTCCAGTGAGTGCAACAGTAGGGAAAGTGTTGGATAGCGTAGGGGTTAAAATTACTATTCCGACTCCAGTGAGTGCAACAGTAGGGAACGTGTTGGATAGCGAGGGGGTACAAATTACTATTCCCACTCCAGTGAGTGCAACAGTAGGGAAAGTGTTGGATAGCGTAGGGGTAAAAATTACTATTCCCACTCCAGTGAGTGCAACAGTAGGGAAAATGTAGGATCGCGTAGGGGTTAAATTAACATACTTATACATTATTTAAAAAAAAAAAAAATAACATATTGATAATTATTTAACCAAATAATTATTAATAAATACCTATTAAATTAAATTAATACTTACTTAAATAACATTAAATTACTTCCCACCCTATTCCCCTATAAACACACAACGCGCTACACATAAAAAAATAACACAATTAATTTAATTATCAATTAATCAATTAATAAAAATTAATTACCAATTAATAATTAATTAACAATACATTAATTAACAATAACAATAAATAAAAACTAATACTAAATTAATTATCATTAATATCATTTTTAATTAACCAATTAATAAAAAGTAATTACCAATTAATAATTACTTAACAATAAATTAATAATCAATAACAATAAATATACACATATTAACTAATTAATTATATTTAAATTACTTCCCACCCTATTCCCCTATAAACCCACAACCCGCTACACATTAAAAATAATATAATTAATGTAATTACCAATTAATCAATGAATTACAATTAATTACCAATTAATAATTAATTTACAATCAATTAATTAACAATAACAATCAATAAAAATTAATAATAAATTAATTATAATTAATATAATTATAAATTAACCAATTAATATAAATTAATTACCAATTAATAATTAATTAACAATAAATTAACAATGAATAACAATAAATAAAAACATATTAATTAACTAATTATAATTAAATTACTTCCCACCCTATTCCCCTATAAACCCACAACCCGCTACACATTAAAAATAATATAATTAATTTAATTACCAATTAATCAATGAATTAAAATTAATTACCAATTAATAATTAATTTACAATAAATTAATTAACAATAACAATCAATAAAAATTACTAATAAATTAATTATAATTACTATAATTATAAATTAACCAATTAATATAAATTAATTACAATTAATAATTAATTAACAATAAATTAACAATGAATAACAATAAATAAAAACATATTAATTAATTAATTATAATTAAATTACTTCCCACCCTATTCCCCTATAAACCCACAACCCGCTCTGATACTAAAACGCAAAATTTCCTTTAAAAAAAATTACTATTTTCTAAACATTTAATACATATATTTAAAAATAATGAAAAAACTTTAAAAAAAATGTTAAACATACATATAAAATACATAACACAAAAAAAAAATCGATATTATTAACAACTATGGGGCCGATTCCGATTCCGGCCGGAAAACGTACCGACCGACTCGGAGTCGGAATACATTCCGACCGACACGTACCGGTGCAGCCCGACCCGCCAAGTACGATGAGAAGCGAGCAAAACCCGACCGACTCGTACGGAACACAAGCCGAAGGACCGAGCCGCGTGGAAAACAGCAATCCGGCCGGAAAAACACGCGATTCGAACCGACCGACTCGCACCCGGAACAATACCGAACGAGACGTACCCGCGGACTCCCACCCGCCAAGTACGATGCAAGGCGTGGAAAACACGACCGAGTCGCACGGAGGACAAGCCGTACGACCCACACGCATACAAAACTTCGAGCCGAAGCAACCCAAAACACCGCGACCGACGCGTACGCAGCATAGAAAGCAGCACAAACACAGCGTGAACGAAACGGACAAGCCCGTACGAGACAACTGCAGGGTCCGACTCGGTCACAAGAACGTCTCCTACATGCACGAAAAGTACAAAGGGAAAATACACAAAAAAAGGCCAAACAAGCAATTACAAAGCCAATAAATACTGGGGGAGGGGCAGGGAACAAAGACACACCCACAACTCCACCCATATAAAGGACACAAATCCCTACCATGATCCTTTGCAAATTCAAATTACCTGCCAGCACTCAACAGACAGCAACCACACACCCACAGCTCATCCATCACACAAGCCACACACCATCAGCCCCACAACAAATAGAAACCTCACATACACCTAGCAAAACACACACTCACACACCTTCACCTTCACCTGCACACCAACACACACATCACTCACCATCACCACCCATCACCATGCCCCCCAAGAAGAATCACAAGTTCCTAGATAGTGAATTGGAAGTCCTGGTAGATGAGATCCTCAGGGTAGAGCCACTGCTCTTTGGTACACTGGTCCAACAGACACCCATGTCACAGAAAGCAAAGATGTGGGAGAGGATCGTCGATAGGGTGAACGCACAATCACCATGTTTGCGGACAAAGACAGACATCCAGAACAGGTGGTATGACGTGTGCAGGAGGGTGAAGGAGCTGCTGAAGAAGGACTACATCTTGAGCCAACACACCGGCAGTGGCCCTCCTGCCAAGCCAGTATACCTCAGGCCCTGGGAGGAGAAGGTGCGGGCCATCCTACCACCAGTGAGCGTCTATGGACTAGAAAACATCCCAGAGCCTGGTGAGTACACAACAAATGTACACAATATTCTGCGACTGCACACACACATCACTGTCAAGGGGAGAGTCAAACCATGTACTCTTAGCAAATACACAGCAACCAGAACAGAATCATCCCAAAATGTGTATGTCACTCAGAGAAACACAACACATGCCATCACAAAGTGACATTTAACTGTGTCATCACATGAACAAACACAACTACAACTACAGCTAGGCAGTGGCACAAATATAACTGACAAACACATCCAGACAAGTAGCCACCACTACAACACCAGCACACAGTGAAGCCCACTGAAAGAAAGGAAATATGTGTATGCTGGGCAAGTCAGTGTAGCCAATAGCATGATGGGAGTTGTAGGCACAGATATTGCTCACCCCCACAACTGTCCCATCAACACCACCCTGAACCATGCGCACATCACAGGGAGTGGAAAACAACTTACAAGATGGCTGACACTGGCTACTGCTGTGGGGAGCACAAGGCCCTGCTGGCAATTGTGCACCAACCAACAGCAGGACACCACTGACTGACATCCTGAAAGACAACTTGCACTCCCTGCAATGGAAGCACGTTCCATGGTGGGATATCTGGCTGGGTGGGAAGGAGGACTCACAGCCCTGACCATAGTTACCAGCAGGGTTTCTCACACACACCCTAACACAAACTCCACAAAACTCACCTGGGAGAATGCATTGCCTCACACTCCAATCAAATATCCCACAAAGAACCACAACCCTGGGTCATGCTGAGTGAAGCACAGGGACACACATGGGACTTGTAGCAAAACTAACCCCAGGATAACACTGTCAGCCATCTTGTCAGCACAGGCTTACAACCCCACAGGGAAGCAGAGTCAAAGGGAAGGAAGCATGGGCATGCTGGGAAGGGGGTGGAGGCAATAGCATGATGGGAGTGGTAGTCACAGATATTGGTCACCCCCACAACTATCCCATCAACACCACCCTGAACCATACGCACATCACAGGGAGTGGAAAACAACTTACAAGATGGCTGACACTGGCTACTGCTGTGGGAGCACAAGGCCCTGCTGGCAACTGTGCACCAACCAACAGCAGGACACCACTGACTGACATCCTGAAAGACAACTTGCACTCCCTGCAATGGAAGCACGTTCCATGGTGGGATATCTGGCTGGGTGGGAAGGAGGACTCACAGCCCTGACCATAGTTACCAGCAGCGTTTCTCACACACACCCCTAACACAAACTCCACAAAACTCACCTGGGAGAATGCATTGCCTCACACTCCAATCAAATATCCCACAAAGAACCACAACCCTGGGTCATGCTGAGTGAAGCACAGGGACACACATGGGACTTGTAGCAAAACTAACCCCAGGATAACACTGTCAGCCATCTTGTCAGCACAGGCACACAACCCCACAGGGAAGCAGAGTCAAAGGGAAGGAAGCATGGGCATGCTGGGAAGGGGGGGTGGAGGCAATAGCATGATGGGAGTGGTAGTCACAGCTCAACATCCCCCACCCACATGGCCCAGCAAGCTCACACTCAAGCAAGCACACCCCACAGAGAGTGGAAAGCCCCATCAAAGATGTCTGACACTGGTGCTCTGTTGTGGGGAGCACAAGGCCATGCTGGGAACTGGCCACCAACCAACAGCAGGACACCACTGTCAGCCATCTTGCCATTGCTCTCACACTCACACACACTGAAGTCCACCCAAAAGCAAGTAAGTATGGGCATGCTGGGAAGTGGGGTGGAGGCAATAGCATGATGGGAGTGGTAGTCACAGATATTGCTCACCCCCACAACTGTCCCATCAACACCACCCTGAACCATGCGCACATCACAGGGAGTGGAAAACAACTGACAAGATGGCTGACACTGGGCACTGCTGTGGGGAGCACAAGGCCCTGCTGGCAACTGTGCAACAACCAACAGCAGGACACCACTGTCAGCCATCTTGCCATTGCTCTCACACTCACACACACTGAAGTCCACCCAAAAGCAAGTAAGTATGGGCATGCTGGGAAGTGGGGTGGAGGCAATAGCATGATGGGAGTGGTAGGCACAGATATTGCTCACCCTCACAATTGGCCCATCATCACCACACTCAACCATGCTCACATCACAGGGAGTGGAAAAGGACTCACAAGATGGCTGACACTGGCTACTGCTGTGGGGAGCACAAGGCCCTGCTGGCAACTGTGCAACAACCAACAGCAGGACACCACTGACTAACATCCTGAAAGACAACTTGCACTCCCTGAAATGGAAGCACGGTCCATGGTGGGATATCTGGCTGGGTGGGAAGGAGGAGCGGATGACAACCAAATACAACCAATGCAGACCATGTACACACCCCAACATTCACATAGAAATGCCCAAATAATGCAGGACAATGTGCTACACCAATATCAACCCCTGACTGTGACAACTTAGGACAATGCATTGTTCAGGCCCGCATCCAGAGGCACAGTCACAACTGTCAGGTGTGTCAACCATTGATGCCTGCAGAAACATAACATACATTGTGTGTGTCTCCCAAAAACAGGTGATGATGGGGACACAGCAGCAGATGCTGAGGAGTCCTCGTCCCAGGCTCAAGAGGATACGGAGCTCACTGGTGTGGAACAGCCTCTGCCCTCCTCGGATGAAGAAGACTTACCTGGCACCTCCGGAGCAAGTCATCATGCAGCACCAGCAGGACCACCAGCTGCACCCCCTGCACCCACCCCTCCAACGACTGTCAACACACATACCACCCCTGCCGACATGGACAGACCAAGGAGCAGCACCACCACCAGCACAGGGACCCTGGACCAACGTGGGGCCATGGACACCACCACCACCAACAACCCACAAGGTGGCCCAGGGTCACCTGTGCCTGCCACCTCAGGTACTGCACGTGTCGCCAGGGGTGGTGGGAGGGGTGGGAGACATAGGTCGCTGCTCACAGAGGGGTCTGGACTGCATGATGACCCACAACTGGCATGCATAGCCGATGCGTACCAGTCCAGCACCGGAGAGTTCAGCCAGGTAGTGGGGCTCCTCAGGGACATTAAACAGCAGCAGGCTGCCCATCATGCCCGCTTGGACTCACACATGTCCCGCGTGGAGTCCAAGTGGGACACACTGCAAGAGATGACGGCGGTGCATAGGGACATATTACAATGCCTCCGCCAGATGAGCAGCAACCAGTCAACACCTCCCTGTGTGCCCACAACATCTGCTGCTCAAACAACTGCAACTGCCACAGGGAGGCAGGATGACTCTGGCGGAGAGTCCCCTGCACCGCAGCAGCCTGCACTTGAGGGTCCCCCCCCAAAGAAGAGGGGCCATCCGAGGAGGGGCAAGTGAGAGGCCGATGACCATGTGCAACCCCCAGGAAGCCAAAACCTGTTCTGGAGAATAACCTTTGTGC
Organism: Calotriton arnoldi; assembly: GCA_963921515.1. Taxonomy (NCBI): domain Eukaryota; kingdom Metazoa; phylum Chordata; class Amphibia; order Caudata; family Salamandridae; genus Calotriton; species Calotriton arnoldi. Next base: position 493,655 of record CAWUFW010012324.1, on the reverse strand, counting down.
GCAAACTGTTCACCCTGTTGACTGCAACACAACTCTCCCACATGACATGGGGAGCTCAAGTTGGACCAATGTCTCTGATTACTGTGGACTTTACTCTGGACATTTCTGCTACCAGGACTTCCAAATTATCTAGGAACTTTGGATCACAATCACAATGTACAGCACCCAACAACCTGTGCACTATACTCACACATGTATGTCAATAAACTCACTTATACACCATACTTGCCTCTGTTGTGATTCCTATGTTGTCTCAGAAGTTGCGATGATGATCGGGAAATGACACTGTGCATGCTAACTGCTACAGCAAGTACAACACCGGCATGTGAGTCATGGCGACTTCACACATATGGGGGAGGCACACCACCAGGGCTACACAACACATACACACCATGGACATCTGACTCATCGCCTTCACTGGTGTTGCCAGGAAATACGTTGCATTGCACAGACCCAACACCTATTCACAGTCTGTGTTAATGAGCCCACTGGTGCAGTAAGCAAATGTCAGTCAGATGTGTGACCACAGACAACGCACATCACAAAGTGAAGCACAGGTTTATTACACATTTGCAACATGTTGTAACCACCACAGATGCAAGGTAATCCCACCTGGCAGCGGGCACACAGTCAACAAGTATAGAAGGAAGGAAGTCCATGGGTGTGGTGCACATCACCTGTAGGGACACAACAGCTACCACCCGGGAAGTCGAATCACGGTGTTGGGGATCACAGTTGACCAAACGACTCTGAAAGTACCCTGTGAAGGACAGAAATGACACACAGTCAAAAGTACTGAAGAACAGGACAGAACTGCAATACTCATGCACAATACATGTTACAAGATACCCACCCAGAACCAAGTTAGCATGTCAACACTGTTGGGGAGTACAGACTACCTGCAAGGACACATCGCTACACGCATACAGACATGTAGCCCATGGACACACTCAAACAGCACCAGAGCACCACCAACACATATCATGCAAACTCACATCATTGACATGCCATCTCTGGATACTCACATTCAGCTGAAGAAGTTGGTGATGAGCTGTGTGCGGACATCACCCTCAACATCATCATCATCATCACTGGCATCGTGGTCCAGGCCAGGATCCTCCACAGGTGGCGGACGTTGGTCATCGTCATCCAGGATGAGAGGCAACTCCTTCCGCACTGCCAGGTTGTGGAGCATGCAGCAGACGATGATAATCTTGCACACCTTTGCTGGGGCATATGGGAGGGACCCTCCTGTCTTGTCGAGGCAGCGGAAGCGGCTCTTCAGGAGACCAAATGTCCGCTCAATCACTCTCCTGGTCCGACCATGTGCCTCATTGTAGCGCATCTGGGCTGGTGTCACAGGGTTCCTGAGGGGCGTCAGCAACCACGGCATGTTGGGGTATCCGGAGTCACCTACATACAGACAATTGCACATTAGCAGAGTTGGAAAAGAGGGTGGAACACTACATAGCAGAACACACACAATGGTACAAAGTCAGTACACACCTACAAGCCAGGCACGCTGGTTCCGCATCTGTGCCATCATCCTCGGGATGCGACTACTCCTCATCACGTAGGCATCGTGTGCAGAACCAGGGAAACGGGCACACACGTGTGTGATGCTCATATCTGCAAGACAGACCACCAGTGCATTGACCGAGTGGTAGTGTTTGCGGTTACGGTAGGCCTGCTCTTGGGCCTGTGGTGGTACCAAAGCCACATGTGTCCCATCAATGGAGCCAATGACATGCGGCATCCTCCCCAGGGCATAGAAGTCACTCTTCACGCCAGTGAGTCGTTGGAGTCTAGGGAAATAGATGTACTGGTTCAGGTATATCAACATAGCCTCCAAAACATCCCGGAGCACACGGCTGAACATGGTCTGTGACATCCCACCAGCAGTCGCCAGAGTGTGTTGAAAGGTACCAGTGGCAAAGAAGTGTAGGGCTGCCATCACCTTCACCTTGGGGGTCAGCGCTGTAGGGTACGGACGGCCAGGTTGCAAATGTGGTGCCAAGCGCACTGCCAAATCCTCAATCAGCTGCCTGGTGAAGCGGTACCGTCGGATGCTGTCACGTTCCACCATCGTTGCCAGGTCAGGGAATGGTCTATGGACAGCTGGTGCCCTGCAGTGCATAGGTGAAGAAAGCAAGATTGTCAGTCACCCCACATATGTGGCATTGAACACACTCAACATCACACTCAACATCATAATGAGGCACAAGTACATGATGTGTGCAGTTCCGTACGGATATGTATGGCACATACATGGCCAATATCTAACATCACAGTCCAACAAGTGGCATCAATAAGTCCCAGGTCGTGCCATTGGATACTATGAGGCCGTGTCCCAGTTCCCATCTCCTGCTGCCAAATAACAAACACACGCCACAGTGACATGTGAGGACTGATGTGCCCCAGGCATCACAGCTCAACGACAGGCTCAGGGACCCTGTATTGCCACATGAACACTGGCATGACATGGTATATCATGTATACACCACAGCAAAACAACCATGAGCCCCACAGGTAGTGGTCCCTGTTGCCTCGGCAGGACAGACATGGACGTCTGTGACACACACACGCACAACATCAAAGTCCATGCACAAACAACTTGGATGTGGAGACTGCCTCCCATTGTGCACATGAAATCAGAGACAATGTAATCACAACATGCACACAGACTGTGGAGGACCATCACCATTGTGCCAATGGGTCACCCTGGGTTGAACATAACGTCCCACATGGGACTCAGGGGGTATGTGACATGACATACACATACACCACCGTGAACTGTGACCATGCCACATGCTCAGATATGAACAGTTGCACATCACAGTGGTCATGTACACGAAACACCAAGGATTCTGTCCCCATAAACACGTGCACAGCCTGGGGGTGGCTGCCCCAAGTGACACCCACAGAACAACATGTTCACCCCCATACATGGAATAGGTAATGCAGCCTTACATGCCCTAGGATACAGTTTGGACAGGCTGTGGTGTTGTAGGTGTGCCCCTCACTGCCTGGGAAGTATATGTGGCTGGCATATGTTCACCTGTGACAGGCATGGTGACATATGCCAGTGACTTGTACAGGGATGCGTTGGACAGCAATGGACCGATCAGTGCGCACACATTGGCCATTGCATTCAATGTGCGCTGGTACGCGTTGTATTGGCAATGCGCGTTGGACAGCAATGGACCGATCAGTGCGCACACATTGGCCATTGCATTCAATGTGCGCTGGTATGCGTTGTATTGGCAATACGCGTTGGACAGCAATGGACCGATCAGTGCGCACACATTGGCCATTGCATTCAATGTGCGCTGGTACGCGTTGTATTGGCAATACGCGTTGGACAGCAATGGACCGATCAGTGCGCACACATTGGCCATTGCATTCAATGTGCGCTGGTACGCGTTGTAACCTATGTACGCGTTGAACAGCAATGGTCCGATCGGTGTTCCCGGCCGGCCCATTGCATTCAATGTGTGCGGGTATGCGTTGTATCCTATGTACGCGTTGAACAGCAATGGTCCGATCGGTGTTCCCGGCCGGCCCATTACATTCAATGTGTGCGGGTACGCGTTGTATCCTATGTACGCGTTGAACAGCAATGGTCCGATCGGTGTTCCCGGCCGGCTCATTGCATTCAATGTGTGCGGGTACGCATTGTATCCTATGTACGCGTTGAACAGCAATGGTCCGATCGGTGTTCCCGGCCGGCCCATTGCATTCAATGTGTGCGGGTACGCGTTGTATCCTATGTACGTCAGTAGAACAGCAATGGTCCGATCGGTGTTCCCGGCCGGCCCATTGCATTCAATGTGTCGGGTACGCGTTGTATCCTATGTACGCGTTGAACAGCAATGGTCCGATCGGTGTTCCCGGCCGGCCCATTGCATTCAATGTGTGCGGGTACGCGTTGTATCCTATGTACGCGTTGAACAGCAATGGTCCGATCGGTGTTCCCGGCCGGCCCATTGCATTCAATGTGTGCGGGTACGCGTTGTATTGGCAATACGCCTTGGACAGCAATGGACCGATCAGTGCGCACACATTGGCCATTGCATTCAATGTGCGCTGGTATGCGTTGTATTGGCAATACGTGTTGGACAGCAATGGACCGATCAGTGCGCACACATTGGCCATTGCATTCAATGTGCGCTGGTACGCATTGTATTGGCAATACGCGTTGGACAGCAATGGACCGATCAGTGCGCACACATTGGCCATTGCATTCAATGTGCGCTGGTACGCGTTGTAACCTATGTACGCGTTGAACAGCAATGGTCCGATCGGTGCGCACACATTGGCCATTGCATTCAATGTGCGCTGGTACGCGTTGTATTGGCAATACGCGTTGGACAGCAATGGACCGATCAGTGCGCACACATTGGCCATTGCATTCAATGTGCGCTGGTATGCGTTGTATTGGCAATACGCGTTGGACAGCAATGGACCGATCAGTGCGCACACATTGGCCATTGCATTCAATGTGCGCTGGTACGCGTTGTATTGGCAATACGCGTTGGACAGCAATGGACCGATCAGTGCGCACACATTGGCCATTGCATTCAATGTGCGCTGGTACGCGTTGTAACCTATGTACGCGTTGAACAGCAATGGTCCGATCGGTGTTCCCGGCCGGCCCATTGCATTCAATGTGTGCGGGTATGCGTTGTATCCTATGTACGCGTTGAACAGCAATGGTCCGATCGGTGTTCCCGGCCGGCCCATTACATTCAATGTGTGCGGGTACGCGTTGTATCCTATGTACGCGTTGAACAGCAATGGTCTGATCGGTGTTCCCGGCCGGCCCATTGCATTCAATGTGTGCAGGTACACATTGTATCCTATGTACGCGTTGAACAGCAATGGTCCGATCGGTGTTCCCGGCCGGCCCATTGCATTCAATGTGTGTGGGTACGCGTTGTATCCTATGTACGCGTAGAACAGCAATGGTCCGATCGGTGTTCCCGGCCGGCCCATTGCATTCAATGTGTGCGGGTACGCGTTGTATCCTATGTACGCGTTGAACAGCAATGGTCCGATCGGTGTTCCCGGCCGGCCCATTGCATTCAATGTGTGCGGGTACGCGTTGTATCCTATGTACGCGTTGAACAGCAATGGTCCGATCGGTGTTCCCGGCCGGCCCATTGCATTCAATGTGTGCGGGTACGCGTTGTATCCTATGTACGCGTTGAACAGCAATGGTCCGATCGGTGTTCCCGGCCAGCCCATTGCATTCAATGTGTGCGGGTACGCGTTGTATCCCATGTACGCGTTGAACAGCAATGGTCCGATCGGTGCGCACCCATTGGCTATGGCCTGGCCTGGCAACGGATGCGTCTTCAAAATTTGAACGAGTCTGATGCTGTAAATTCAGTTGGTCACCCACAACAATGTTGCAATTTCATGGGTGTCATGAAGTTGAACATTTGAAGGATGCTGGGGGCGTGTGTAAGTGGTGCAATTCCATGGATTGGCCAGATTCAGATGATGCAAACGACTTGGACCTATCACTTTGGACACATGGGACAGTATCTGCCTCTGCAGCACACATATAATGCTGGCTGTTCCCCTGAGAGCTCACTTGCCTGCACTACATGCTCCAGGACGACATCTGCCACTACACTGCTGCTGTTTCTGCACCCTCTGGACCCCGCAATGGCACGTACTGTGGAGAGAGCCCCAGCCTTCAGCACTGAGGAGAACAAGGCCCTGCTGCATGGCCTCCTTCCACAGTACAGCAAGCTGTATGGGAAAGCAGGGGAGCAGGTGAGTGTTCTGTCCACTGCCTTTCTAAATGTGCATTTTGTCTGACTAGCAAGGCTAACAGTCTGCACGCCACTGGCTAGCAGGCTCACTGAGTAGTTGTCACCCCCCATAGTGTGTAGTTACATGCACTGGACAGGTATAGTGCAGTGACAGTGCATTTAAACAAGGTTTTACTTCCCAGGCAATGATACCATGTAGTAACTGCTGGCATACTGTCCATGGCCATCGTTGCACTGCCTGTGTACATCATATGCCCCTGTGATTGACACATGTATATCCAACTGTGTAATGCACGGTTATGTTGCACGTGTAGTTATGGCATTCTCACTTTGTTATCCTCACAGGTTGATGCCCACCAGAAGCAGAAGATATGGCTGACCATCATCCGGGCAGTGAGATCCGTGGGGGTCTACAAGCGCCGGATCCGCAACTGCCAGAAGAGGTGGCAGGACCTTCGGGGCTGGACTCGGAGGATCGCACGGGTCCAGCTGAAGCTGTCGCCTCCTCGCAGGAGGGGCGGACACCGGACCCTGACCCCCACATGCTGAGGATCCTGGCGGTGGTCTTCCCTGATCTGGATGGGCAGCCGAAGGCCAGAGAGCAGCAAGGAGGGGTGAGTCCATGTCTGCATTGTGAACTATGTCTGCCATGCTATGTGCCCTCCTCTGGCCTGGTTAAACTTCCACAGTACATCAGTCTTGTGGTCCAGGACCCATGTCCCTCTATTGTGCACTGCCCACTCCTCATCTGATACCCAGGTGTGGCCCTTACAGTCAGGGTATTGTGTCACTTGGGTACTGTGTCCTTGCAGTTTGCTTGACTCAAGGTGGGGGACAGCATCTGTTTCCCTGACTCTGTGGTGGGCATCATGGATGGGTCCATTGCTTACACATTGCCTGTGTTCTGACATGTGTTCTGCGTGTCATTTTGATATGTGGCCCAATTGCTGAGCTGATCCACCACATGTGTCTGGGGTATCTGGCACACACCCATGCTGCGGGTGGGAACAATGTTTGTGCCCCAGGAGTGTGTATATAATGTGTGTCACACATACTTAGCCAGCTGCCTACTGTCCAGGGCTCATCCCTCATTCATGTGGGACAGGACAGTCATGCCTACTCCAGGCCATACAATACACTCTGTACTCCCACTGCCGTGTATCAGCTGACACGTTTTGCTCAGTGATTTGTCCCCTCAGGTGTCTGCCTCTGTGTCAGTGTGCTGTGGCTTCGTTGTCAGGTCTGCTGGGGTGTTCCTCGGTTGGGGCTCCGCATGCCACCGGAGATGTGACCATAGGAGATGATACATGTGTGACACATAGGTGTTTGATCACCTGACCGTGCAGACTGGGGTATGCGAATATGAGGTTCAGGCATCTGTTTCCCGTTCACAGCAGATTGTGATGTGCTCAGGTGCAGAGGGTAGTGTTACAGGTCTCCCATATGTCCAATGGGTATGACCTGGACAGATGAGGGTACAGATGATGTGGTGTGTGGGGGATGTACATGTGCACTTGTTCAGCTCCAGGACTTGCATTCCCCATGATCTACTATTGTGACACAGTGCAGAGTGTTGTTGTCTGGCTGCCCTGCCCATGTGACTGGAGACAGTGATGTATGACTTAGCAGGCATGGCTGTGCCATGGCATGTGACTTCCTATTAGTGATCCTGCAGGGGAGTGACATGTGCTACATGCACACCATTGTGGCAATGGCTATGAGGACATGGGTGCATCATGGTGTCTGTCGCTGGTATGCATCACATGCATTTCCTATTTGACTCTGGGCATCCCTTTCATCCGGACACCTGCACTGACTCAGTGGCAAGAGTTGTGATGTGTGCATGTCCACATGCTTCACCGGGTTCACTGCACTGTCCAAATACTGTGTAGGTGGTGCATGTGTCCACACTGGGGTATTGCCATCCACCAGACACCAGACAGATGGGTGCAAGGCCAGGTGGGATGTGAGTGCCATGGTTGACCATCAGACTGACAATTGACTTCTCCTGTTCTGTTTGTGCAGTTTTAGCAATGTTCAACTAAGGATGCCAGGGCTTGCTCTGTAATGTGCTGTACTTACTGTGGTGTGTGCGTTCGGTGCAGGTGACTGATGTCTGTCTGTTTCCCTATTGATTGCAGATACATCCACGGCCACAGGAGGGGACAGCTCCACGGACCAGGAGGAGCCGCAGAGCCAGACTGGGTCAGTAGCCGAGGAGTGGTCGGAGGGACCCAGTGGCACGGAGGGCGAGGGTAGCCACACCGAGGAGTCCTCAGCACCATCCACCTCAGCTGAGGACCAGAGCAACTCGGACGATGACTCCCTTATGGAGGCGGGTGTCAGCAGCCACCTCACCCCAGCTAGTGTTGCTGTCCCCGCCACCACCACCACCACCACCGCCCTCCCGTCGGCTCCCATTCCCGAGGTCCGTGGAGGCTCCCATGTTCGGGACCGTGTCTCCTTCGGGCCAGGCACCGCACCCCCTGCCCCTGTGTCCCCTGCTGCCCTGAGTGAGGAGTCTGTGTACCTCCTCCGCCAGCTCCATGTAGGACAGACAGCGATGCTGAGTGTCCTCCATGCACACACCACTCTGTTGACTCAGCTGGTGTCGTTCATGGAGGGCATCTCATCGGGCATGTCTGCCCTACAGAGGGGCAATAGGTCCATGGACTCCTCCCTGACGGCAGCAGTGTCCCTCCTCCGACAGTCCCTCACCCCTCCTGCCTCTGCCCCATCCACACTCCCCAGCACCTTACCCGTCCCAAGCACACACACACTGCCACAGGCACACACCAGCACAGACACATGCAGCACACGGACACACACGCCACAAACAAGACGCACACGCACGCACCGTCAGGGGACTGCAACCACACTCACAGGGGATGGGGCACAGGCACAAACACACGCATTCACAAGCACTGCGCAGTCCTCAGTTGCCTCTCCCTCCAAAGACCCCTCCCTTGCCTCACCTGCAACCCCAAAGACACAGCGGCTCTTCCTCTGTGACCTTGGCCTCTCCCCCTCCGACCCAGCTGATCCAGCATTCAGGGGAAGAGGAAGCCCACCCACACGGAGCGGAGTGCCCCTGGCCCCCGGACACCATCCCCCAGGCGCAGACCGACTGAGGCCCCCACCCGCAAGTCCCCCGGTCCCGGAAGAGCAAGACCCCACCGCCGCCCTGCAGCTCAGGCACCAAGTCTCCTTCCTCCATCCCTCAGGCCCCCACTCCACAGGTGCCCCCACCGCACCCTGCCCCAGGTTCCCCCACCCACAGATACACCATCCCCAGAAGGGTCAGGCCTTCTCCCCTGCCACTTGCTCTTCCGGCCCCACACCCCCGCTGCGCTTGTCTGTACCACTGATGTGGTGAGGGTGTCCTCCCCTCTGTCCTGCCCACCTTACCTGATCCCCATTCTCCTCCCCTGGAGGTGGGCACTGCAGTGGAGTCCACTATCACCCTGTCTGACTTGGGCGCTGCAGTGGCGGACCTGTCCACTCCATCTGCAGGGTCCACTGCAGTTGTGCCGGCACCCACAACATCTGAGTCATGCCCCCCAGTTGTGCCGGCACACACCATGTCAGACACCTCCACTGCAGTTGTCAGTGGCTCTCCAGCACCCACCACCCCTTCCCTGCCTCCTCCTGGTGAGCCCTGATCCTGTCCCTGTGGTGCCTGGCCTGCCCCCGTATGCCCCTCCTAGGGATTGTCCCCGGTTGTGATCAGTGCAGGCATGCGTAGGGTGACATCTGCCACTGTCACCCTGTATAGACTTCCTTGATGGACTGGCCATTGGCCTTTGTTGATACCTTACAGTTCTTCCAAGTTTTGAACCCACATGCTGAATAAAGCAACTTTCTGTTCTCTAGTGCTTTTACTTCTGATGTACATGATGTTGATGACGCTAACCATGCCCTTGCTGCAGTGATGGTGATATTTGGACTCATGAAAATGAAGTGTTACTGTGCAGGAACCCATGTGTTCCAGGGGGACAGTGTCCTATCCTGTGGTGTATCCATGTCGTCCTTAGCAGCATCTGAGGGTGTCATGTTTTCAATATTTGGCAATGGGATTTCCTACTTACATTAGCAATGTCACATCTGTGGGTTCCACCCATGCACATCTGTTGTGTTTGCCATTGTTCAATTAGTCTAGTTCCCTGACCATGTGGTCATCTCCACTGGACATGCAGGTTTGGGCATCAATGGGGAAGGACTCATCTGTGTTGTCAGTGCAACTTGCTATACATGTGTGTTGGATCTGTGCTGTTGATTTCGTTGACATTCCCATGACCAGGCTGATGTGACGGGAGCCTTCATTTGGTGCTAATTGTTGACTGTGTCCAAGTGTTCTGCTGACATGATGGAGCCCTACTGATGCGACATATGGCACAGCTTTCCTCACACAGGAGTGGAGTCCCCTCATGGCAGTGTGTACTCCTGTGACATCTCGTGCGCCCAAGGTGTGTGTTGTATGAGCATGTGTGTGTGTTCACTTCCATGTTGCTGTGCATGCTGGGATCCCTAGTGATGTTCCTGTTTGTGATGTTTGCTGAGTTGAGCTATGTTCCCCCAAAGTCTTCTCCCTGGGTTCTCTGTGATGTGGGTGCATGGCACATTACTGGTCATCAGGGTGTCACCCATAGGTGTGTTTGCTGTCAGGGCTGAGTTTGTGGGCAGATGCTGATGTGTCACAGTCAGGATTCCCCTTTGCACTTGTTGTTTACACCTGTCATGTGATTTCTGGTTTGTGTTAGCTTTCATTGGTTGTGACACGTTGTGTGTGTGACTGCTGGCACTCCTCAGGGCTGCAATGTTGGTAGTTGTCTATGTGTGTTCTTTGTGGGTGACCTTGGCTTCTTCATAGGTGTGTGACTGTGGCTGGGATCCCATTGGTTGGTGTGGTATTGCCGTCATGTCCATGTACAGCGTAGTGTGCAGTGTGTCAGACATTCAGGAGTCTGGTAGAGTGGCCATGTGTGATGTGTTTCTGCACCTTGGTTCCCACCACCCCCTGGGATTGTCATGGGTGCATGTGCAATGTCACCAGTGCATGTGAGCTTCACTGCTGCACATTGTTGGAGGTCGAGGTGTGTGGTGTTGAGTGTGTGCAGATGAGAGTTGTTGCCCGGCTAGACCCCTGCCTCCATGTTGGCCTTGGCTGACAGGCCGTGCTGGTTGATTTGTGCTTGTGTAGGTGTGATGGTAGTTTGTTGCTCAGGACACATGACTGTGGTTCACAGTGTGAACGACATCTAGCTTTGTCATCACAGTGGGATTGTAATGCAGCCCAGGGTCACCACATTGTGGGGGCCCTGGGTGTGGTGCTGTGGTGTCTGTGTGTCTTGCTGTGTCAGTTGCTGTTCCTACATGCTTGTGTGACATGTGTGATTTCTGCTCCCTCTCATCTGACAATGCCTGATTGCCCACATAGGGGATTTGGATCCATGAGTTACCTTTGTGTGGCACTGTATGCACATCTGTGTAATTGGTATTCAGGCCTCCTCATGTGTTGTGTGGTTGCCTGGGGACACTGGTACCCCCCTCACCTGTTGTGTTTGATGTGCAGTGTGGGTCTGCCTGTTTGTGTATGTGCATCGGCACCACTGCATTGGCATATCTTAGGTGTGCCATTGGCTGTATGTTGTTTGGTGTGTTTGCCCTGCTGTCCCTGGGACTCCTAGGTCATCACTCAGCACAATGATCATTGTGTGTGTGTCCCATTGCTGCCATGGTATGGTATCTGTTCACCTCCCTTCTACAGTCTCCACTGGGTATCTGAATTTGTGTGCCCATTGGTGCAAATATGTGGGTCTGCATTCTGATGGTCACTTCTGTCATTGTGTCATTGATGAATGTTGACAGTGTCAGCCCCCATGGGTGATGTTTGTCTGCACATGGCCAAAGGTATGTCTTGTTTGCACTGCACTGTTTGCCTCCCCCATTCTATGTTGCTATGGGACACAAGCACTACTTTGCCACTGATGTGTTTGTTGTTCTGTGACCAGGAATCATCCATGCAGTTTGGCAGTTGCAGCTTATTCTTTGTCAACACATACATTTTGGTCACTGTGATGATGGGGGTTTGGACCCCATTGCCACAATGTTCAATATGTGCTTCAGCTATGGACCCCACACTCACATTTTGGTCACTGTGATGATGGGGGTTTGGACCCCACTGCCACAATGTTCAATATGTGCTTCAGCTATGGACCCCACACTTACATTTTGGGCACTGTGATGATGGGGGTTTGAACCCCATTGCCACAATGGTCATGGCCTGCTTGCATTGTGGGTGCCACACACATTTATGTGTGGCACTTGTGATAGGGGGTCACATTGTATGTCCACAGTCCTGTTCAGTGTTGTAGGCATTTGACACAGTCTACACACGCTTGTCATGGTGTTGGGGGGATGTCTTTGTGTTGCATTCTTTCTGCTGGTGTGTGCTTCTTGTGGCATGTATTTGCCATCCTGTGAGTGGGGGTGTTGGTGGTGGTAGGCATCCAGCCCCCATGGGTAGAGGTGGTAGTAGTGACAGGCATCCAGCCCCCCATGGGTAGAGGTGGTAGTAGTGGTAGGCACCTGGCACCCCCATGGGTAGAGGTGGTAGTAGTGGTAGGCACCTGGCACCCCTGGGTATGGGTGGTAGTAGTGGTAGGCACCTGGCACCCCCTGGGTAGAGGTGGCAGTAGTGGTAGGCACCTGGCACCCCCTGGCTAAGGGTGGTAGTAGTGACAGGCATCCAGCCCCCCATGGGTAGAGGTGGTAGTAGTGGTAGGCACCTGGCACCCCCATGGGTAGAGGTGGTAGTAGTGGTAGGCACCTGGCACCCCCTGGGTATGGGTGGTAGTAGTGGTAGGCACCTGGCACCCCTGGGCAGAGGTGGCAGTAGTGGTAGGCACCTGGCACCCCTGGGTAAGGGTGGTAGTAGTGACAGGCATCCAGCCCCCATGGGTAGAGGTGGTAGTAGTGGTAGGCACCTGGCACCCCTGGGTAGAGGTGGTAGTAGTGACAGGCATCCAGCCCCCCATGGGTAGATGTGGTAGTAGTGGTAGGCACCTGGCACCCCTGGGTAGAGGTGGTAGTAGTGGTGGGCATCTGGCACCCCTGGGTAGAGGTGGCAGTAGTGGTAGGCACCTGGCACCCCCTGGGTATGGGTGGTAGTAGTGGTAGGCACCTGGCACCCCCATGGGTAGAGGTGGTAGTAGTGGTAGGCACCTGGCACCCCCTGGGTATGGGTGGTAGTAGTGGTAGGCACCTGGCACCCCCATGGGTAGAGGTGGTAGTAGTGGTAGGCACCTGGCAACCCCTGGGTATGGGTGGTAGTAGTGGTAGGCACCTGGCACCCCCTGGGTAGAGGTGGCAGTAGTGGTAGGCACCTGGCACCCCTGGGTAAGGGTGGTAGTAGTGACAGGCATCCAGCCCCCCATGGGTAGAGGTGGTAGTAGTGGTAGGCACCTGGCACCCCCTGGGTAGAGGTGGTAGTAGTGGTGGGCATCTGGCACCCCTGGGTAGAGGTGGCAGTAGTGGTAGGCACCTGGCACCCCTGGGTAGAGGTGGCAGTAGTGGTAGGCACCTGGCACCCCTGGGTAGAGGTGGCAGTAGTGGTACGCACCTGGCACCCCCTTGGTAAGGGTGGTAGTAGTGACAGGCATCCAGCCCCCATGGGTAGAGGTGGTAGTAGTGGTAGGCACCTGGCACCCCCATGGGTAGAGGTGGTAGTAGTGGTAGGCACCTGGCACCCCCTGGGTAAGGGTGGTAGTAGTGACAGGCATCCAGCCCCCCATGGGTAGAGGTGGCAGTAGTGGTAGGCACCTGGCACCTCCTGGGTAAGGGTGGTAGTAGTGACAGGCATCCAGCCGCCCATGGGTAGAGGTGGTAGTAGTGGTAGGCACCTGGCACCCCCCTGGGTAGAGGTGGCAGTAGTGGTAGGCACCTGGCACCCCCTGGGTAAGGGTGGTAGTAGTGACAGGCATCCTGCCCCCCATGGGTAGAGGTGGTAGTAGTGGTAGGCACCTGGCATCCCCTGGGTAGAGGTGGTAGTAGTGGTGGGCATCTGGCACCCCGTGGGTAGAGGTGGCAGTAGTGGTAGGCACCTGGCACCCCTGGGTAGAGGTGGCAGTAGTGGTAGGCACCTGGCACCCCTGGGTAAGGGTGGTAGTAGTGACAGGCATCCAGCCCCCCATGGGTAGAGGTGGTAGTAGTGGTAGGCACCTGGCACCCCCATGGGTAGAGGTGGTAGTAGTGGTAGGCACCTGGCACCCCTGGGTAGGGTGGTAGTAGTGACAGGCATCCAGCCCCCCATGGGTAGAGGTGGCAGTAGTGGTAGGCACCTGGCACCCCCTGGGTAAGGGTGGTAGTAGTGACAGGCTTCCAGCCGCCCATGGGTAGAGGTGGTATTAGTGGTAGGCACCTGGCACCCCCATGGGTAGAGGTGGTAGTAGTGGTTGGCACCTGGCACCCCCTGGGTATGGGTGGTAGTAGTGGTAGGCACCTGGCACCCCTGGGTATGGGTGGTAGTAGTGGTAGGCACCTGGCACCCCTGGGTAGAGGTGGCAGTAGTGGTAGGCACCTGGCACCCCCTGGGAAGGGTGGTAGTAGTGACAGGCATCCAGCCCCCCATGGGTAGAGGTGGTAGTAGTGGTAGGCACCTGGCACCCCCATGGGTAGAGGTGGTAGTAGTGGTAGGCACCTGGCACCCCCATGGGTAGGGGTGGTAGTAGTGACAGGCATCCGGGCCCCTATGTGTATATGTGGCATTGGTGATGGGCATCCCGCCCCTATGGTGCTGCTGTTTCTGGAGTAAGTAATTTCTGCATCCCTGTGTGTGTGTGTGATATGTCGGGTACGTGTAGTTTGTGTTTGTGGTTGGTGTCTGACCTACCTTCTGCGCCGTACGCGTCCGTGCCTGTTCCGGTAGTAGATGTAGAATATTGGTAGGATCGGAACGATGGGATTCATTATTGGTTCGTCTCGTTCGTCTTTGTCGTTGCTTCGCCTCGTCCTCGTCGCTTGCGTGTTCGTCTCGTAGCCGTGGATCGTGTTCTGGCGCGAATCGGAGCTTATGTGCGCCTCTCCCGGATGCTTTGACGTGCCGTGCGTAGCGACGGGTTCGGCGCGTACGGGAAGCGCATCGTACTTGTCCGGCTGGACGGGGCTGCTTTTTGGCTTCCGGGCGACTCGTATCTGCGTTTACGGATCCGGCTCGGTCGGGGATCAGGACCTGGATTGGGTGAGTACGACTGGGTCGGAATCTGTGCTGTTGTGCGCATCGTACTTGTTCGTTCGGATTCATGTGCGGATCGGTCGGGAAACAGGCATTCGCATGGCATTTTTCCCGACCGAATGGCGTTGGGTGCGTCTCCGACCGAGATCGGAATCGACCCCTATATTGTTGCTAACGATATTAATGACTTCGATATTACTTACTTCGATATTTAAAAAATTGATATTACTTACCTTAAAGTCGATATTCTGGGCAACAATATTCTTGACTTCGATATCCTGTCCCTACGATATTAAAAACTCGATATTAGTGTAGGTCGATATTTAAAATTCGATATTTTGACTGCCCACCCACTGCCCCCACCCCGAGATAGAAAACAAGCACCGGTGAAAGAAAAACACATGGCTCATCATGACTTTAATGACGTCATAGCGCATGACGTGCGGCCGCCATCAACTAGTGAGTTACAAGCATTTTAGGCAGGAATTTCCTTTAGCCAGGAAACCTTCACTGATATTTTGAGCACAAAATGATACCTTTAGCATCCTTTCTCTGTAGTGAGTATCTTAACCAATGAAGAAGAAACACTAGTAAATAAACGCACACTACCATTAGCAGCAGCAGTCCTTAATGCAGAGGACATCGCAGCACATGTGCACGAGTGTGCATGAGCACCGCCCCATCCCCGAGATAGAAAACAAGCACCGGTGAAAGAAACAACACGGTTCGTAATGACATTAATAATGTCATCATGCATGACGTGCAGCCGCCATCTTAAATTGGAGCAATATACATTAAAAATAAACCTAAAATAGCAGGATGGGAGGAAGAAGAAGAGGCCTTCACACGCTATAACAGTGTGATGGCCAAACAAAACATTCTCTTAGTAAAATCGCCAGCGAGGGAGCTAAGCCCACAAAGGAGGGACATGTAAACAAATGCACCAATAACAAGACAGCATTTGTAAATGACACAGATAACAGCCAATGGCAATTGATGGGTTTGCCAGAGCCCATAGAAGAGGATACAACAGGTCAATCGAGGGTCAACCTAAAAATAAAGCAGAAGAAAGAAAAGCAAAGTTCCGCTTTCGTTACTTTAAACAGCTGCTTCAGTTATGCTCCGTGACCTGACCTGCCTTTCTCTTCCCCTGCTGACTCTGGCAGCAGGCATTGTGATGTCAGAACTCAACTGTAATAACTTATAATAGTAGAGTTCTAAAACATTTTTTTTTAGAGCGGCAACTCGGTGTGTCACACGTCACCGACTATAAAGAAATTAGGGCCTGACCTTTATACAGGGATTACAGAATCCCATGTATTATAGATGGGTAACAGCGCTGCCCTGACAGGCTCTGTGAGAGCTCTGCGAGAGCAGCCTTGAATTCCTTTATGAAATAGCAACAGTGGGTAACTGCTTTTGTTAACAACTCTTGTTACCTCATAGCCGTGAATTATCAAATTTAGAATCTGGCATTCACAAAAGTGTCTCTGAGTGAGAGCCAAATGCAACTATGCGGTTGCTCACTGCGCCAGGCCCCCAAAAGCCTTCCACATGTATGGTATCTATACAGTACAAATTAAGGTATAACCTTATTTTCTATCTACCACTCACACAGAAGGGGGCCCCTGAAACTATACAAAGGCAGGAGGAACAGGGGAAACTGAGAAATACAATGAAGACGAGATCCCTCTGCCTGCTGGATGTACTCAAAGTGCTAATCGTCACTGATGAATACACACGTACATGAAACTGGCCTTCCACAATACAGAACACAAGTTTATTGGATACAAAATTGTCAAATTTATTCAATATATTACAAATGTTTGAGAATTGATATATAATAAACCATAAATGACCCAAGCGCAACCAACAACACACACACTATCGTTCATACAGACCAGTGCATACCCACACATACACATACGTCCTAAAAATTGAGGGTTCAAAACATCTAAATACAAATATATACAAGGAGCCACGAACCCCCTCTGATCATCGCAGTTAATGACACTGCGAAATCCACAATGGTCTAGTATAGGGAAAGATTGTCAATTCAGGGTTGTTTCATAGCTAAAGAACAATAGTTAATACAAATCATTAATCAAAATCAATTTTTTGTTGACATTGTTGTATATATTGGGGGGAGACAGATGAACATAGAAATTCCAGCGCCGACTCGCGTTTCGGTGGGTGACCCCAATGTGGGTCTCACCTTCTTCAGGGCGCAGTATTTAAGAACAAACAAAGAAGGAAGCGCCTGGGTTGGAGCAAGAGGAATAATACGTCCACCAGTCAGTTGAATTATCTGGGTTCACAGCCAGGGCCAAAACCGGGGGACAGACAATAGCCCAGGGTCCGATAACATAGATGCTTGTGTCCGGGGGAGAGGCACCTAGACCCAGCAGCAAGTGGTCCGGACAAGAGCGATCCCGGGCCACGGCCTGGGACCCTCCATGGACCGGAAGAGAACATGGGTATTCCGGATACGGGAATCCGCATCCCGGGGACGTTTCCATTTCTTCTTCGGATTCCCGTACCAGCCGGAGTCGCTAGACGGGAACTGGGCGATACTGCATCCATTTTCTGGCCCCTCTCGAACATTTATCTGCATATCCAGCAGGCAGAGGGATCTCGTCTTGATTGTATTTCTTATTTTCTATCTACTCAGTCAATGCCTATAGTAATTCCCTTATCTAATTATGAATATATACTATTCTGCTATTTAAACGTATGATAATATACAAATCATTACACTTACGACAATCACTTTAACATACCCTGGATTAATATCTGTTCTGTAGAAAAAATAAATAATATGCAAACAGTTTATTATCTGTAAGCATGTAATGGTAAGTTAGGTCACTGGGTTTTCTGTTCAATGCAGAAATCTGTCTACAACCGTAGAACACACATGCAAATTATGGCAAGACTGGACCAGCATTTCACCTTTCTCATGTCGATTAAATGAATGTGATTGAGTGGAGTTATAACAGCAGCTATTATTTCACGAGCAAGAGACAGTTAGATGCATGGTCTACACTACATAAATGACCAACACCATGACATTCACATGCATAAAATATTCAATGTTTGTGTATGTTTTTTTTTTTAACTGTAGTATTAGATGGGAAGCTTTTGGTGTAGTTTTGGCGCTGAAAACTGCTGACTTTCAATCAGGCGATTCCACTTTCTTAGCACACTTTTAATTGACAAAGAACTGATATCCTTATTCACACACCGAAGCCTGTATCTAGGGCATTGACAGTGTGATGAAATCTGAATACAAAGAACTGGTTAGTTTGTCATGGCCCCCTTTTAAAGTAGGAACTAAGGGGTATATTTACAAGTATTGCCGCTAAGCAAAGTTAGCATTGCTCAGCGGCAATTTTCTTACCGCCAAGTACCGGCAAAAACTATCCCCATGGTAGCGACGTATTTACAATACGTCGCTACATGGCGATAGGATCAGCTTGTGGTGGCGATTGTTGCCGCAAATACTAGCGTCATGGCGATAAAAATCTTGCCACTGACGTGAAAAAAGTGACGGCCGGCCAATTAGCGGCCGAAAACTCAAATTAGTCAGCCTCATGTCACTTTTTTCATATTTCGCTGGAAAAATAAACCACAAAAAGCCCACGAAATACAACAAAAAAAAATTACTACCTGAAATCAAAATGGAGCAGCCTGGACCCAGTTCAGCAGGAGACAACAACCCTCCTAATCCCCCTAACAGCTAGGATGACTGTTGTAATCTATTACTTGATTAGTGCATCCTCCCTATTGATGTCCTCTGCTTTGCTGCTCAGCCTATGGTGATGTCATCGGAATGTTTGGAGTGTTTGAGTTGGAGAAAGAGTCAGTTGGAATGGATGGGCTGAGCAGCAAGGAGGCTGCTCCTGGAGGGGCCTAATATGAATCTAACTTGTTTCCTGTAACCAACCAACAAGGAAGTAACCTGATGAATAAATCAACTATCCTGTTCTACATAACTCGGCCTACGTATCACTCTTCCTTGCAACACTGGCGACGATCTGGAAGAACCTTACGCGTGGAGTAAGCAAGACCAAAGGAACTAAAGACTTTAAGGACTCTAAGGTAAAATAATTTCTTTTATGAGTGAAAGCAACGTTTCTCAAGCAAACTGGCACCCCCACCCAAGCCCCACCAGTGACCCTGTCATCGGTCGCCCACAAATCAGGTGTCAGTTCCTGCTGCTTTGTTCCTGTACTGGCCAGAGTGATTTGCTGTAACATGCTTCAAGAGCAGAAGATTTAGAGTGTCACCTGAGCTGATGGTCAGAGAGGCCAACAGTCATCAAGTGTCTTGAAACCTACCAGCAACATCGTTCAACTTTTGGTGGCTGGAATTCATTTGGGCCTGCAGTCAGCAAATGGTGAAATGATACCGACGCCTAGTCTGGATGTGGTTTTGAGCAGCTACTGCGAAGATTACTGCCATCCTGCTGCCTTGGAGTTGCTCTTGCCAAGCTCTGCTGTCTACCGTCGTTGGGACAAACTGCTGATTTGCTGTGGCAGTAGCAACTGGTTCCTGGGATTTGGCAGCAACGACGTGTGCAGGGAAAATTGACACCCCTGTGAGGAATTACAATTGGTTTTAACAGCTTGAGGCATAGATTGTGGGATTAGAGTGCGATCCCACCCCGCATGCAGTCACGCTCTGGCATGTGGAAGGTGAGCCCATCAATAAGTGAGTGCAGCGAGGCGGAGTGTGCCCAGGGGTGAAAGGCCATAGGTGTGTCTATCGCACACCGAGAGGGGCGTTGTAGGTGGCTAGCTGTCGAC
This sequence comes from Calotriton arnoldi, assembly GCA_963921515.1. NCBI lineage: Eukaryota > Metazoa > Chordata > Amphibia > Caudata > Salamandridae > Calotriton > Calotriton arnoldi. Next base: position 473,835 of record CAWUFW010012324.1, on the reverse strand, counting down.
TGTTTCCTAGTGAGGAACTCTGTGTCGGGTGGGAGAAGACCCACTGTTCCCGTGTGGAGCCCTCGTGTGCAAGTGTGCACTCTGCTTATGCCCATATGCTTACAACCTGTGACTGTGTTTTTTTACTTTGTTTTTTATGCCCAATCCTACCGACATTATCTGCATCCAACTTTGCAGTTTAACTGCTACAGTACGTTTGAAAATGAATAGCGCGAGCATGCTTACCGTCATCACAGGCATCTCTCGCTGTTCCCTCAGTGACGTTCTTCATTGTTTCTGCTCTGTGTCTTCGGACGTTTTGGTGCACCAACGCACCGTGAGCCACTCTGCTGCGACGTCGTCAGCGTGCCGCCATCTTGTGGTTGGCGGCCGCTATTTCCTTTTCCCTGTGGTGGTTCTGTTGGTCGAGTTGCCAACCACGCTTATTTTGAATGTAGATTTCATCGGAAAAGTCGCTTTCATGTGGTCATTCTGTAGCAAGCCTTTACTGCTTTCCACGGTTTGTGGGGCCGGATTACGAGTTCCTGCCATCTCCACACGAGCACCACACCATGTATTTTGGGATATGTGTGGTAGCAAAGGGAACCGGGAAAAAATCCTCCTAAGTACTGTCTTCCGTATTTCCAAGTTTGAACAAGACCACGGTGACTACTTCATTTATTTTAGCTTTTTGTTTTCTTGGGACAGTGCATCGTTCATAATGTTGTTTGTGCACGTTCTTATGGTTGTATCACACATTTGCTCAATTGCTCTATATACCTGATCCTGTATTTGTATGTATTTGAGGGTGAGAGGGGGTGAGAGAGTGTAGTGTCCTTGTCTTGCATCTGTATGAATAGAGGGAGAGGGAGTGTAGTGTCCCTGGTCATGTTAGTGTATGCCTTTGAGTAAGTTTTGCCTCGTATGAGGTGTTTAGTCTGTGCGCTATGTGAGAGTGTGTCTCTCTCATTGTCTGGGATGCACACATGAGAAGACTCCTTCTTTTAAAGCTTCTCTCACTTACCACTATTCCGTGGTTATGAGTGTGTATTACCCTGTGTTTTGGGGTAGTGTAGTCACCACTAGTGTGGTTTGTTTTAGCCCTTAGTTTATCACTAGTTTATGGTTGTTGGGTTGACTTATGTTGTCACTTGTGGGCTACGAGTTGGGTTGACCCCTTGTCGTTGAGAGTACGTGAATCTCACTGTTTTGGGGTGCATGTATGAGAAGGCCCCTTCTTACGAAGCTTCTCTAGTTTACCACTGTTTTGTGGAATGACATAAGTTGTCACTTTGTTGGCTGTTGTTTGAGTGACCCCTTATTGTGTTGTGAGAGTATGTGAATCACTCATTGTTGGGGTGCGTGTGTGAGTAGACTCCTTCTTACGAAGCTTCTCTGGTGTACCTGTTTTGGTGATACTCTCAGAATGGTTGTTGCCTTGTGTGAGGTGCTTGGACTATGTGTTGTGGGTCCGTATGTGAGAAGACTCCTTTTTGCTAAGCTTCTCCGGTTTACTACTATTTTGTGGTTGTGGTTGTCTATTACCCTATAGTGAGTTAACGTGGGTGTGTACTCACTGATTTATAAAATGGAATGCTTTTCTTGTCTTTTCTCCATCTTTTCTAGGTGGGGTTTGGGCATGTGATTTTTAGGAATTTGTGGGACATGTGTAGTGTGTGTGTTTCATCTTGCATGCAATCAACATCTGAACATGTCGTAAGTGTGTGCTATGAAGTTGCATACCTTAATGTTATTTTAATTATTATAGAGGGGGATGTGTTGTAATCTATTACTTGATTAGTGCATCCTCCCTATTGATGTCCTCTGCTTTGCTGCTCAGCCTATGGTGATGTCATCGGAATGTTTGGAGTGTTTGAGTTGGAGAGAGAGTCAGTTGGAATGGATGGGCTGAGCAGCAAGGAGGCTGCTCCTGGTGGGGCCTAATATGAATCTAACTTGTTTCCTGTAACCAACCAACAAGGAAGTAACCTGATGAATAAATCAACTATCCTGTTCTACATAACTCGGCCTACGTATCATTCTTCCTTGCAACAATGACCAACCTGAGTCCCAGGGGAAGAGGAAGAGGAAAACAAGATTCAGATTGCAGAGGTGATGGAGAATCAACACCAGCTCTTCGTCAGCTCCAGGGTGTCATTGGGGACCAAAAATGCCATTTGGCAGTCTATTGTCAGCAAGGTGAATGCAGTAACATAAGTCAAGAGGACAGCGACCGACTGCAAGAAGCGCTGGTATGATGCCAAGAGCAAGACTAAGCAGAAACTGCCCAACAATCGACAGGCAGCACTGCAGACCGGAGGTGGGAGTCCAGCGCCACACGAGTAGCTAGATGCCTTGGAGGAAAAGGTGTCCGCAGTCATCTGTGAGGAGTCGGTGGTTGGAGTCGAGGGACAGGATAGTGCTGACTATGACTAGCTACATCAGCAACAGGGTAAGTAACAACCAGGGACCTGGTGGGTGGGGGGTGGGGTGGGGAGTAATGTTGCTTCTGTCCATATAAATATGTCTCAGTGCCCACCCACACTGTGTGCAGATCAAATTCCAGATACATAGGTACTTGGGGGTACATTCACATGTCACTTGAGCTGTTTGCATAATCAACAAATACATCGAAAGACACATAATGGTGCTGTAAGTGACTTGTAATCCAGCACACATGCATATATATAATGACAATTGACCACTCATGTGTCTCCTAACTCTGGCCTATATTAACAAGCAAAGGGACATATTCACCAGAGAAGTGGCAGAGCGTGGCGTTAGCCTCCTTGGCTTAACACCGCGCTCCACCACTTCTGAAACGCAGGGCTGCACCATATTTACAACAATATGATGCAGCCCTGCTTTTGCCCCTGGGCTGTCGCGAAAGTCAGCAGCCTAGTGCCAAAGCAGGCACCCTTGTACCATAGTGCAAGGGTGCCTGCATTGAGGAGGAGAGTGTTACTGTGCAGGAATGTCTCCCTTCCTGGTCATAAACAACCAATAGTCTTTTGCTGTACCTGTGTGTGCTACACAATGCAGCACACATGGAAACAGCAAAAACGAGGAGAAATAAAGCATTTCTCCTTGATAAGCTTGTTTAAGACCATGTTTTCCCTGGCCTTAATTTTGGCATTGACTTCCATTTACGCTGCCCTTATAAATAGGAGGCATTGTCAAAAAAATGGGTTTTGAGATGAAAAGCCCCCTGCAGAACCTATTGGCCTCCCCGTCCACACTAAGTACAGCGTGAAAGGGTGCCTCATTTATGAGGCAGTGTTAAGCTACGTTCAGTGGCTTAACGCTGCATTGTGAATAAGGCGAAGCACATATTGCCAAAGGAAAGTCACACAAAGTGATGTTCCTGTGGTGATAGGGGCTTGTAAATATTCCCCAAAGTCACTGAGCGGTAGGTCAGTTCACTTGGCTCAACGCAGCCCTCTGCCACTTTTTAAATGCAGCACTGCATTGTATATACAACAATATGGCTCAGTCCTGTGTCACAACATGCACTGCTGATCAATGTAGTCGCCTAGCACAAAAGCAGGCACTCATGCACAATGGTGCAAGATTGTCTGTGTTATCTGTTTTCCCTTCCCCCCCTGCATTGTGCCCCATTGCATCCCTTAACGCTGTTCCCCCTTATCTTTTTCCCTCTGTTTGGTGGCTTTTACCCTAGTGCTGTGCCCTGATCGGTTTTTTTCACTTTACGCTGTTGTTTCCTCATTTCCCCATTCATTGTATTCCTCATTGTAATTGACTCCGTTCCCGCCCCCGCCTCCCAGCTGCACGTCCCTCCCCCCTCCCCTACTTAATGGCGACCGATGCACGGTCGTGCCGCTGGCGCGCCAAAGGCGCGCCTAAGGCAAGCCCGTCTGTGCCCGTCCGCGACCCGACCACGACCAGCGCCAGGAACCCTGGATCTCGGAGACCCCGCCAATATGACTCCGCCGCCCTCCACGCTCTCAACCCAGGAAGACACACCGACTGCCAAAGAGCAGCACCTAACACCACCTACGGACAGTTCTCCTGCAGACACTGCCAACTATCCTTCACCATCAACAGCACCCCCTCGACCGCCGAGGATCCACTGGACTCCCGCACCACCGAAGCCCTGACATGCATCCTCCTCAACGTGCGCTCCCTACACAGACATGCCATGGAGATCTGGGACCTGATCGACACCCTCTCGCCCGACGTCGCCTTCTTCACGGAAACCTGGACAAACGCCACCTGCGGCCCCGACATCGCAACAGCCATCCCCGACGGATACAAGATCCAGAGAAAGGACCACCCCCACCGCCCAGGAGGAGGACTCGCCATCGCACACAAGGCCTCCCTCCGGCTCACCACCTCCAGCACGAGCGACCACCACTCCAACACAGAACACCTCCCCTTCCAGATCCAGACCAGCCCCAGGACTGCGCTACGCGGCACCCTCGCCTACAGACCCCCGGGACCGCACACCCAATCCGCAACAACCATCGCCGACCTCGTCGCACCCACGCCATCACCTCCATGGACTACATCCTACTCGGAGACCTGAACTTCCACCTCGACAACCTCAGCGACCCTGACTCCACCACCCTCCTCGACAACCTCTCCAACCTCGGACTGTAGCAGCTCATCACCACCCCCTCGCACAGAGCAGGTCACACTCTCGACCCCATCTTCTCAGGAGGGACTAACATCCGCTTCAGCCACACCACGCAGCCCCTCTGGACGGACCACCACTGCGTACACTTCACCTTCAACACCACCACCACACCCAAACCCGCCCCTCGCCCACCACAAAGGAACTGGAGCAAGATCACAGAGGAACACCTCAACTCCACCCTACTCCTAGACCCCCCCTGCGCCACAACCGATGCCAACTTTGCAGCAAAAGAACTCCACCGCTGGATCTCCAGCTGCGCCGACAAGCTCGCACCCCTCCGCCACCCTGCCAAACAACGCCCCCCGAAGGCCGCCTGGTTCACCACTGAACTCCAAGAAGCCAGGCGCGCCTGCAGACGCCTCGAGAAGACCTGGCAAAACCAGAAAACCACTGAAAACCTGAACAACCACAGGAACGCCCTGAAAGAATACCACCAGCAGATAAGAGACACCAAGCGGACTTTCATCCAGAACAAAATCCACACCAACGCAACCAACGCCAAAGAACTCTTCAACGTCATACAGCAATTCACCAAACCCCCCAGCGAAGCCACAGATGTCACACCATCCCAGGAACTCTGCAACAAGCTCAGCTCCTACTTCGATCTGAAAATCAAGGCCCTCTACGACAATTTCAGCAATCAGACGACGGGCACCACCCCCCTCCCCACCACCAACAACGAGCCAACCGCCACCTCCTGGAATCCCGCCACCGTCGAACACATCACCGCGACCATGAAAAAAACTCACTCAGGAGCCCCCACGGACCCCTGCCCACCGCACATCTACCATAGGGCCGCCGCCGCCATCGCACCCCAACTAGGACGGACCATTGATGCCTCCTTCAAATCTGGCATCTTCCCAGACAACTGGAAGCGGGTGGAAGTCAAGCCCCTCCTCAAGAAGCCCACAGCCGACCCAACAGACCTGAAAAATACCGGCCCATCTCTCTGCTCCCCATCGCTGCTAAAGTCACCGAGAGACTCGTAAACGCTCAGCTGACCACCTTCCTTGAGGAGAACTCCATCCTAGACTCCTCCCAGTCCGAATTCCGCAGCAACCACAGCACCGAGACCGCCCTCCTCGCCGCCACTGACGACATACGCATGTTACTCGACCAGGGACACACTGCAGCCCTCATCCTACTAGACCTCTCAGCAGCCTTCGACACCGTCTCACATCGCACACTCGCAGCCAGACTTCACGACGCTGGGATACGAGGAACCGCCCTCAACTGGATCCAACCTTTTCTCACCGGCAGAACCCAGAGGATCAGACTCCCTCCCTTCCACTCTGAACCCACAGAGATCAACTGCGGAGTACCCCAAGGATTATCGCTCAGCCCCACACTTTTCAACATCTACATGGCTCCCCTCGCCACCATCGTCAGACAGCATGGGCTCAGCATAGTATCATACGCCGACGACACCCAGCTCATCCTATCCCTCACGAAGAACCCGGAAGACACCAGAATCTGCTTCCAGGAAGGAATGAAGGACCTCGCGGCCTGGATGAAAGACAGCTGCCTGAAGCTCAACTCAGAGAAGACTGAGGTCCTCATCCTAGGACCCTCCAACTCCGCCTGGGACAACACCTGTTGGCCCTCCGCCCTCAGGAGCCCGTCCCACCCCCACAGACCACGCACGGAACCTCGGCATCATCCTTGACTCCGCCCTCACCATGACCCACCAGATCAACTCCGTCGCCTCCACCAGTTTCAACTGCCTTCGCATCCTCCGAAAGACCTTCAAATGGATACCCCCCCAATGCAGAAAGACCGTCACCCACGCACTCATAACCAGCAGACTGGACTACGGCAACGCCTTCTACGCCGGAATCAACAGAACTCTTCTACACAAGCTCCAAACCATTCAGAACGCCGCAGCCAGACCAGTCCTCGGGACCCCTCGGCATGAACACATGACCCAACACCTACGAAACCTCCACTGGCTCCCCATCGAGAAGAGAGTTACCTTCAAACTTCTCACCCACGCCTACAAATCCCTCCACAACATCGGACCCAAATATCTCAACGAGAGAGTCTCCTTCCACGTACCCAAAAGGAACCTCCGCTCCGCCGACCTCGCCCTGGCAGAGACCCCCCGCATCCGCAGAAGCAGAGTAGGCAGAAGAGCCTTCTCCTACATCGCCGCCAAGACCTGGAACGAGCTCCCAGTTAACATCATACACTCCCCGACCCTGCACACCTTCAGGAAGAACCTCAAGACCTGGCTCTTCGACTGAACCGGAGCTGCACCCCCGTCCCCCCCAGCGCCTTGAGACCCTCATGGGTGAGTAGCGCGCTTTATCAACCCCTGATTGATTGATTGATTGTGTTGGGGCTAGCCAGCTACATTTATCGCACCTGCATGCTGAAATTCCATGCCTCAACGTAATGTAGTAAATAAGTCTGAGCACCGCTTCACAGAAGTGGCTGAGCGCTGTGTCAATCCAAGAAGACTAACGCTGCGTTACGTTACAGGTTTGTACATATGATTCCAGTACATAATGAAAGTGTGCCTCCTTTACAATGTTTTGCCAATCCATATCAAGTGGGCCAACACTGCCTTGTAAATATTGTGAAGCATGCTTTCCCTCAGTAAACCAAATGTTGATGAGGATCCTGTTGCAATAGTGCCTTGGAAATATGCCACAAGCAATTGTAACGGCTTAACTGCTGCTTTTATGTGTGCAGCTGAATGAAGCATACATAACCACATCTAAAACTGTTGGAGAGCACTTTTTAAAGTAGACTCACCCATGTTGCCCACATCAAAAGCTGCACTGCTCTTGCAAGCACCTTGTGTCAATGATGTGCACATTCCATATTGTCAAAAATTAACATACTGGAGGGCCAAGGTGCTGTTTACCTTTGAGTAAAAGGGATATGCATTTCAAAGTACAGTTTAAGGCCTCAGCATCATAGGAATGTGTACCCTAAAATCACAACATGCCTATTCTGTTTGCAATGCTCCTGGGACCACACATTCCCTGTTGCATTGATGGTAAGTGAAGTTTGAGAATGGGCCTCATTCACAATGTGGCAATAATGCATGTCATTTGGCTACACGTTGCCTTGACATTATTCCTCAAAATGCAGTCATCCACATTTAAGAATCTTCTTATGTTGTTCAGTTAGCAGTATGTCATTGTCATCATGGTCCTGGTTTTGGAGGTCCAAGACACATCAACATGCATGGAAAATGGCCCTTAGGTAAAGTTAACAGTGGTAGTGAACAAATGCATAGCTATTGATGTCTGTAAACATCCTTCCAGGAACAAATGCATCCAATTACCCTGAGCACAACAGTATTTACCATCCATGTGCCCATCCCTGTAAGGTCCAACAAAGGTCTGCAGGGCAACAGTGCTCCAATCTTAGAAGCCTGCCTCAAAGTCCTATGTCCTCCTGCTTGCATTATTTTACCATTGCCACTGCACCAAAGTGCAATGGTGTCTGGATAGAGGGAATGATTGTCAATGAAGATATTCATTAATGGGATTGACCTGTGTCAATGTGAGTTGCTCACCTTGAAACACATAGATACTTCTCAGAGTAAGGGAATTCAAGCACATCTACGTGGACATCACTGTATCCCTGATCTCAAGTGCATGAGTGTCCCCCTCATGCCACACTACAAAATAGGTGGCAGTGCCAACATCAATGGACGGTGCAGTCTAATCTCCACCTCAAAACCTAGTGACTAACACCCATACACAAACGTTACTGAGTAAGGGTGACTTATCCACAATGCAGTGTTAAGACACATTCAGTAGATTAATCCTGCATTGACAATAAGGTGAATCAACCAAAAACACAGGAAGGTTTGAACAGATGATGTAACAGGTGCAGCAGGGGCCTATAAATATGCCCCTCACTGTTGGCATACAGGGAAACTGTCCAAATCTATGAACAACCTAAATGTAAAATTAGGGACATTGTACATTGATTAACAAAGCTGCGGGTAATAGGCGTACCATGTAAGAATAGAGAATGGAAAGTGTCATGCACTCTGATTGTCAACTGCTAAAATGCTTGCTCAAAGTGGACATACACATACAACAGTATCTGCCCTTTACATTGCAGAGGAAGAAACATCATCTCCTGGTCAGCAGCCTGCCCCACTCCTCAATGATGAAGATGAAGAATTGCTCACAACCATCGACCAGGACACCCTCCAATAGCTGCTCGACTCCATAGACAACCCATCTCCAGAAGCGGGGTGATCCAGCAGCATCGTGGAGGCTCCAACTGCCACGCAAAATATCCAACAGGCACCACCTAGCACCACAGCTGTCAACCTGGACTCTGAGGACCCACTGTTACATTTTCACCGTAGTGCGGTAGGAGTCCAGCATGAGAAGGCTGGGCAGGTGTTGGTGGGGTTGGAGAGCCTGGCAGCCAAACTGGATGGGATCCGTGGGTGCCTCAGTCCCATTAGGAACCACCTGGAAGCCATCAGAGGCACCCACAGTCTGCTCTGTGCCCCCAGCATTCCATCGGTGACATCGCTGATGTCCTTACTCAGAGACAACAGCAACTGTCCTGTGAAAGTGGAACCAGCGATGTTGCCAAACAGTTGGGGGAAATGCTTAAGATCATGGAGAACATGGAGCGGAAGCAGGATTCACACTTGGCTGCCATGGCTGCCTACCACCGAGACGTTGCTGGAGTCCTGCAAGCCCTGCAGCTCATCATCACTGCAGTGATGCCTCATCTGTTGGCACAGATGAATGCTGCTGCACCTTCAGGATCCACCTCTTTCGCCCCTGATGTGTCTGTGCCTCCCAGTGCTGCCACCAATCCACCATCACCCTCACGGGAGGCACATGACACATCAGAGGAGGAAGATGTGGATGAAACAACATTCTTAAGGAGAATGCAGCTGTAGCATTCATTTGTGTCAAATTGCTAGTTTCTGCTTAGCCTTGTGCATACCATCATGCCTCAGAACATCATCTGTCACTGTCCTAAGATTGACTCTGCTACATTCACCTTGGACTATAAATGGACTGTCAATGTGGCCATTGATCCCCAATGACACTGCAATCAGCCTCCTGACTGAAGTGTTCTTATTCCTCAACATGTCTCTGGACATTTCCCCCCCCAAGGACTCTGTCTGGTCCTCTACTGGCTACGTACACAATGTGGGGGTCGGTGTCAAAAGAACTGGGCCAGTCTGTTAACTCCTAAAATGCACTTGTAACTAAAAGCACTAAAGTTACAAAGATGTGTGTTGCCTGTGACCATTCAAGTTTAGACGTGTCAACAATGCCTAAGCAGTGTAGCTAGCACAAATATTCCAGAGTGCCTTTCCAAAAATTGGGTCTGCTGAGGCTCTGTCCCTAATAAGCAGAGAGATGACAGGGCATGTGTGAATTAGCCAATGCCTCAGATCTCCAAGACAACATTGTTACTGCATCTTAACTTTTCCCTACGTTCAGGATGGGGATAGGGACTTGGAACAATACTCAAGTCAGTGTCAAGCCACATGAAGTGGCTCAACCTTGCCTTGCACACAAGGCATACTTTGAACATGTACTTATTGTCAATGGGGCGGACAGTGGTTGTTGTGATGGGTGTCATGCCATGACACATGTAAAGATAGATCCCTCAACATATTTCCTAAGATGATGAGGCAATCTTGCTGTAAGAAGAGGAAAGGCGTATGATTGATAATGTTCAAATATGTTTCTGTGTTAAATTCTTGCGCTGTTGTGGTGGAGCGCCCATCACAACACCCATTGCCCTACACTTGTACGCTAAGTATAGAATAATGCTGTCCCTAATGTACAAGGCAGCGTTAATACACGTAAAGTGGCTTAACACTGCCTTGTAAATAAGACGAAGCCCATATCACCAGCACAACTTCGTGTAAAGTGAAGCTGGGGTGGGGACAGGGGCTAGTAAGTATGCCCCTAAGTACCAACCAACATACCTACATCATGGAACCAATGCTGTGTGAGCTCAATGCCTCCATTGCATTATGTGTTTATCTAATCAGCAATTTGTTATAAGATGAAAACTTATTCATCAGACCATCCCTATGCAATGTCAAAACTTAACTTTGCTAGCCTACATATCATACATGTTTGTCAATCACATTCAAACAGCAGTATGACAGTAGCCTGTCCCTTGAAGATGTTGTTATTCCATTGTTAGATATTCAACAGAATTGTGTGGGGAATGAATCTGTTGTAACCAACTACCAACTCACCAGTTCATTGAATCACATTAAACATCAGTGACACCACAAATCACTAACCACTAGAAATGTATTACATACAAATATACTAACTAACCTAAACCTAATACTAATAACTTATCCTACCCTACACTAATCTAACTTATGCTAATTGATATGTACACTAAACTAACCACCTTACCTAATACTATACACATAACAACATATATTGAACATCAACCTACCTCCCCCCTTAAGGCACATCTGTAGACGGGACAAAGTCAGCTTAAACTAGACATGAACTAAACAAGTATATATAAATATATTTTTTTAGGTTTTTTTTATTGAACAAGTCAAAAAGACATCAACCCCCCCCACCCAAAGGAAAAGGAAACTTAACCCAAAACACTATGTAAAATGCATGAAAATCCTAAAACCATATCTACACCTAACACTAATCTATACCTACTCTAAAACTACACTTACCACTACCTAATAAAGTAGAGTACAAAAAAATATAAAATTATGCTTAAGGGAATAGGGGGACTGTACAAGGGTGACGGGTAACATATTTAGGGGCTCAGAAGGGTATCTCCAGGGCACCCTTAATGTCCTGGAGGTGTGACTTGATCTCATCAATGTCCCATTCAACAAGGGCCACACGTACATTCAGGTTTAAAAGCAACCTACGGTCCCTGTGGGTGAAGCTGGGATTCAGTCTCTGTTGCGCAGTTGTAAGGGATGATGTGCCTTGTTGGCATTGGATCAGTGTGCCTCTGTCGACTTGATGAGGCAGGCAGGCCCCCACGCTTTTGTCCTCTTTTCTTGCTGGATTCTGAAATGGACTTCCACCGTCCTGATGCCCTCTCCTCCCAGTACCTCCTTGCCATTGCATTATAGCCCTTTTCCACACGACGGATATGCATATAACGTTCTTCCGCAGAAGGAACTGCCTCACTTCATCAGGTGACATTCTGTCTGTTAAAAAATAAAAACATGACAAGATGTAAGATTCGAGACAAATAACAGCTTTCAGCATGTATCTCACAAACACAAGTGTACAAAAACAGGAAATATACACTCTTATCAAATATTAGGTATGTCTGACATGACCTGACAAGTTCAAAGCTAATGTAAATTCTTATCACAACCTGATAGTGATACCGACATGTCAATGTATGGTATGGGACATAGCAATGGCAGAGTGGAGTAACAACAGTGGTAGATTAGCTGAGTTCAATGAGGCTGTGGGCACAGATTCTGAATGAGTTTAACAGGGGTATGTCCTCAAGGAGACAGCTTTACAGGCCCATTGCAGAGCCAGGCTATGACACTTACACAAAGACAGTAGGGTGCACTGTTTACAATAGTGGCAGACCGCTAAGCACCACAGTGGTACTCATGTAAAACAGTATGACAAATCAAATTTCATCAATTCACAAGCAAGTTGGATGTGTCAACACAGCTACACACCCATGAGTCATGATGTTTACATCTACTAGAAACATCTGAGTAAACGTAGGTCACAAATCTGATGATTGAAAGGCAACAGGGCATATTTTCCTGGAAGTCTTGGAGAGCGTTGTTAGCCTTCTCAGCATCACGCTGTGCTATGCCACTATGGAAACGCAGGGCTGCAGCATCTCGACATCATATTGTTGCAGCACTGGATTTCCACTTGTGCGGGTGTAAAACTCTTCATGCTAGCACCAACGCAGGCACCCTTGCACAATAGTGCAAGGGTGTCTGAATTGAGCAGAAGATAGTTTATGTGATGGAAGGCTCACCTTCATGCACATGAACAATAAATGGCCTTTAGCTGTTTCCATGTGTGCCGCATAATGCAGCACACATCGGAACAGGAAATATGATGAGAAAATGATCACTTCTCATTCCTGCGCATGTTTAAGAACATGTTTTCCATGGTCTTACCTATTATGCGCTCCCCCATATTCACGCTGCACTTGTAGAAATGGTTCTGCATACAAAATAATGGGCTTTGCGGTGTAACATTGCCCACCCCTTTCACCCTAAATGTAGCGTGAAAGGGTGTCTAATGCATTAGTTGGCGTTAAGCCACATTAAGTGGCTTAACGATGGCTTGTGACTAAGGCTAAGCCAGTCTCGCCAATACAATGTTGTGCAAGGTAATGTTGTGGTGGCGACAGGGGCCTTGAAATTTACATCAACATGGCAAAGATTCACTAGTTCTGAAGCAAGATGGTAAATAAGTTCAGAAACATATTTTGGTGACCTAACTATATCTTAATGTTGTATTGACTCGTTCAAACAAGTTGTGATGGTGGCTCATGCCACTCATCCAATTTTGTCACGTACCCCAGCTCTCAGCTTGGGTATGAGACTGCCTCTTTGGAGTAATACCTGACAATAACAACTGTTGCTCCAATGAACCGTCCATCAGTGACAGCCACCTCAGTGCAGGGTGTACATGGATTCCATGTCTGGTCATACCCATCAACAACATCCCTCAAATGTTTCCTCTTCAGTATGTACACTGTGAAACCCACCTGCATTGGCTGGAGTGACATACACATTTTGCATTCATGGCCTCAGTAAAAGTGTTACTGTAACTTCACAAGATTCACTGGCTAAATTAGTCAACACAGACTAACCCAATCCAATTTCATGTCACTGTGGCGATGCAACATGAACCAAAGCTGCCATGTACACATGATACTATACCAAGAACGCATATTTACTTTGTGAATTGGATGAGAATCCCCACATGATATTACGATACGACACAAATTGATTGCCTATTGTGTGACAATTTCATATAGCATTGATCTTGGCATGAGTACCCTCAGCCACAGCTTCCAACGAAATATGAAAAGTAGTGACACAGTGGATACCGTGGGAGCAAACATCATGTAAAAAGGATTGTACATGGGCACCCTTCGACAAGAATGTTGTAGGGTATTGCCTATCCAATTAGTTTTCCAATCTCCTCCAACATGTTGCAAATGCATTTCGTCAACAAATGTGCCATGATAAGGGTCAAACACTTAATATCATTTTACAACAGTGTCCACTTTCAATGGCTAGCACCAAAGCTGGCCCCCTTGCACAATTCTGTCAGAGTGCATAAATGTTTGGCATGCTGCCTAATATGCTCTATGACAGGGCAAAACTATGAAATAAGCCGTCTAGTTGCTAGTACGGTGCAGGGATGGATTGAAGGAACTGAGGATGTGCAACCTAAAGTCAAGAAGTCTAATGCTGTTCTCCATCAGTAACTCATGAATATGTGCATAAATCTCAACTTGATGCTGCCTCATCACACTAGAGGTCACTGTGATGCACAGCCACACTGTGTTCAACAACATACAGTACCATTAACCTAAACATTTTCTGTCATCACAAACAACCAAAATGTATGAGCAAGGCACTCACCAGTGGCGTGTGGGTCCATGAAGGCATCAACATCTCCCTGAGTGATCAATGGTCTTCCAGTTGTGACAAATTAATAAAAAATTTATATTTTGTATTAGACATTACTTTTCACACGTGTCATGTACATCATTGAAGTCATCTATATGAAAATTTAAGAACTGTAACAGTTATGTCTCTGTTCACGTTGCATACATAAAGGGATGTGCTTTGCCTGTCTTACACACAACATATGACCTTTGCAGCCTTGTGGACTACAAGACAATCCGGCTAGTCTACGTGATCATATTGTGACTACAGATTGATGGACACATTCCCAAGCTACTATTTGCCTCCACAACGTCAATTTACTTGACTTTGTGTAGTCAATATGGGCCTAGAATTTTTCACACGGGTGTGTCAGGACACGTGATGTGTTAAGATCCCACCTTGTGTATGAGACAGCTGTTCACCCTGAACTTTGTGTGAAGTTTTCCTATGGGAATGTGTGTTGCCATGGGCAGTACACCACAACACCCATATCATCTTGCAATGGAGCAGATTTAAAAAGGTGGCATACATTTGGTCCTGCATCTACATTGGGAACAGTTGATAAATACTCTGAGCCTTGCACTACGGGGATAGACGAGTGATTCCATCAGCTCCTGTGTTTTTCCATGTGTGCTGTGTTGTTCAGCTCACATAGGCCCTTCCTGCACAATGCGAGTCCTCACAGACAAATGTCTTTGCCACTATCTATGTATGCTGCATTGCACAGCACACATAGAAATGTGATACAGCACTTACTGATTGCTTATGTGCCGAAGAGTACACATTCATGCACATGTACCGGCAATAACATCAACACTGGCACACTTGCACAATGGTGCAAGTGCGGCTGTGTTGGAGCTATGCATCTTAGGTTTACCACAAGGGGATAGCATCATCCTGTTGTGTGTATATAATATTGTGTCACTGACTACAGTTGTTAAACAAGACAACACACTGTGATATCAAACAACTTTTGTCATTTACTTACCACCTTGCTTGCCAACAATGATCCCCGGGTGATCCAGTAGGTCTCTCTCACGCCCAACACAAAGCTGCCATCGGTGCTTCCACTGGTGGACAATCAATCAATCAATCATGTCACTTATAAAGCGCACTACATACCCGCGAGGGTCTCAAGGCGCTGGGGGAAGAGGGGGGTCGTGCTGCTACTGATCGAAGAGCCAGGTCTTGAGGAGTCTTCTGAAGGCCAGTAGGTCTTGGGTCTGTCGGAGGTTGGTGGGGAGGGTGTTCCAGGTCTTGGCAGCGAGGTGGGAGAAGGATCTGCCGCCGGCGGTCGTTTTCTGGATGCGGGGGACTGTGGCGAGGGCGAGGCTGGTCGAGCGGAGCTGGCGGGTGGGGGTGTAGAAGCTGAGTCGTCTGTTGAGGTAGGCTGGTCCGGAGTTGTGGAGTGCTTTGTGTGCGTGGGTGAGGAGCTTGAAGGTTATCCTCTTGTTGACAGGGAGCCAGTGCAGGTCTCTCAGGTGGGGTGTGATGTGGCTGCGTCGGGGGATGTCGAGGATAAGACGTGCAGAGGCGTTCTGGATGCGTTGCAGCCGTCTCAGGAGCTTAGCCGTCGTTCCTGCGTAGAGGGCGTTTCCGTAGTCCAGCCTGCTGGTGACGAGGGCCTGGGTGACTGTTTTTCTTGTTTCGGTGGGGATCCACTTGAAGATCCTGCGGAGCATTCGGAGGATGTTGAAGCAGGATGAGGAAACGGCGTTGACCTGCTTAGTCATGGAGAGGGTGGGGTCGAGGATGACCCCTAGGTTGCGTACGTGGTCGGTGGGTGGCGGGGCTGTTCCCAGTGATGTTGGCCACCAGGAGTCGTCCCAGGCTGAAGGGTTGGAACCAAGGATGAGGACCTCCGTCTTGTCCGAGTTCAGCTTCAGGCGGCTGGTCCTCATCCATTCGGCGACGGCCTTCATTCCTTCGTGGAGGTGGGCTTTGGCGGTGTGAGGGTCTTTGGTGAGGGAGAGGATCAGCTGGGTGTCGTCGGCGTAGGAGATGATGTTGAGGTTGTGCTGTCGGGCGACGTGGGCGAGGGGTGCCATGTCCTGTCCTGTCCACCCCGAAGATTCTCATCATGTGGTTGTGGATGTGCTCCCACCTCACCTTCCTGATCTTCACATCATAGTCCTGGAGGAACCGTCCCCCACCCTCCACCATCCGTGGCAATAAAAACTTCACGAGCCAGAGTAAGCCCCCCAATGCCCCCTCTGACATCCGACCCTCCCTACCCTGACCCAACATCTCAAAAAACACTACTAACCACACTAATATGAAATAAAACCCAAGTTAATACCTAAAAAAAACAGTAAAAGCTACAAATATACCCCTAAGACAAACACCCGACAAGATAATCACAAGATTGCAAAAAACACGTAAGGACAAAGACACAGGACTCAACAGGAACAGTACACTAGACACAGAACCACTCTCTTACACACCAGCAGTCACCTCTCAACACCTCCACAACTCTCAACAGACACTAACAGTGTGGTTAAAAGAGAAAGTGAAAGTATACAGTACTCCTCCATGGAACAGGATGCAGACTGACATCACTTCCTGGGCGTTTGTGGACCGTTTTTGGACTTCACGAGGAAAATGTTGCCGCTAAGGGGTAACTGGGAATCTTTCCTCGTAGAAACATGTATTTTGCGAGTGTTTTCCATGGCGGTTATGAAAAATATTATCGCTTACGTGAAATAGCGGGCACATTTTTGTTACAAAGTGCTAGTTAATCAGCAAATGTACCATGTTGCAAGATAAAGCATGCCTAACAACACCATATGGCTATGGGATGTGATCTGTGTTGTGCAGGTGACTCTAGTCAATCTGATATGTCTTGACATCAGTAATCCAGAGCTGTCAACATGCACTTGTTCCTCACATTGATGCCTATCCATATCTAGTCATGTGTGATAGAAAATGCATGCATCAGTGGTAGTCATAATGGTTACCATTGGTTGTATGTGTGACTACATATGAGACTGTCACATTACACATTGCTGTGATGTCTGTACCAGTTAAATGGGCTCGCAACACACATGAACTTGAACAACAGGTGTTCACTACTTGTATTGAAGATTTATGATGCAGCATACAATGCGAAGGCTTGACTACAGAATCACATTTGAGTATTTGCTTAGCTGGAGGCAAAGATGTGTACATTTACAATGGGCTGTGCAAAGGCACTCATGGGCATGATTTCAAGAGATTGTGCTAGGCATTTTAGCGGTTGCAAAGTGGAAAATATTTTGGGATGGTGCCTATCTACCAGATCCATTGTCATGTTAGCGACGTATGTACAATATATTGTTACATGGCGTACGGATCAGCTTGTGTCAGACATAATTGCCCATCAGTCTAGCGTGACAGCGATACATATCTTGAAGCTCAAAGAGAAAATTATATGACGGCTGGACAGGTAGCGGTCAAAATATATGAGGTAAGCAAGCCCTCAGTCACTTTTCAGCCTCTGAAGGCTACAAGAGCTTACAAAAACAACTCTGATGAGGTGTTAAGAAATGTATTCACCAGAATGCAGAATGAAGAAGTCATGACCAAATTATGCAGATGTCAACAAGCCCCACAAAGCCATGTACAAACATGATGTAGACCTAGAGTCCCAGGCGAACAGGACATTGTTGTTGGAAAACAGCAATGCAGCACTTTACATTGCTCACTCTTTGCAACAGCATGGCGTCCAATGCCTGTAAGCGCAGACAGCCGCCATGGACTTGAGACCACGCTGTGCTTTTGTCTGAGACCTGGAGTTGTAGACACAGGTTATGCAGAGTTATTGCAGACTGACTTTGGAAGTGGTGACTGCGTCGTGCACAAGCCTGTGGTCCCTGGCTGTAGACATTGATGCGTCAGCAATGACCCTTACCTGGTGGCAAAGTCTGGCATGTCAGATGTATACACATTGCTGACATGAGAAGCCCGCAGGGTGCACCTTGTAGCGGTGATCAGTCGTGGTGCTCCTGATCAAGAACAAAGGGTAGTCTGCATTGCATGACATGCACCAACACTACACTGGGGTGACAGGGGAGACATTCAATGTTGTGCTGCGCCTCTCAACATCATCATGCCGGAGGAGGTTGTGCTGCCCATTCGCTGTGGAGGGTGAGGCCCCTGACCTATACAACTCTTGTGTGACAGGGGACCTGTGACTAGGCAACTAAGAGGGGCCAGTTGCATCTCCTGCATCTGGAGGTTCCCCTGCATGCTAGGAGTACACTGCTGTACCCAGGCTTGTGAAATCTGGACTGACAGAGGATTTAGCTGGCTGAGTCACTGATTCAGAGAGGGCGGGGTGGTTTGAGGCCTGGTGTCGATGTCCAGGTTAGGAGATGGTTGGGTGTGGAGCGGAGGAGCCCCAAGGGAGCATCTGACCGAAAGTCATGGGCACACTGCTTGTACCACCCATATTTCCGTGGGCAAGGTGGAACATGTAATCTTCTTGCCAAAGTTGGCATTCAGGAGGCAACCGGGTGGTGCAGCCTTTCCTCTCCCCATGTTATTGAGCTCTTGGGTGTACGGTGGATTTCCCTTGGTGCTATCCGGATGGTGATTTTTGTCTAGCATACACCTGACTGGAGGAGAGGGGCTGGTTGGCCACACTGGACTGCAACACATGCCATACATGGTGCCTGGCCATCTAGCGCAACAATGTGTGTTCAAGAGTATTTTCTACATTCCTTGAGAGATACAACCGTATGTGACATGGCCCTTTCATTTTAGATGCATGGTCGTATTTGTGTTTAACTGCGCCTGAGGATGTAGGGATATTTAGCATGGTGGAGTTGTGATTAATCCCTAGATTACATACATCATAAAATTGGCATTTGTAAACTTGTAGTTACTGTCCAGAGAGAGGTGATGTACCTTCATGGTGCTACCATGTTTTTGTGGTCCTTCTTACCCACTACAATGACCATTCCTAATGTAATTAGTTGTATGTTACTTGCATGGTTTGGCTGTACTTATTGATTTCCCTGTTGCACTTCACTCATGTGTATGTCGGTTCTCTGTCTTGGGGGTGTCAACACAGAGTAAATGTGATGGGATGAGGCTATAGCCAGTTCTCCACATTCATTGCCATGTCATACTCATGTTGTTGTGCATGTGACATCAACACTTTCTGGCCACTGCATTGCCCTATCTATAGTCCTACATACACGTTGTTGATTGCTGATGCCTTGCCAGTTGTCCCATGGCTGACCTATGTATCATTGTTTGTGCGTATGAAACTATAGCAGTGTTAGATCAGTGCAGTGTTGAAGGATGAATCATGAACAGTGTTAGTGATGCAAGACATGTGCTTGTCATTACAGTGACACATGTGTCAGCTAAGGAGGTAGTGTCACTTGCTAATGTCGAATAAATGGGTATACTTGGTGTTAAAAGCATTCCCTGCACTGTATTGATACATCCATTAGTCTGGCTCTACTATCCTTTAATTCTTCATCCTCCACACCCGAAAGTTGATCCAGTCCACCATTGTCATGTATCTTTGTGACTTTTGTCAGTTACCTTTTTTCCTATGGCACAGAATACACAGAGATGTTGTTTTTCAAATTTTATAATGGATTAGAGCTTTGTGGCCCCAGCTACAATGTTGCATCAGACACACATTGTATGTTGTACTACGCTCTTTTGTGAAAATGAACCTGATTGTGCTCAGGAGAACACACAACAAGCACTTTTTAATTCTCAATGAGAAACCATACGCAGTCACAGGTTCAGAGGCCCAAAACATTGGCCCATTCCCAGTCTTTCTTTAGTTGGTGTCATATCCTCTGCTAGGTGAGTGATCTGTGTGACACTGTTGTTTTTATAACGTAACTTTACATGATTGTTCCCCTTCTGAAGTCACAAACCAAGCATACAAGACATTGGTGTAGTGATATTTTATTGGGTGAAATCACAAGGTGGAACCTTTGGTTCAAAGAATTGTTTGTAACAAGACATTTTAAAGTTGTCATTATGAAAAGAAGTTCCGGATGATGGCATCCCTCCTTGCTGTTGCAGCTGCTGAAGTTGTGGTGTGGCTTGCATTGACATCTTCATCCTGCCCATCCTCCGGATTGTCGAGCTCTTCCTGGTCTTCTGGCAGAGGTGTGTTAGTCCTTACTCAGATATTCTGCAAAATACAACACAACAGTATTTTTTTGCAGACCAATTCAGGCCTGTACAGGAGTCTTCCCCCCGAAATGTCAAGGCAACTGAACCTGGATTTGAGGACTCTGAAGGTCCGTTCCATGATGTCCCTTGTGCGTCCCAGTGCCACATTATAGTCTCTCTGGGCCGGTGTGTGGGGCACTTTGATGGGGGTCTTCAGCCATGGTGACAGTGTATAACCTTGATCAGCTGAAACAGAAAATGGAGAAAAGTGTCCATTAGTGTTTTGGCCTGATGTGTTTGCAGAGTGGCCTTTTTTATTATGTGTCCATTGTGCAGCTTTCTACTTTCTCCTTCCACATGTTGTGGTACATACAATTGACCTGCATCGCTGACATTGAATTGCCTATACTTTACTGCCTACACATCACTATGATGCCATTGGCCAGATCCTGTGTAATACCTTCATGTTGTAACTGTCAGGATGTATGGGTACCTCAAAACACCTTGACTTTTTGCACATTACTATGTATGTGCATCTGCAATATCCATCATTGTGAGATATTGCACTGAGGGTAGCTGGCACCGGAAGCACTTGAATGCTAAATGCTGTATTCCATGTGGCATAGTTACATCCCCCTTGCACCCCAGGTGGGTCACTGTTTGAGACACAGCAGCACTGCTACTTGGTGCACTCTACTTACTGGGACATGTCAAGCCAAAGCACATGTTTATTCATCTCCTTGTGCATATGGTAACTTTGAAGCCGATTGAATGCCTGTTGGGGGCAGGCCATGGATATTGCAGTGTGTGTTCCCACACTACACACATTTATTTGGCTGCATTTCTGCATCTGGTAATAATTTTACACCTGAAAATGCATCAGATTGATATACCTCACCAGGGGAGGCATAGGGATGCGCAACATGGAGTAAGATTTACATTTCTCTTATTTGTATGCTCTTTCTATGCAGGCTGCATTCTAAATCAACCCATAGTAAGGGGAATTCCACTTTTGTGATTGTTTGTGTGCAATTAGGTGTCCCTTCATGCAGAAATACATTCCTCCCCATGACGCAGGCACCCTTGCACCATGGTGCATGGGTGCCAGTGTTGGTGCATGTCAGCTAATTGTGCACCAGCACAGGGGATAGCAGAGTGATCTGTCATCTTGTTGTACATATGACGAATGGCTTTGTTTCAGAATTAATGCAGCTCAGCGCAAGCATATGCCTTGTGGCACCTGCTGCATTAATTCCTTGCAATTTTTGTCTGATGAGTTCTGCAAGATTTGTATTCCTTTAGTGACTTGGTGGTTTGTGAAAGTATTTCTAGCCTAGTCCCTTGTTGGGACTACTTACATATATGTTGTTTTTTGCCATTAGGTGTTTGTGTATAGTAGTTGGCCCAGTTACAATGTATGCACAATTCAATTTGCTACATGTGCATTCTCACATAGTTGAGCTACATGATTGGGTGACTTGAGGTGTGTGGTGAGTTCAGTTTGTACTTACCAACAAGCAGTCCATTTCCATAGATGCCATTCTGGAAACGCTGGTTGATGACGGATTGGCGAAAGATGTAGGAATCATGGACACTGCCTGGATAGTTTGCGACGACATTGATGAACACTCCAAATTGGTCAACAATTGCCTGCACATTCATCGAGTATGTGTGCTTCCTGTTCCTGTAGATGTGTATAGTGTCCACAAGAGGCACAAGTTGCACATGGTGCAGTCCATTGCCCCTAACACATGCGGAAACCAGCAATGGCATAGAAGCCTTGCTTGTTGGCGAGTTTTTCTTGCGCAGATTTGGGAAGGCGTAGATACTGTGGCGTCAGGCTGATGATGGCATCCAAGACAGTGGGGAGAAACCTGGAGAAGGATGCCTGGGAGACTCCGGCCACTCTGGCAGTGGTGGGTTGGAAGGTGCCTGAGGCCAACATGTGCAGCACAGCAAGTAGCTTGGTCTGCGGAGGGATGTTAGTGCTGTGCTGGGATGTGGCTTGCAGCCTTGGCGCTATCTGGTTGAGTAGGCATAGAATGGAAGTACTTTTTAGCCTGTAATGGGCTATCACCTCATCCGGACGGAGGTGGATGAGGGGGATCCTTTGGCAGTAAACCCGCTCTCTTCTGCAGTGCTGCCTCTGTGGTGGTGGTGGTGGTGGTCTTCTTGGGGCTCCAAGTTGCAATAGTAGTAGCTCCATGGCGTTGTTGAGGTTGCCAATGAGGATCTGGGATTGTCTTCCTTATATACAGGTGTGTTTGCACCATTTTTAAGACCAGGTAAGTATTGTCGTTAAAAAACTGCTGCTAATTTGAGTTATCGACGTACTGGGATTTCCTTGTAAATGTAGCGATGTGTGTTTAGCGGCAGTGTTTTCACGGGAACGCCTAGCTTGCATCTCATTTTCATTAAGTCCTGCTAACAGAAGTGGTGATGTTGAAAATGCACGTTTACGCTGGAAAATTGCTGCTAACTTCAGTTAGCGGCAACTGGTAAGTAATGCGATAAAAAGAAGCCTCCGCAACGTCAAAAAATGTATGCTACGGTGGTGTTAAGTTGTAAATATGCCCCTAAGTGAGTTTTTGTTTCAAATGCTGTTGTTTGGTATCACATTAAAGCTGAAATATCACTTATTATCTGAAAAAGGTACATGCAACCCTTCGATGGGTAAACTTACTTTTAGAAAAGCATTTACATGTGTATGTGTGATAATATCCAATATATTTGTTGTTTTAGTATAGTGATCACATAGTCATAACAAGACATGGTTCTTAACCCCTTGACCGCGATCGGAATTCCGCTCGTATGCGGGACATTCCGATCGCGGGTGGAGTCGTGACGAGCTCAGCTCGTCATGCGCACAGCGCTCCCACGCAGCATGACGAGCTGAGCTCGTCATGAGCACGGAAGGGGTTAAGTAACACATTTCACATCAACGCTGAATGCATAAAACCTTAAAAACACCACGCCCATGATCGCAAATCACTGTGGTTTATGGATATGAAACTATTGTGCTCAATGGCATTGAAAGGAAGATTTATAGGAGGAGCGGATGACTGGAAAGAGAAAAAGCAAAAGCTGAAGGGTAGAGGAGGCGGTAAAGATGACTTCAGGAAAGAGCTAGAGAAAAAGAGAAGTAGAGAGATATGCTGTTTTGTGTATTCGTAAAGCGCACTATCACTAGCGAGAGTATCCTGGCGCTAAGCGGATCACTGACAGAATATCGGAAACAGAAATATTGTGTGGATATAATATATTTTCAAAAATATCGAGGACAAAAACATCAAGAAGGTAAGTGCAAATAGGTAAGTGTAGATTTACTATTCTTAACTCCACATCTACGTACCTTGATGATATAAATATTGTCAAAGTACATATATGTGGAGTTATATATAGTAAAACTTTGCTTACCTATAGAAGCTTACCTTCACGATATTTGTGTCCTTGATATTCTTGACACAATATTTTGGTCCACGGTATTTCTGCTTCCTATAATCTGTCTAAATACCCACTAAACAGGTTTGTGTGCCTAGCCCTGGCATTGGTAGGTTGCTTAATTGAAGTGCCAGGTTTTCAGCTTCTTGTGGGATTCAAGAATGTTGGAGGAGGCTCTGATGTGGAGTGGAAGCTCGTTCCATGCTTTTGGAGTAATGTAAGAAAAGTCCAGACCTCCTGATCTGGTTCTGTATATGCGTGGGATGTGTGTGAATAGGAGTCCTGCGGAGGTGTCTGAGTGATTGATGGAAGGAGATGCTACTGTGCAGGTAGGTGGGGCCTGAGTTGTGTAGTGCCTTGAATGTGTGTGTCAGGAGTTTGACTTGTGCGCGTTTGTACTTCACTGAGGTGTGGTGTGATGTGGGTTCTGTGTGGGAGTTTGAGGGTGAGCCATTTGAATATCCTACTCAGCATCTTCAGGGTGTGGAAGCAGGATGCAGTGATGGTGTTGACTTGTGCTGTCATGTTCATTCTGTAGTTGATTATTCGGAGGTTCCTGGCGTGGGTTTTGGGTATGGCTGTGGGTTTGAATTTGGCTGACCACCAGTTAGAGTCCCATGGTGAGGTGTTCTTGCATAAAATCACTACTTATGTCTTACCACTGTTGAGCTTGAGACAGCTTGCTTTTATCCGCTTTGCGACTTCAGTCATCCAGACAGTAAACTTGTTTCTTGTGTTGGGGACCTTGTCTGAGAGGGAGAGAATGAGTTTTGTGTTGTCTGTATAGGAGAGGATGTTGAAGTTGTGTCCGCAGATGATATTGGCCAAAGGGATTATATATGAGTTGAAAAGGATGGGGCTGAGTGATGAGCTTTGAGGCACTCCGCTCATGAGTTTGTGAGCTTCCAAAGAGTAAGGTGTTAGGCTGACAGCTTGTGTTCTACCTGGTAAGAAGGAGCATATAGAGCAGAGAGAGGGTCCTTGGATGCCAACCTCATGCACCTGATGAGGATGGGAAGTGAGACAGTGTCAATTGCTGCAAAGAGGTCAAGGAGATAAGGACTGCTGTGTTGTATCTCCTCTGTCAAGGCTTTTGCAGAAGTCATCTGTGGTGGTGATGAGTGCTGTTTCTGGACTGTTTTTGGGGATTGAATCCGACTGAGTAGCATTGAGGAGCTGGTGGTTGCCGAGGTGGTCGATGAGGCATTGGTTGATAGGTTTCTCTAAGACCTTTAATGGGCATGGTAGGAGGCAGATGGGTCTGTAGTTAGAAAGAGTGCTGGGTCAGCTGATAATTTCTTGAAAAGGGGCATGACGGCGGCATGTTGCCAGGTGTTTGGTAGTGTGACCGAGGGAATGGAGGTGTTGATGATGGGTGTTAATGCTTCACTGGTAAGTAGGAGTCCTTTGGAGAAGGTGTGGTGGGAGCAAGGGTCAGACTGAGCCCCCAATTGGATGATTGTCATGGTAGCAGCGATTTAGATGGTGGTGCTGGTAGGCCGCAGGGTAAAGGTTTTTTCATCAGGTGTGATGAGAACTTGAGTTGCAACAGTGACGGGGTCCAGTTGAGGGTCAAAGTTGCTGTACCAGTTGCTGTATATGGAGGTGATTTTGTTATAGAAGAATTCTGAGAATGTGTTGCAAATGTTTTGTGAGGGGGTGATGTTGCTGGAGGGGGCAGGAGGCACGGTGAAATCTTTGATGATGGTGAAGATTCCCTTGCTGCTGTTAGTGCTGGCGTCAATATGATCTGAAAGAGCTATGAGCTTGGTGTTCTGTATCCAGTAGCGGTCCGTGGTAGGAGTGCCGGCCGGGCGGTGACGTGTTGCGGGGGAGGGGCAGGGTGGGGGGTAGTAAACCACGGATTACGGCCGAATACAGGTAAGTAAACATTTAAATAAAAAAACGAATTTCGTTGTGAGCGCTGCATCGCCAAATGCGATGCAGTGCGCGCAACGAAATTTGTTTTATTTATTTAAATGTTTACTTACCTGTATTCGGCCGTAACCCGTGGTTTACTACCCCCCACCCTGGCCCTCCCCCGCAACACGTCACCGCCCGGCCGGCACTCCTACCACGGACCGCTACTGTCTGTATCTGCTGGTGGTAGTGTCTTAGGGCTGATTTGAAGATGCCATTATCTGCAATGTCTTGACTTGTTCTCCATTTGTGTTCCAGTTGATTGCAGTGGTACTTCCTCAGCCTGAGTTCCTCTGTGTACCAGCTGGCCTGTGGTCGGGCTCTTGCCATTGACTTGCGATTAAGGGGAGCCAGGGTGTTGGTGCATGCGGTGATTCTTGTTGGCTTTCAATAAGTCGGACTGCTGCTCAAAGAGGGCGGAAGCTGTTGTTTATATTTTTAAATTATATTAAAACAAAAAAGTATTTTTATTTCCGAACTTTCCATATTTGGTGTTTAGAGCTATTCTTTGCCTCCATTGCTTTCTATGAGAGTATGTTCTGTTACCAGTGATTGTCCATGTGTGTTGCTTGGCTTACTCCAAGGCTTAGCTAGAGTAGATTTGAGCCTGTTTTGCCAGTCCAGTAGTACTGTTGTAGTAGAATTAGGTTTAACATTTGTGAATAACAATTGTCTCTCTCTTTTCCCTGTGTGTTTTATTATTCGTGTTAATCCCGACATAAACCCTCATTACATTTTCCTGAACCCTGTCCATTTAGTACTAGATAGTCCTCTTTTTACCAACATTCTTCCTTGTCCCACCCACATTTACCACAAAAAAGTATATCTGTGTGTGGAGGTCTCCGCACTCATAGAAAAGATCTCCACATATAGGAGAAAGAGTTTTTTGGTGCTATTTGTTTACGCAAAATGTGTCATTGTGTCAAAAAATGATACTATGATGAATAAAGCATGTAAAATGCAGCACTAAATGACGGCTTTTCATGATTATTCATTACTTTAATTGAATTTTTCTAACATTTTGTGTAATTCCGCGACAGTAAATTACATGAATTTCACATAGCCTCGTTGTATTTAGAGAGGGAGTTCAGATTTGCTATGTGACTGCAGATATTGGAGACGATACATATATTTTGGGAGAGGCCAGATTTACTATTCTCCTCAAATATTTGGAAGGTACATGTAATGGAGAGGTGAGGGTCAAATTTAATATTATTACCTTAGTCTCACAAACATTGGGTTAAGTGCATATACTTGGGGAGGGATCGGAGTTACTATTTTAACTGTCATTTCACAACATTTGCAGAAAGTGCTTATTATTGGGTTAGGGGTGTGATTTACTTTTTTAACTTCAGTCTCACAAACATTGAGAAAAGTGCATATATTTGGGAAGAGGTCAGATATACATTCAAAATCGTGTCCCACAGTGGGTGTTTCTCGGATTTAATATTTTAACACCAGGCACACAACATTTGAGGAAATGCATATATTTGGGGGGAGGTCAGATTTATTATTCTAATTCCTGTCCCACAAGCACTGGGGAAAATGTATATATTTGGGGGGAGGTTAAATTCACTATTCTAACTCCTGTCCCACAAATATTGGGGAAAAGGCACACCATTAAGCAGAGTGGGTCTGATTGAGTATTCTAGTTCCAGCCCCAAAAACATTGAGAAAAAGTACATATATTTGGATAGAGGTCAGATTTAGTATTCTAACTCCAGTCCCACAAATATTGGAAAAAGTTAATGTAATTAGGGGTGGGCACCATATTTACCATTCCAACTACAGTCTCACAAACATTGAGGAATGTGCATAATATTGGGAAAGGGAGTGTGATGTTTACTATAATGAATTCAGCCCCACAACCACAACCATTGATTACAATACATATTTATGCAGAGGGCAGATTATATATTCTAACTTCATCCATTCAAACATTGGGGAAAGTCCATATATATTTTGGGGGAAAGGTATACTCATGTAACTCCAGTTCCTGAAACATTAGGCAATTTTGAAATATTTTTAGTGGGTTTAATTTACTGATTAAATTGAAATCCCATAAAAAAATATAAATATAAATACAGTGTCATGGAAAAATATGTATCACTTATAATAATCAAATTCCCAGTTAACAAACATTCAGACTATTGCTGAAGAATTATTTGTGTTTACTCTTAATGAGAGCAATTTTTTTT
This sequence comes from Calotriton arnoldi, assembly GCA_963921515.1. Classification (NCBI taxonomy): domain Eukaryota; kingdom Metazoa; phylum Chordata; class Amphibia; order Caudata; family Salamandridae; genus Calotriton; species Calotriton arnoldi. The sequence goes on along the minus strand of CAWUFW010012324.1, from coordinate 445,889 downwards.
ATTGTAAATTAATAATGTAAATAAATTACAATACTAATACAAATGTATAGTATTTATAGATGTAATTATGTAATCACTCATATTTTTGAATATATTACTTTCAATGTTTCCATGATTATGATAAAAACACTAAATATTTGTAGAATAATTTTCAGAAACAAAAATATCTCAACTGAAGTAAAATAGTTTTATATTAAGTATTTTTTTATGAAAAACATAATTACAATGTATTTACAAAGAAACAAATGACATCCTTTTAATCACCAAGTATGATTGTTATTTACTTTTTAACAAAATACACATCAAAATAAAAACGAATTCATTGTAATTAAATAAATTGTAAATGTGAATAATTGACTCCAACATTTCAAAGTAAAGTAAATATTATATTTGATTTTTATCATAAAATAGGTGCATTATTGATAAATATTAACTATTATTAAAAATAAATTCATTAAAACATCTGAAATACAAAACACTACCCAATATTATCTCTATAATCCACAACCAATAAAAATACATTTACACAAATTTAAAAAGTATTTAAACAACTTAAAACATATCTAGAAATACATTTACTAAAGAAATTCTACTTATAAAAACACACATATATTGTGCACAATATTTACAAACTCAAAACTTTTAACATTAATTTTCTTGTATAACATGAAAAGCAATATTCAAGTACCATACCCAGGTTCACTTGTTTTGATAGGAATGCGGCTCTCATTTTGAATTTGCTTGGTCTGGTCCCCATTGCCCTTAGAACCTATGATCTAGCAATGCCTATACTAAGACATTGACTCCACAGTTTTCCTGTTTCTTGCTCTTTTTTCTTGTTTGACATCTCATTTGATGTGACTTTAGCTGAATAGCTCAGTCATTCACAGGTGAGTATAGGGTGTCTGTCAGATTCAGGGATTTCATGTACTGTATAGAAATGCCACCACAATAATTCTGAGACTGGTAGGCCAGGTACCGGGAAGACAAGGCCTTTACTCTCTCCTTCTGAAGCCTTCATGCGCGGATCTCTTCCCTACTGTCCTCAATCAGTTCCATCATCCTCCTTTCACTATTTTAAAATATTAGTTGAAAGCAGTGCTATGAATCATTATATAGTATTTTTGGTGGCATAGCATGTGCCTCTTTCTCTCCCTCCTTTTACAAGGTTGTTTTGTATTCCGCATTCTGTCTGACTTCTTCTTGGGAACTCTCCTTAGTCTACTGCGTCTTCATTTGTTGTGTGTTTGGGGGGGGAGTAATACTTTGCTATATGGATGGTGGAGCTTGAGATGTAACTTCAAGTCATGAGTGTACACTAAAACTATGATTATCCCCTCTGCCCTGTGCTAGGTCTGCCTTGCCGTTTGCTTTATGCTGTCTAACCTCATATGGAACATATCCAGGGCCAGGCAAAATTTCCTTTACACAACCCTAACCTCCGGTTACTCTCATTTCATGCATTATGTGTATTTTGAGAACATTTTACTGTAAACCATTTAAGATATTTTGTGTAATTTTCACTAGTAGGAGGATAGTTTGAGCAGAAAATGTCTTGTGGGAATTGCGTGCCACACCCATAACATGTTTTTTTGTTCAAACTTGTCCTCTGCAGGTATCTCAAGTGACTACTGCACACATGGTATATCCCTGCAAAGTCACTCATGTAATTACTATAATGTATGGTAAATGATGCGTACTACATGAGGTAAAAAAATGTGTGATTTCACCCACACCACATTTCTGGGACCCTTTTTCGGACACTGTTTATCGAACCCTGGGGTTGTATTTAGGCCTGTTGGAGTTAAACCAAGGGCATGTACTTGATCTGTAGAAATAAATGTATTTGCATATGTAATATATACACACGTTTGTTCTCTCTTTCCTCTTTGAGAATTGATTACATACACCAGAAATTCTACACAATTGTATTTTCTCTCAATCTCTGCATCACTGCCTTAACATGCTGTATGTGTGTCTCCAAAGAGTCAGAGTAAATCACAATTTCATCTAAGTAACTATATAAAGTTTATCCCAAAACCGTTTCAGGAACTCATCAAAAAAATATATTACAAGGCTTCTGGAGCTCGAACACTGTTGATGTTCAAATAAACCAAACTTGGTACAAAATGCAGTTTTCCACTAATTGCTTTCTCAGACTCTGACTAAATGGTAAGCTTCTCTGAGATCAAACTTTGTAAGTCTTTGCAAGCTTGATCTGACCTAAAATCTCACATATCAAAGGTAACAGATACATATTCTTAACTGCAACTCTGCTAAATGCTCTATAATTTATACACGTTCTTAGACCTCCTTCCTTATTAGGCACCAAAAACAGCAATGACAAAGCCAGTGTATGTGATGGTACAACGAGCCTATTAGCAGTAATGCCTTCTAAGTATTGTCTAAAGTGTTTTGTCTCAGATTCTGTGGGTGTTTATACTTAACTTCAAAGGATTGATGCTCTAGGTTCTAAAGTATTCTGTATCATATTGTGTGGGTGTTTATACTTAACTACCAGGGATGGATGCTCTAGGTTCTAAATTGATTTTTTAATCATAGTTTCAATGAAGAGGTAAAATATTTACTTTTTTCTTTTCAAACACATCATGAAAAACTCTATAACAATCAGGTAAAGTAGGTCATGATTCCTGCTAATCCCTTTGAAGGGAGACTGTAGGTCAATGCTCTGGCTGATAAACAATGGTTAGTACAGAATGCACTGGCAATGTCTTTATTGCCCTCTTCATCCTCCCCCGCTCCTAAAGATGTACATGTTTGTGAGTTTTGAAGTAGGGCATTGCATGGGATCAGCACAGAGTTAAGCATATCCCCAGCTGCATCCTAATCAAAAAGGGGTTCATGTCTACTCAGAAGGATACTACAATTGCATATAATTTCTTTCCTAAATGGGAATAATTTTGGATATCCGAAACAAAGCGAATTTGTGTTCACCTGAAAGAAATAAGCAGATCACTGGCTTCTGTACAATGTCTTCAGCCATCCAATGTGAAACGTTTCCTTTGTGTCTGGCAGTGGACAATGCTTTCCGCACTGGGAATGTTCACACTGCCGCAAAGGAAACTCTGGCACCTGTGCAAGCTGGCGATTCTGCTGTGGACCTGAATTTGTGGGAAGCTCCTGCATTGGAAAACCATGGACTGGTGTCTAAAGAACCACTCCGAAGTTGTAGACAGTTATTTATCATCTACTTTTAAACCGGAACAGTTACTCATACCAGTAAGTGAATCTATGGCTGCAAATGACAACACCTTTCTTTTATAACTGGGGGCATTGCTTTGTTTCAATGTCAGAAAAAAACTGTCATCTGGTGGTGTTTTTGGAGAACCGCAGACAGCCCTTTCAGTGTTAAATTTCTACTTTCAAAGACTGCTTTAGTTTTAAAAACATTCCAATTTAGTTTTTAATAGCTGCTGACCCTTACACGAGATTGACTTCATTTTTGCATCATCTTGAGCATTACATTTTGTTTTTGACATTACATTGATTTAGAATTGTATCTATTGTTTTGCTGTTGCTTCTGGTGTACCACATGCAGTGTTCTCGAGGAAGCAATTGCTGCCTGTGCCAAGCTACCTAGGGTGAGATAAGACTTGTTCACTAAAGTCTTTTAACTTCGTTTATGTATTTATCTGCTTTATATAGCGCGAATATGCTCTGTGAGTTAGACCAATTTACATTGATGAATACTATTATACGGAGGTGAAATATGCAATAACAGAAATAAAACTACTAAGAAAACAATGGGTACACAGCAAACTGTTGAATATATTTAATATGAATTCAATTGTTTTGACTTCATGGGAACGCTGCTACATATCACATTAAGAAAATGGCCTTTTGCCTCTATAGTTCAACAATCTTGTTTCTTACATTGGTGACCAGGCATCCGGATAAGGCCTTATTTAGTTTCATATGTTAAATTCCTAACTATAATCTTCAAGCAACTGGTTTTAATCCTTGTGAGATAGTTTAATCATTTAATAAATCATCTGCGGAGATTCCACCCAGAGGGAAAACTGCATCGACTGCGTATATCTGTGTGCATCCTGCAGGCCTTAGATTATATAATGGTAGGGAGAAATATCAATGGGTTAATGCACCTACTGGGCTAATTTTTGTGGAAAATACTCTTGACAGCTTCAAATCATAGTGAGAAAGGCAAGAGTGTTTATGAACCAACTGCAGACATCTGGGTGTAATTTGCACGTCACAGGTTCCAATGCTAGTGAGATAACTTTCTTCAGCTTTGGAACAACAGAATGGAACATTTAGTGACCAGCGATGAAAAACTGTAAGCTTTCCACATTTTGTGGCTATACTTAAATGTTAACAATATGCTTTATAATCAAATACAAATATCCATCAGTTAAGTGGGTGTGTGAACTAAAAATTAAATATGCTTACGTGAAGTTACCTGTAGGTGAAAGTCAAACAAATTGCTTACAGGAAATGCATTAAAAATCTAATAGAAAGTAAACATGAATAGCCATCAGTTAAGTATGATGGTGGACCAAATATTTTTTATACAGTTATACAGTTACCATCATGTGAAAGATCGACAAAATATTTCCGAGATATTTTGCACATTTTTGCCATGTATCTGACATACCCCTAACACGCACCACTTACACATCTTTCAGTGCCCCCGCCACCGTGCAGGCAGTGGCTTAATGAAAAATGATGGCGGCGGCGGCCGCCATAAACAAAGGTTGGTGGGGTGGGTGGGTGGGGTCACCAGGGGGGGTGTTAGAAATACATTTTTTTTTTTTTTTAAACTTACCTTTTGCCGTCGGCCACCTCCAACGTTGCGGCATGTTCGCCGCCTCTCCTCTTCCTGGGTCCCAGCAGCCCCTGGGATCCAGACTCTCATTCAATCCCCGTGCTGCAGAGCAGCGCAGGGATTGGTCTAAGCAGGCAGGAAAGACGCCTTGCTCAGACCAGGGAGTCTGTGGGGTTTCTCCAGCCTGGCTGCTCAATGCCTGAGACAGCCGACCAAAACACATATGAGCACTTAGGGAATGGAGTGCATGTAGCACTCCTCCTCCCCCCTCCCATGCCTAGGCCCCGCCCCTCCCAACACCACTGGCTAAGAGCTGACCAATGCAAAATAAAATGATGCAAGAACATCGTTTTAAGCCACTGCCTCTACAGATTGTAATGAGGGGCCCCTGAGTCTCCCATCTCAGCCCCTAAGTCTGCATTAGACCTACATTACACACCTGCGTGCAGGTAAAATAGCAGTTCCTTTACTTTTACTTTTTTTTTAGAATGCTCTCCTGATATTTGAAAATATTATAAAGTATTATAAAACAGGTACAAAAAGACAAAATAATCATCTAAGACAGGTGCTACCCAAGGAATTAACTCGCCTTCTATGAGCCATTCTAATGTGCCCTGTGTCTCTAGACCCAGAATTAACAGAAAAAATAATTCCAGGCCTGGAAACACCATGTCTGGACCACAGGGCGGATCTGTGGGGGCTAACAGCAGCTGCTGCACCTTCCTCTTGCCAGTGCTCTATAGGCAACATGAGGGGAGTAACAAATGCTATCTCCTTGTCTGCTCTATTCTCCCTCTAGCCCTCCATGCCCCACTTCAAGGCCCTGATAATGGCCCCCATGTTTTATCACCTGCTCCAAGCAGGAGGTAAATTTGCATAGATCTGGGCCACCTTTCTTCCCCAGAATGGCAAGGAAACACGTATATTTGGACCCGGTGTTGCCAGATCTACTTGCTCCAGTGCCGAGGTAAATAACTTGTAATCCCCCGTACTTAGGCGCGGTTGATACTGGCTGGAACGATTCCATACATTTGGGATTTCCACTCCTAACTCCAGCGGCCTTTTAATGCAGCTGTAGTATGCAGACGTTTACTATGCTCTACTTAACTAATTTAGGTGTGTGGTTGTCCTGTCAATCAATCAATTAATCAATCAAACAAGACTTGTAAAGTGCGGCTAATCACCTGTCAGAGTATCCAAGCGCTACGAATCCTGCTGTGGAGGTGAGGCTCAGTTGAACAGCCAGGTATTGAGTCCTTTCCTGAAAGTAGAGAGGGTGAGGTCTGGAGGTGAAGTGGGAGGTCGTTCCAGGACTTAGCTGCGAGGTAGGAAAAGGAACAGCCTCCACTGTAGCTTCGACATATGCGAGGGGTGAGCGAGGTGAAGGGAGGCACAGCGCAGGTGTCTGGAGGGTTGGTGAAAGTTCAGTCAGTGGTTGGAGTATGCTGGCCCTTCCCTGTGCAGGGCTTTGGATGTTTAGAGAAGCATCTTGAAGTGACATCTCTTCTGAATGGGGAGCCAGTAAAGCTTCCTGAGGTGGGGGTGATGTCGGTCCGCTTGGAGAGGTCGAAGATGAGTCTAGTTGCAGAATTCTGTATGGTCTGTAGTCTCTTCAGTAGGTGCGAGGTGATTCCGGTGTAGAGTGTGTTGCTAAAGTCCAGCCAGCTGGTGACTAATGCTTGGGTGATGGTTCGTCGGGTGTTGACGGCGAGCCATTTGAAGATCTTGCAGAGCATGCGAAGAATGTGAGAAAGCAGGCAGAGGAGACTGCGTTTATCTTGTTTTTCATGGTAAGCTTTCTGTCTAGTATGAATCCGACGTTGCGGGCATGGTCTGTCAGCGTGGGTGAGGGTCCTACTTTGGAAGGCCACCAGCAGTCGTTCTACAGGGAGGTGTTGTTCCCATAGATCAGTACTTCCATTTTGTCTGAGTTTAGTTTCAGACAGTTGTCTTTCATCCAGTTGGTGATTTTTTGCCTTACGCCTGTGAAAGGTGGCCCTCGTGGTGGAGGGGTCTTCTGATAGTGAGAGGATGAGCTGCGTGTCCTGCCAACCGTACCCCATCTTTTCTGGGCATAAATGTGAACTGCCTGATGAATCTAACTTAAGGGACAGAAACCAGGTTTGATGAGAATTGGCTGTGTTGATTATAAAGCTTTTCATTTGTTTACAAGTGCAATACTCCCTCAAGGCAGCAGAAGTAAAGAAGGGCTGAAAAACATCAAGACAATAGTTTTATTAACTTAGAAAAAAGTTTCTAAGTGATGGCTTATCAAGGTGTAAACCAATACTGTATGTTCCTTTAAATACAATTTGTGAAAACATGTGCTACAGGTCTTGTACCTCCAAACGTGAAATTCAGGATATGTGCTTTATAAGTTATAACCAACATGTGTGCATGAGTTTGCAATCTCTGTTATGGTGCTCATTCACTCGAAGGTTTCATGGCACTAACCTGAGAGAGATGAATATACTAGAGTGTGTGGCCAACCTCAGGGGTGCAACTTGAATGCTTTCTTAAAGAGCCAGGTTTTAGCGCAGTCCTGAAGGTTTTCAATTCAGTAAGGGATCGAAGGTGCAATGGGAGGGACTTCCATGCAGTCAGTGATAACACCAAGAACATGTGACCTCTGACTCTTGATTTGCAGAATATCTGCACCAACAGGAGATTACAAGTAGAAGAGTGGAGTTCCCATTTTGGAGAGTATCTTACCATTCTACTGGTCAAGAAATCCAGGGCCAACCCATGCAAGGCCCTAAAACTAAGCAGCAAATTTTGAACTGAATATGCTGCTTCATTGGTAGCCAATGAAGCAGTTTCAGATGATGTAAGATGTGTGATCTGTGAGTGGTCTTGAATACCAGCCTGGCCACTGCATTCTGAAGCAGTTATAATTTGCAGAGGGCGTAATTGGCGTAATTCTCTCTAGCGTAATTTCTCATAATTGCCGCAAAATTACTTGTAATTGTGCGTAATTACATGAGAAGCCTAATCCAGCATTTAGAGCTATTTTCTTAGTGCAAAATCCACCCTCACATCCAAAATGGGCCAGAGGATGCATTTGCGCTGAGAAAATAGCACTAAATGCTACAGAACGCAAATAGCAGTAGGCCGCAGCCGCTCGCTCTCCCTTAATTCATTGTTCCTGTGCTCCTGCAGTAGGATTTTTGCCCCAAATTACTGTAAATTGCTCAAGCTGGCGTAATTGCATAAATTCGGTTATTTTGCATCACATGAGTATTGCATAATTACTGAAATTACTCCAATTACTCTGGTATAATTAAAATTTAGCCTGTAGGAGAGTAGGATCTGCTTCACATGGGTACCCCCACTTTTTGCTGATGCTTCACTGTTTTTCGACATTAGTCTGGCTGGGGCCCTGCTAATCAGAACCCCAGCCTAGCTGCTTCCTCTCTAAAATGGTTTCCATGTGCCTTAGGCACATCTCTGATTGGAATCTGGAGTGCCCTTATAAGTCCCTAGTATATGGTATACTATGTACCCAGGGCATAGGTACCTCAGAGGCCTGCCAGGGGCTGCAGCATGTATTGTTCCACCCCTGGAAGGCCATCCAAACTGACACCACAGGTCTGCTTCTGCAGCCTGGGTAAGGTGGTGCATGCACCCCTTACTGTGATATAGGCTACCTATATCACTATATACATACACACATATAAACCTATAAGTCACTCCTATGGCAGGCCTTATCAATCCTGAAGGCAGAGTGCGTGGTTCCTATGTGAGAGGGTGCCCCTGCATGAGCAGGGCCCCTCTGCAGCGTTCGGAGACCCTTCTCTGATGCTGTTTGTAGTGCAGCCTGACCATATACTCTTAAGCGCATTATAACCTCGCGTTAAATGCTAACTTTGGAATGGCTGCACCGAAACATGTCGTGTTTGGTGTCAAACATCTTGGAATACTACCCCCCACCAATTCTGGTGGCGGGGGTAGCATTCCACCCTTCTAGAGGGAGAGACATGTTAACCCTGGCCTGGCCGGTAACTTCTTTCTAAAGCCCTGGCATCACAAAATGGATGCTGCTGCCACAGACACAAGTCTGGCCTCCTGCTGCTGACCGAAATTCCGGCAGGGGAGGCCTGGACAATAGGTTTCCTGTCCCAGGGAGGTGTGACCACCTCCCAGACAGGATAGTGTGTATTGGGGCTGGGCGGGAGCACTTTCGGGTGCTTTGAAGTCCTGCACTGGGGGCACACTTGGTGTCCCTGTGCATACCCCAGTTCAAACCGGATCAGGGGCTTGCAGCCCCTGCTTTGGCGCGAACTGGACAAAGGGAAATGGGTGTAGCCACCCCTCTGCCCTGACCCACCCATAGGTGGGGCCACAGAGTAGTCCAACCCCTAAACTTGGTATAAGTATAGGAACCCAGTCCTTAGGACTTTAGATTATCCCTGGACGAAACTCTGACACAGAATCCTGGACCTTCGACGCTCTACTAAAGACTAGAGGACAGAAGAATCTCCCTTGGGGTCAAGGAGTGACTCCCCTGCTTGGCAGGCACCAAAGAAGCAATTGTCCGGTCTGCATCGCCTAAGCTCCCGTCGGACGCCGAAGTCTTTGCATCACCAGAGGTAGATTTCCAGACTTCCCGGAGGCTGCCCTGAGTCCTCAGTGAAGCTGAGGCCCGTAGCTGTCGTGGGTAACATGGAACCGTGACCCCTGGACACCGCACGCATTTGCAAGTGCATCCTCTTCTGGGTCTCCCACAAAGTCGTGCTTTGGGCTCCGAGTAGCCCTAGCCTCCAGCACTAACTGCACCGAAGATCACTGGCCTCCACTCCACGAGTGTCCTGTGAGCCAGCTCCACGTGCACCGTCTCGAGGCTCCTTTGCGGTCGCTAGCCCGTTGGCTAGTAGTCCTTCACGAAGGCCAATCTTTTTCTTCTTGGGCTCCCTGGTTGCTCCAGGCTTGCCCTCACTTACCTTCGCTGGGTGAGTTCCTCAGACCTTGCTGGTCTGCATTATCGTCATTCTTCATCTACATTGAGACTTGCCGTTGCCAAGGCTTGTTGGGTCCAATCCGGTCGCCGACACCTCAGCACTCGACAGACATTGTGTACCAGCCCGAATCCTGCTCCTGGTTGCCAACAACGCCTCCTGGATCTCGTGGCTGAAGAGTCAAGACGACCGTCAACCTACCAGAAGCACTCGACATCGGTGGCCATCTGCTCATCGCCTTCCTGGTCACTGGCTAGTGACCCAGACTCTGTCCCCTCTGCTTTCAGGTTCTTCAGATCTCCGATCCACTCTTGCATCCACCCGGACACTTTCCACTTGGTCGCCAGCAGCACTTTGCAGCAGATCGCCATTCAAATCGACGACGAAACCCGACCCCGAAAGGCACCTATGCACCCGGCTTCCCTGGGTGAGGTAACACGAGTACTCCGGTGCTCCCGAGGGTAGAGACTCTAGAACAACCTAGTTCTCAAAGGGTTTGCTCCAAGTCCTCCTTTAAGTGTCCCTTTTCTTTAATTTCCCAATCGCGACTTTCTCCATAGAAGTTAACGGCGTTTCGCGGCTGTGTATTTACACTGCACGCGTCCCCCGTGGGTCCCCTGTGTCACTACATTGGGTGGTTCCTTGTGGTCCAAGCACTTCTAGAGGCTCTAGGCCTAGTGTCTAGCTCAGTCGTGGTTCTTATACCACTTTATTGGTATATGGTTTGGTACGCCCCTAGGGCATAAACGTGTATTTGTGCTATTACTGTGTTTAAATAACTTATATCTTATGTACTTCGAACTCTAGCCTCATAAAGAGACTAGAGGGTGTGTTTAGCAATCAATACATATATTTTGAATAGATACCTGGTGTGGTGCTCTTTCATTTGGTCACTCAAGAGATTATAGACTGGTAAAACAAGCTGCTTTACATTCCTTCAAGACTTAGCCTGAAGGCTGCTCTCCATAGCTACCACTAGGATAGCTTTCAATAAAGGTTGTCTTTAACCTCTCTCCAATAAGGGGTTGTTTGAACTGGTGCAAGGTGCCCACTATAATTAGTGGACAGCATATGCCAGGCCAACTTCTCACATTGGTGTGCAGCGTGTGGGATTCCAGCTTGCTATTGTTTTACCAGATAATCTCAATTGAATTGATCAACTGAAAACCACTAAAGGTACCTAAGGTACATATAAATTAAGTTTACTATACAGTAAGTTCTACTGAACTTAGAGTTGTGTGTTAAGGGATAGCACAACCCTTTCTACAACTCAAGAGAGTTTAGTAGGCCACACTAGAGTAGGTAGTGCATACACCACACCTCACTAGTGATGTCTTCAAAGCCAGGACCCAGTGAGTCCTTGCCAGAAGCCCATGGGCTTCTTCCCTCCAAGTATGATACCCTCCCATTCTTGGAATTGAGAGCATTATGTAACTTGAGGAAACTGAAGACAGGCCAAAGTCCCACCACCCAACATCTTAGAGAGATTTTGGGGGCTTATGATCTCAGCAGGCCCTTAGGGACTGAAGTGGTAGGAGCAGAGGGTGGGGCAGAAGATGAGGATGGGGCCAGGGGTAGCAGTACCCCCAGCCCCCCTCTGGAACTGACCAGGAGGGTGACAATGACCCTGACCTGGATAACCCAATCCCTCCTGTGGAAGATGAGGAGGAAGATCAGAATGATCCCCACTTTGTCCCCCAGGAAGGATTATGAGTGTGCCCAGAAGGTCTAGGTCTCCTTCTCAGGAGTCTAACCACTCTGGCACCTCAATAGGGACCTCTGTCTCCTCTCATAGGAGGGAATCCTCTCATGAGAGAAGAAAGAGGCTGATTCAATATGAGGAAGCTCAGCTTGAACTCAGAAAACAGCAACTGGCTATAGACAGGGAGTCTCTAGGACTCTACAAAGAGAGAAAAAAGTTGGGACTAGAGTCCCATGGTGGCAGCCATGTCCCTAGAGATAGGGAAAGGTCTTATGACCATAGGAACCTGAGCAAGATTGTCCCTCCCTACCAGAGTGGGGATGACATCCACAAATGGATAACTGCTCTAGAGAGGGCCTGTAAAGTACAGAAGGTCCCTCAGGAGCAGTGGGCAGCAATCTTGTGGCTCTCCTTTGCAGACAAAGGTAGAGAGAAGCTCCTCACTGTAAGAGAAGAGGATGCTGATAATTACAAGGTCTTGAAGAGTGCTCTTATTGATGGGTTTGGCCTAACAACTGAACAATACAGGTTGAAGTTCAGAGATACCCAAAAAGCACAGACTCAAGACTGGGTAGACTATGTGGATTGTTCTGGTAAGGCTCTGGAAGGCTGGTTAATGGGCAGTAAGGTGTATGACTTCACAGGATTGTACAATCTGATAATGAGGGAGCAGATTCTTAATAACTGTCAAAATCAGCTGTTGCATCAGTACCTGGTGGACTCTGATCTGACCTCTCCCCAAGAATTGGGAAAGAAGGCAGACAAATGGGTCAGAACCAGGGTGAGGCAGAAGGTACAGAACCAAGGTGGTGACCCTAAGAAGCAAGATTCTAAGAACTCTGAAAAGGGTGGGGAGAAGGGTAAAGATCAAAAGTCTTCACAAGGCCCCCAAAAATCTTCTTCAGGTGGGGATTCACAGTCTACAAAAGGGAAAGGCCAAAGAAAACCATGGTGCAAGGTCTGTAAGCAAAAGACCCACTGGACTAGTGATTGCACCAAGTCCAAAGACTCAAGTCCAGCCCCCACCAATGCCCCTAAGGCACCTGTTCCCCCTAGTACAGTTACAGTTGGTGGGGGTGCTCTAGCCAAGGGTTTAGTAGGGTTGACCCTGGGTACTGAGTGGGGCTCTGACCTAGTCAGAGAACTCACTCAGGCTGTGTTAGTCTGTGATGGAGGCATGGATGTGACCTCCTCTGTGAGTCCCAGTAATCTGGGCAAGTACAGACAACAGCCTTTAATCAATGGACGAGAGGCTTTGGCATTTAGGGACACAGGGGCAAGTGTCACCATGGTGACACAAGACCTTGTGAATCCTGGGCAAGTTATACTTGGTGAGATGTACCAAGTGACCAATGCTAGCAACGTCAGAACAGACCATACTCTGGCAGTTGTTAACTTCTCCTGGGGAGGGGTAACTGGCCTTAAGAAGGTTGTGGTGAGTGCAAACCTACCAGTCGAATGCTTGCTTGGCAATGACTTAGAAACTTCAGCTTGGGCAGAAGTGGAGCTCAGGACCCATGCAGAAATGCTGGGGATCCCTGCAGATGTGTTTGCTGTGACCAGGTCACAAGCCAAAATGTCTAGCACTGAACAGGCCTTGGATTCTGGAATAATGGACCAAGTGCCTTCCAAGAGGAGGAGTAGTAGGGTAAAGGCAGTGCCTTCCCCTTGGCTCAGAAGGAAGATCAGTCCCTTGAGGGGGATGATCTCAGTCCTGAGGAAGGAACTGTCCCAGAGGAGCTTGAACCTGACCAGGTTGAGTTCTTGGGGACAGGGGGACCTTCCAGGGCAGATCTGAGCCAGGAGCAGCAGAGCTGCCCCTCTCTTGAACCCCTCAGACAGCAAGCTGCTGCTGAGGCTGCTGGGAAAGCTAGTGGTCCCCATACAGTGTATTGGGATGATGGACTCCTGTACTCAGAGTGTAGAGACCCCAAGCCTGGTGCCACCAGGAGGTTGGTTATACCTCTAAAGTTCAGGGGCTTCCTATTGACCCTAGCCCTTGATATTCCCTTAGCAGGTCACCTGGGCCAGAACAAGACTTGGGACAGAATTGTCCCTCACTTTCACTGGCCCCACATGTCTGAAGACACTAAGGAGTTTTGTCGCTCCTGTGTAACCTGCCAGGCCAGTGGCAAGGCAGGTGGCACTACAAAGGCCCCCCTGATACCACTACCTGTGGTGGGGGTGCCCTTTGAAAGGGTGGGGATTGACATTGTTGGTCCCATGGATCCCCAAACAGCATCTGGGCACAGGTTTATCCTGGTGGTAGTGGATCATGCCACCAGGTACCCAGAGGCTATTCCCCTTAGGACCACTACAGCACCTGTGGTGGCAAGGGCCCTCCTGGGAATTTTCTCAAGAGTGGGCTTTCCTAAGGAGGTAGTATCAGACAGGGGTGCTAACTTTATGTCTGGTTACTTAAAAGCAATGTGGAAGGAGTGTGGAGTGACTTATAAGTTCACCACACCCTATCACCCACAATGCAATGGTTTAGTTGAGAGATTCAACAAAACCTTGAAGGGCATGATTAAAGGGCTCCCAGAAAAGCTTAGGCGAAGATGGGACATACTCTTGCCCTGCCTTTTATTTGCATACAGGGAGGTGCCTCAAAAGGGGTTGGCTACAGCCCTTTTGAACTTTTGTTTGGTCACCCTGTCAGGGGTCCACTGTGCTTGGTGAAGGAAGGATGGGAGTTACCTCTCAAGCCCCCAAAGCAAGACATAGTGGACTATGTACTTGGTCTCCGCTCCCGGATGGCTGAGTATATGAAAAAGGCAACTAAAAACCTTGAGGCTAGCCAGGAACTTCAAAAGGCCTGGCATGACCAAAGGCTGTTCTGACTGTTTACCAGCCAGGACAGAAGGTGTGGGTGTTGGAGCCAGTGGCCCCAGCAGCTCTCCAAGACAAATGGAGTGGACCCCACACTATTGTTGAGCAGAAGGGTGAGGTTACCTACTTAGTAGACCTAGGAACACCCAGGAGTCCCCACAGGGTTCTCCATGTCAACAGGTTAAAACCATATGTGGACAGGGCAGACATGGGCTTGCTCATGGCTACTGATGAAGGGCAGGAAGAAGAGAGTGACCCACTCCCTGACCTGTTCTCACAGAACCCTGACGATGGGTCAGTAGATGGTGTAGCCTTGGCAGGCAGCCTCACTACCCAGCAGCAAACTGATTGTAGACAGGTGCTCAATCAGTTTAGACACATGTTTTCACTGACACCCAGTCAGACCACCTGGTGCACTCATGAAGTGGACACTGGGGACAGTCTGCCTATTAAAAATAAGATTTATAGGCAACCTGACCATGTCAGGGTCTGTATCATGACTGAAGTCCAGAAAATGTTGGATTTGGGAGTTATTGAACCCTCAGATAGCCCTTGGGCTAGTCCAGTGGTCCTTGTGCCAAAACCTCACACCAGTGGTGGAAAAAGAGAGATGAGGTTTTGTGTGGACTACAGGGGTCTCAATGCAGTCACTAGGACTGATGCCCATCCAATACCCAGGGCAGATGAGCTAATAGATACTTTGGCCTCAGCCAAATATCTCAGCACATTTGACCTGACAGCTGGCTACTGGCAGATCAGACTAGCTGATGCTGCAAAGCCAAAAACAGCATTCTCAACCCCTAGTGGGCATTATCAATTTGTGGTGATGCCCTTTGGTCTGAAGAATGCACCTGCCACTTTCCAGAGGTTGGTGAATACAGTCCTCACAGGTCTGGAAGCCTATAGTGCAGCATATCTAGATGATATTGCTGTCTTTAGCTCCACCTGGGAGGATCACCTGGTCCACCTCAGGAATGTTTTACAGGCCCTGCAAAAGGCAGGCCTGACTATCAAGGCCACCAAGTGCCAGATAGGGCAGAGTCAGGTTGTGTACCTGGGCCACCTTGTGGGTGGAGGCCAGGTTCAACCTTTGCAGAGCAAGATCCAGACTATCATGGACTGGACTGCTCCAACTACCCAGACTCAGGTGAGAGCCTTCTTAGGCCTGACTGGGTACTATAGGAGATTTGTCAAGGGGTATGGATCAATAGTGACACCCCTGAATGACTTAACTTCTAAGAAAATGCCCAAAAAGGTTCAGTGGACAGTTAGCTGTCAAAAGGCATTTGATGACCTGAAGCAGGCCATGTGCACTGCTCCCATTCTACAGAGTCCTGATTACTCCAAGAAGTTCATTGTTCAAACTGATGCATCTGAATTGGGGGTAGGGGCTGTACTGTCACAATTGAATGAAGAAGGTCAGGATCAGCCAGTAGCTTTCATTAGCAGAAGGCTGACCCCTAGAGAGAAACGTTGGTCAGCCATTGAGAGGGAAGCCTTTGCTGTGGTCTGGGCTCTGAAGAAGTTGAGGCCATACTTGTTTGGTACTCACTTTCTTGTTCAAACAGACCATAAGCCCCTCTTATGGCTAAAACAAATGAAGGGTGAAAACCCCAAACTGCTTAGGTGGTCCATTTCCCTACAGGGGATGGACTTCACAGTGGAACATAGACCTGGGAGTAACCATGCCAATGCAGATGGACTCTCTAGGTATTTCCACTTAGAACATGAAGACTTAACTGGGCAAGGTTAGTTTAATGTCCCTACGTTTGGGGGGGGGGTTGTGTAGGAGAGTAGGATCTGCTTCACATGGGTAACCCCACTTTTTGCTGATGCTTCACTGTTTTTCGACATTAGTCTGGCTGGGGCCCTGCTAATCAGAACCCCAGCCTAGCTGCTTCCTCTCTAAAATGGTTTCCATGTGCCTTAGGCACATCTCTGATTGGAATCTGGAGTGCCCTTATAAGTCCCTAGTATATGGTATACTATGTACCCAGGGCATAGGTACCTCAGAGGCCTGCCAGGGGCTGCAGCATGTATTGTGCCACCCCTGGAAGGCCATCCAAACTGACACCACAGGTCTGCTACTGCAGCCTGGGTAAGGTGGTGCATGCACCGCTTACTGTGATATAGGCTACCTATATCACTATATACATACACACATATAAACCTATAAGTCACTCCTATGGCAGGCCTTATCAATCCTGAAGGCAGAGTGCGTGGTTCCTATGTGAGAGGGTGCCCCTGCATGAGCAGGGCCCCTCTGCAGCTTTCGGAGACCCTTCTCTGATGCTGTTTGTAGTGCAGCCTGACCATATACTCTTAAGCGCATTATAACCTCGCGTTAAATGCTAACTTTGGAATGGCTGCACCGAAACATGTCGTGTTTGGTGTCAAACATCTTGGAATACTACCCCCCCGCCAATTCTGGCGGCGGGGGTAGCATTCCACCCTTCTAGAGGGAGAGACATGTTAACCCTGGCCTGGCCGGTAACTTCTTTCTAATGCCCTGGCATCACAAAATGGATGCTGCTGCCACAGACACAAGTCTGGCCTCCTGCTGCTGACCGAAACTCTGGCAGGGGAGGCCTGGACAATAGGTTTCCTGTCCCAGGGAGGTGTGACCACCTCCCCAGACAGGATAGTGTGTATTGGGGCTGGGCGGGAGCACTTTCGGGTGCTTTGAAGTCCTGCACTGGGGGCACACTTGGTGTCCCTGTGCATACCCCAGTTCAAACCGGATCAGGGGCTTGCAGCCCCTGCTTTGGCGCGAACTGGACAAAGGGAAAGGGGTGTAGCCACCCCTCTGCCCTGACCCACCCATAGGTGGGGCCACAGAGTAGTCCAACCCCTAAACTTGGTATAAGTATAGGAACCCAGTCCTTAGGACTTTAGATTATCCCTGGACGAAACTCTGACACAGAATCCTGGACCTTCGACGCTCTACTAAAGACTAGAGGACAGAAGAATCTCCCTTGGGGTCAAGGAGTGACTCCCTGCTTGGCAGGCACCAAAGAAACAATTGTCCGGTCTGCATCGCCTAAGCTCCCGTCGGACGCCGAAGTCTTTGCATCACCAGAGGTAGATTTCCAGACTTCCCCGAGACTGCCCTGAGTCCCCAGTGAAGCTGAGGCCCGTAGCTGTCGTGGGTAACGTGGAACCGTGACCCCTAGACACCGCATGCATTTGCAAGTGCATCCTCTTCTGGGTCTCCCACAAAGTCGTGCTTTGGGCTTCGAGTAGCCCTAGCCTCCAGCACGAACTGCACCGAAGATCACTGGCCTCCACTCCACGAGTGTCCTGTGAGCCAGCTCCACGTGCACCGTCTCGAGGCTCCTTCGCGGTCGCTAGCCCGTTGGCTAGTAGCCCTTCACGAAGGCCAATCTTTTTTTTCTTGGGCTCCCTGGTTGCTCCAGGCTTGCCCTCACTTACCCTTGCTGGGTGAGTTCCTCAGACCTTGCTCGTCTGCATCATCATCATTCTTCATCTACATCGAGACTTGCCGTTGCCAAGGCTTGTTGGGTCCAATCCGGTCGCCGACACCTCAGCACTCGACAGACATTGTGTACCAGCCCGAATCTTGCTCCTGGTTGCCGACAACGCCTCCTGGACCTCGTGGCTGAAGAGTCAAGACGACCGTCAACCTACCGGAAGCACTCAACATCAGTGGGCATCTGCTCATCGCCTTCCTGGTCACTGGCTAGTGACCCAGACTCTGTCCCCTCTGCTTTCAGGTTCTTCAGATCTCCGATCCACTCTTGGATCCACCCGGACACTTTCCACTTGGTCGCCAGCAGCACTTTGCAGCAGATCGCCATTCAAATCGACGACGAAACCCGACCCCGAAAGGCACCTATGCACCCGGCTTCCCTGGGTGAGGTAACACGAGTACTCCGGTGCTCCCGTGGGTAGAGACTCTAGAACGACCTAGTTCTCAAAGGGTTTGCTCCAAGTCCTCCTTTAAGTGTCCCTTTTCTTTAATTTCCCAATCGCGACTTTCTCCATAGAAGTTAACGGCGTTTCGCGGCTGTGTATTTACACTGCACGCGTCCCCCGTGGGTCCCCTGTGTCACTACCTTGGGTGGTTCCTTGTGGTCCAAGCACTTCTAGAGGCTCTAGGCCTAGTGTCTAGCTCAGTCGTGGTTCTTATACCACTTTATTGGTATATGGTTTGGTACGCCCTAGGGCCCAAACGTGTATTTGTGCTATTACTGTATTTAAATAACTTATATCTTATGTACTTCGAACTCTAGCCTCATAAAGAGACTAGAGGGGTGTGTTTAGCAATAAATACATATATTTTGAATATATACCTGGTGTGGTGCTCTTTCATTTGGTCACTCAAGAGATTATAGACTGGTAAAACAAGCTGCTTTACATTCCTTCAAGACTTAGCCTGAAGGCTGCTCTCCATAGCTACCACTAGGATAGCTTTCAATAAAGGTTGTCTTTAACCTATCTCCAATAAGGGGTTGTTTGGACTGGTGCAAGGTGCCCACTATAATTAGTGGACAGCATATGCCAGGCCAACTTCTCACATAGCCCAGGCTTTGTTGTAATCTTGCAATATCACAATTTGGGAGGCCAAGGTAAATGCTATTTGGTAACTCATCTCCCGCAAAAATACTCTTCTATTCTAGGATTCTTAGAAAAACGCAAGGTGATCTTAACACAGCAAATCTTCCATTGATGCCATTTTTAGTATGGCGTAATTACTGAAATTACTCCAATTACTCTGGCATAATTAAAATTTGAGACTTGTCATGGTATATGAAGTTAGATGACTTGAACCAGGAAGCTTCAGTGTGCCTCTGTGTTTTAAAGGTTGTATTAGGGAATATCGAAGGCAGAATATTGACGGGACAGTATATCGGGGGACAAACATCAAAGAGATAAGTGTACAAAGGGAGGCAAGGATTTAGCATGCTTAACTCAGCACCAAGTACCTTGAATAAACATATATCACCAAGGTGTGTTTATGAGGTGTTACGTATAGAAAATCTGTACAAACTTACCTTTCAATATTTTGGGCCATATGTACTAAACCTATTTTGAGGTCGCAAACAGCCCGATTCGCAAAATGGGCTGTTTGTGGCTTCAAAAAAGGTTTTTAAAATGTACAAAAGTCAAATTGGAGAGGTGTGGTGCAGCGGCCAGGGCAGCTGACTTCGGAGCACAGGGTTCATGGTTCGATCCCTGGCTCCGGCGGCAGCTCAGCTCAGCACCATGTGACTCTGGGCAATAGCTCACTTAATTTCCACTCCGGCCCCCAGCGCCTTGAGACCCGTAAGGGTGAGTAGCTGCGCTATATAAAAACGGACTTACTTACAAATTGCAACTCAGTAACCTGTCCAAGGGACCACTGCCTACTCTTAAAAAATGAAACTTCAAAGTTTCATTTGTACTTTTTTAAACAGATCCCGTTTTTCTTAAAGAAAAATGGGCTGAAGTTTAAAAAAAGGGCGCTCTATTAAAAGCATTCACAGACTGTATTTGCCGCGATTCCTAATGGGTCACAAATTGCGACCTACCTCATTAATATTCATGAGGTAGGGCGTTTGCGACCCCATTAGGACTCGCTAAATGAAACTCAATGGGTTTCATACATTAGGAATTGCGATTTCCTAATTGCTATTCGCAAAGATTCGAAAAGAGGAAATTACAATCCCTATAATTTGTACATATGGCCACAAGTCCCTTAATGTTCTTGTCACTGTCACGATATTCTGTCCTGATGATATTCTGCCTGTGATATTTACAACTTGCACTGTTTTAGAGTTGTAACTATCGCAGGTGCATCAGATGCAGTCTCTCCAGGATCCAGCAGTGTGAGGGGCCCAATGCACCCCAGTTATAGCTGTCTCTTATTATAGTAGCAGTGGATGCAGTCTATTTTCCTTGCTTTCCATGGGACTCATCACACCATTAATATACAACTGGCATGTCTGATTCACTTAAGAGGTCTCCAATTGCCCAGGTGGATGTCATGAGTAATTTTAATTGGCTTTACAGCTGAGAGGCTGTTTTGAGCTGTAGTTCAAGAGCTGCAGGGATCACTACCCACCCTAAACTGTGCAGCCCCTATTGAACAAGATTCCCTATGCTTATCCAGAATTTAGATCAGTCTTCACCAAAGAGGAGCTCGTGACCTACTAGTAGTTCTTCAGCTACCTATAAGTAGCTCACCTGTGTGCAGCCCAGCCAACTAAATAAGACGCTTTTGCTTGGCTAAATTTATATATGTATAGCAAAATTCAAAAGCATGTATTTGAGATGAAAATGTGTTTATTTTCAGAACTAATAAGCTGTTGTTTGGAGAAAAATTGTTGACTTTGGAAAATATTTTTAAATCTGATATTTGAGTGATATTATTTGTACTTTCGCATCAGGGGTATTACAGCTATGGCTGTAATGTATTACCAATAGGCATTCCAAATTGATAAAGCCTCTTTTGCATTACTAGTGATCACTGCTGGTAATCTTGCATGGGGGGCCACTAATGTAATCTTTTCTGATGTGTTCACTATAACAACAGTGATATCAGTAGCTCTGGATGTTATTCATTGAACGTAAGTAACTCTTATTGCAGGAAAGGTTGGAGACCCATGATTTAAATAATGTCCAGGGTTATCAATGAGCTGTAAAAGGGTGCAGTAGTCTTGCCCTGAGCCACTGCAGGTTAGTCAGCTGAGTCCAGGAGGAGATTAAATCAGCTGCATCGGTTATTCTTAAGTAAGAGGTGAAAGGACAGAACAGCAAGTGGGTCTCATGGTGGAATTTTGGCCAGGCAGCAGGGAGAAACCCACATACCACATTGCTTTGGTACAACTTGGGGCCACCAACTGGGATATTTAACTCTGCCTCCCCGACTTAACCCCCATATTTAACACAAATCTCCATAATTAACATTTGATTAAGCATGGAGGTAAGTAATAACAATACTATGGAGCATTGCCAATGTATTAGAGGAATTCCAGAATAGGAGGAATAACCAGCTGTAATGTGGATGCTGATGTCGAGTTGATTTCCACCAGTCTTTAGCTGTAATAATTGCTAATTATTACCCTGTGGTGTCCCGCAAATGCTTGAATACAGCAGAGTAGCAACATGTTTAAGTGAATTACCACATGTTTACAGCTTACTGGCCAATGGGCATGTTGTAAATGAGGGTGTAAGCCTCTTTGCAGGAAAGCTAGTGCAGCCCAACTCTCATCGAACCCAGCTAGGTTTGAAACAATCCCCTATAAGAGTGCTTGTAGGACCTCTCCAAGATGTCCAAGTTGCTGTCTCGATTACCAAATAGGACAGCTCCTATATCCTCTAGTATGAAGTGAGGGGCGAGGACAGATGCCTATAGCTTTGGTAAATTGATCCTTTTGTCAGAAAGGAATGGCCACGTGGCCAGACCCAAAATAGACCTATGTTCCCGCACCTCGGTACCGATAAGGTATGTGTAAGTGGAACTGTATGTGAGTCCTGAGTGTACATTCTCTATGGAGTTGTAGGAGGATTTGTCCATTTCCCTGGACAAATCTGAATCTGCATCTGGAGTGGGAATAATTGTATGTGTGTACTGTATCCATGAGTATTTGCAACGTGGAATCTAGCTAACAAATAAGGGAGAACTGTACAAGTCTGGATCAGACCCTAATTCCCCCAAGAAGTATTTCCTGCAACATCATGTTGTAAATAACACACAACATTAAAAATCTAAAAGGTGAATTGTAGAGATTGTTAGAGTAATCATCTGTAAGGAACTAACATAGGGATAGGTGAATGAGAGATATCTGTCGAACATTGGCGGTCACTCCGTCCACCATAACCCCAAAACCTATCCCAATCCATACCACTTGAAGAGGTGTGCCTCCTCACAGACCGCTCTTCAGAAAGTCCTGTTTCTTTGTCTATTGATGGATCCGCTCCTTCACAATACAAGACCCCTTCTCACGCAGAACAGAGCTTTTTTGTGTGTCATGCAGATGCTGTAGCGGTAAGTGCTAACTCAAATTAGTAATTTAGTTTAACAAAGTTTATTATAGGAGTTGTTGTTTTTTTGTTAAACTATTTAAACAACAGCTTACTTTACTTAGCTGTTGTGCCTCAAGAGTGCAAAGCTCTATTCGGGAGCGCATAAATGCAGCAAGTTGTTCTGGTCCTCACGTCCATGTGCTGGTCTGGGACGTGAGGATGATATGCTGGGCAGTTGCTTTAAAATCTGATATCTTTCCCCTTCAAAGTGGGGGAAATGAAGTTCAGTCTGGCCCCAGTGCATGCACTAAGATTGAAACTGGATCAGTGCTCCAGAGGGTGTTTTCTACAGGAGTAAGATCTCACTGGAAAAAGGACTAAATTGTTATGCTCAAAAGATGACGTTCAGAATAGTGACTCCTAAGGAGGTGATCAGAATGCTGTCAGAAGGGGACCTGTGGATGACCATAGATATCCAAAACACAAATTTTCACATGCTCATCCATTAAGCAAGTCAGCTAGTCTAACAAAGGTACTGCCTCCAGTCGTGGCTCTTCTACATTTGTAAGTATTCAGGCCGTACCATATCTAGACTATTCATTCATTGCCTCCTCTTCTTTTTCCAAGGCACAATTTGATGTGGAGAAGGTAGTCAGTTGCCTCAGAGACATGTGGCTCATGGACCTCATTGACTCCTGGTGCTGCTCTTGTCCAGTGCCAAATGCATACCGCACTGATAATTACCTTGTTTATTAGTATATCCCACAAGATGGAGGTAGAAACATGTCGGCTGTGTACATATAAAGTGTAGAGGAGTGCTTGATTCTGTAACAGGACTAGAGGCTCAGATTATGCTTTCTCTCTCTTTACTATTCCAAAACAGCAGCCAATAAAAACACAGAAAACATAAGTAGAACAAAATACACATCGCAAGAGGCTTTGAACCACGCCCCATGTATAGTGCACCAGTCATATCCTTCCCACATATAAAAAACAGTGAGACGCTATCTTGACTGCCTCTTTCTTTGTTGCTCTGCAGTCAAGATAAGTGCCTCACTGTTTTGCTTATTTACATGTTTCTATGCCATTGTATGGTTTGTTTGACATGCTTGTTTGATATTTCTTCCTAATATTCACAGTATTGTGATATTTTGATGCATGTGTTTTATTTCATGTGCTTATTGCTTGCGAGTCTGCGCTTGTTCGATTCACCTGTGATCGCCTCCCAGCGGTTCCCTTTCCAATACCTTCCACCTCCTGAGAAGCAGGTTGCACCTTCCTCCATCTTCCCTCGCTCCCCTTAATGATCCTTCTGTTTTCATTTTTAAGCCGTCCCGGCCTCCGAGTTTCCTTCCCCCCTCCCTTTTACATTGCGCTTAGACAGGCTGCTTGGGCTATTTCCCTGCCCAGGAGCGAGGTGTGCGTGAGGGCTACTCATACGTAATCCTCTTCCTGTTTGCCGATGCCCTTAACTTGCGCTCGGCAAACCCAGGAGACTCGATCTACGGATGGTGGTGCCATTCCCAGGCTGCAAACTCAGGGGCTGGGCGCATTACTTTTTGGCAGAAAATCTGGAATCGGCAGATTTTGAGAGATATATTGAGCAACTTGAGCACTACTTAAGCAATATTTGACTTGGAGATCAGTCCATAATTTTTGGGACTTTGGCATTTGCCCTTTTTACCATCCTTCTGCTCCCATTGATTGGTAGAGTCCTTCTGGGCTGCAACAATTCTACTGCTTTTTCACTGGTCACTTCCCCTGATTTCTTCTTGGTGACCTGTTGCTTCCCTCTGGGGACCACTTCAGAGACTGACGCAGTTGCTTCTAGGCACCACCTTTTCCCTTCAAGATGTCACATTATGAGCCACTCAATCAGGATTATGAGGCCTACGGGCCCAAGGAGGATGAAGGGTACTTCCTTGATGACGGCCTGGTGGAGGTGAACAATTATTCTGTCCAACGTTCTTTAGACAAGGCACTTTCTTCTGCCCTACAGCCTATTGCTGAGTGCCTTGACGAACTTTGAGGCCATCCCTCACTGCCATCCCCATCCCTCCTCCACCATCTGGGTCCTCTCAGTCTCTTCCCGACTCAGATCCTTCCTCCCAATGGCCCCACTCTGATTCCATTTCCAAACTGTTACAAGAAATCCTCAGAGAACATACTTATAGCGTCAAAATGCTCCTGCAATCTTAAGCGCATGCCCCCTCCTCCGATTCAGATTCTGACTTCCCCCTCTTACCCTCTATCTGATAATAGCAGACCCCCCACCCAGAAGCATAAATGCTTATCCAATCCCCGTCCAGGTTCTTTGCAGTCTTTTTCCCAAACTCCTTTCACTTTTGAGTCTGATAACATTGTCCACCCCAGGTCCTCCGACCGGACTCTGGCTCCAGCGGTGGCGGAATATATGCAGACCCACCTCCGTAAGAGTTTCGAAAAGGAGGTATGTTCTAGACTCAGAGCAGAATGTCTGAGACCGGACCTTCCCTATAGGGCGCAAACCTGTGTTCATAAGGACCGACCCCAATCTGGTCGAGTTGGCTACATCTGAGGCTGGGCCTCTGGCTGAAGGAAAAATCTTTGGAGACTTATTTGTGAAGGACCATGGCAAGTTTGATCCCCTTTTTACTTCCGCTATACCTCCGGGGGGCGGGGGGAGGATTACCTCTCCCTCGACACCCACCCAGTCAGTTGTGTGTGTTGTTGATGTGTCGCCCTATTCTTGAGACTGAGGGTATTGGGTGTCAGCCCTCTCCAGGAGATACTGTTTTAGCGGTTGCCAGATGTCTCTTGGCCTGGACGCTATCGGTTGTAGGTCGGCGTATAGCTCACTATTGGTGTTACATTGAATTAAGCTGTTGAGCCATGCTTTTTGTGTAGGCGTGTGTCTACTTCCCCAGTGTACTCCCGCTTTGCTAGAAGGAGGGCAATCACTGCGAATCGTGTATGATTTTTGGGATTTCCTTTACATAGCCCATCAGTTCCATTTCTGGTGTCGGTGTGATGACGCTGTGGACCATTTGGGATAGAGCTGTGGATATTTTCCCCCAGTAGTGCGTGATCTTGGTACACTGCCATGTCACGTGTGCAAAGTCTGCGTCCAGAGTGTTGCATTTGGGGAATGATGATGCCCGCATTGGGTCTATCTTGTGCAGTTTGTCCGGTGTAGCATAAACGCCCCAGAGAAATTTGAAATGAACTAGCTGATGTTTGTGATTAAGGGATACTTTTTTGATCTGTTCACAACAGTAGTTCCACTGAGAGTCAGTGATTTGGCGTCCAATGTCCCGCTCCCATGCCTCCCTCACCTGGTGTCCTTGCTGGGGAGCAGGTTTAAACTGGTCCTATATAGCTTGGATATTAAGCGTTCCCCTCCCGAATTGGAGATAATTTGTGTCGGGGGGGAACTATCTGGTTCCAGTGGGAAACTCTGTATCTGGGATCTCAGGGCACCCTGCACTCTACCCAGAACAAACTGATGTTATGTTATGTTATTTTAATCTTATAAGGCGCACAGCTACCCAAGGGTTTCCCGGCGCCACCTGACAGGAACAGAAGGAGAAAAAGAAAGTGCTCTACATATTAAACAGCCAGGTTTTTAAACACTTACAAAAGTTCTCATATATAGTTTCAGTCCGAAGTGACATAGGGAGGGAGTTCCACAAAGAGGGACCCAAACAAGAGAAGGACCGACCGCCCATTCGCGACAATATGGTCCTAGGAACCGTGAATTTAGCCTGGGTGGCGGAACGTAGAGGACGTGATGGTAGATAAGGGTGAACTAAGGCATTCAGATATTGGGGTGTCTTACCAAATTTGATTTTGAACATATAGCTCAGGGCTTTGAATTTAATACGATTCTCCACCCTGAGCCAATGAAGGTCCCAAAGAGAGCCTGAGATGGAAACTGTTTTAGGAACCTTGCAAAGTAGCCTAGCCGCCGCATTCTGCACCATCTGCAGTTTATGTAACACGTCCTTGTTGACTCCTAGATACAGAATATTGCTGTAGTCCAGTCTAGAGGTGACAAGAGCCTGGACCACGCTGCGTTGAGTTGAAAAAGGCAGCATCCAAAGGATTTTCCTGAGCCATTTGAGGATAGTGAAGCAAGTCAAGGCCACTTTCATCGCTTGTTGCTTCATTGATAACTGGTCATCAATTATGACACCTAAATTCCGGACCTGATGGTTAGGCTGGGGCAGAGCACCCATTTCAGGCGGCCAGTATTGAGGTCCCCACAGGTCTTTGTTCTTACCCAGAATCAGCACCTCCGTCGTTTCGCCATTAAGTTTAAGCAGGTTGGCTTGCATCCAGCCTGCTATGTTCCTCAACCCAGACTGGAGAGATGATGATTTAGACGCCCTTTCAGCAGAAAGGGAGGAAACAATCTGGGTGTCATCGGCATAGGAGAAAAGGGACAGCCCAGCATCTTCGGCAATCGTCGCCAGAGGCCTGACATAGATGTTAAACAATAAAGGGCTAAGAATGGAACCCTGAGGAACCCGATAAGGTGAGAAATGAGTATTGGAACTGGCCACGGGAGAAAAGACCTGGAACGTGCGATCAGTCAGAAAATCAGCAAGCCAATTGAGTGCAGAACCAGTCACTCCCAGTGATTGCAGAGCATGCAGTAACACGGTATGAGAAACCGTGTCAAAAGCGGCACTTAAATCCAGGAGTATAAGAGCCACAGTATCCCCAGTGTCAACACGGTTACGCAACATTTCTGTGACTCTGAGCAGAGTAGTTTCAGTTGAAAAACCTGGTCTAAAACCAGACTGTGAGCAGTGCAAAACATTTGGGGATTCAACAAATGACGTCAATTGGAGATTAATATGCTTTTCCAAAATTTTGGAAAAGGCCGGAAGCAAGGAAATGGGCCGGAAATTGGACAGTTGCGCGAGGTCGGCATTAGCTTTTTTTAAAAGTGGGAGAACCATTGCATGCTTCCATGCAGATGGAACAGTTGTTTCCTTTAAGGAAGCATTGAGCAACTCCATAATTAACAACAGAGAGGACTGTTCGAGTTTCTGAAGCACAGTGATGGGGATAGGGTCCCTGGGAGAACCAGATCTAAGGCTGTCTAAAATCGGCCTAAAAGAATTTCTATCTACTGGCACCCAAGTTTCCAGATTGTTGATAGGTGCAGTGGACCTGCGGTTCCGTACTTCTAGTTGACTGAGAAGAATTCTTAGTTTGCTGTATGACATTGATAGGCTTGGACTCATTAAGTATGGAGTATGTTTTTCAACTTTACTGAGAAAGAACATATCAAGATCTTCACATTGCAATTCAGTAAGAAGGTGGGTTGGCAAGCATCGCCAGACAGTTCCATCTGATCCATGTATGGGGCTCCTCTAAACCTGGCATCTTCTGTCCTCGAGTACACATGCCCCCATGGGAAAAGGACGTGGTAAGAGAGTACTTCCTGCGCAATGGGCAGCCACGGGTGGCCAATCAGTGGGACGTTGGACGAGTACAGCGGCCGATTACGGTCATTTGGGCCATTCTTTTCCAGGCCCAGCTGGTAGTTGATACCGTTTGAATGTCTTTGGGGTCTCTGGGCAGGCCGTTTGGTAACAGCACTGCCAGGGGCGTCGGGTCAGCAAGGTCTGCCTCCGGTTTTGTGTATGGTATCCACGCATCTGGATGGTACCAGTGATGTGAAAAACTGCACTGCGCCACCAGGTAGTATAATTGTAGGTTGGGGACCCCGTACCCCCCACGCTGGTATGGCAGGGTCATTGTGTCACAGCTTAACCTGGGCTGTTTGCCCCCCCATACCAGGCGAGTGAGAGTGGTACGCAAGGTGCTACAAAATGCTTTGGTAAGCGGAATGGGAATGTTTTGAAACATGTACAAGAATTTAGGCAGTACTACCATTTTAATGATAGCCACTCGCCCGGCTTGTGACAAAGGGAGGTTCTGCCAACGTTCTACCTGCATGTTTAGCTTTGCCATCGCGGGTCCGTAGTTCAGACTTACTATCTGCTCAGTTTCCCTATGTACATATATCCTGAGGTATTTCACTGACCCGTCGCACCATTTCAGCGGGAAGTCACATTATACTACACTGGTTGCCGCTGTTCAGGGGAACGCTTCTGATTTACTCCAATTGATTTGAAGCCCTGACAGTCTGCCGTAGCGGACTACCTCGTCCAGCACGGGTCTGAGGTTTTCGCTGGGTCGTCGGATGTAGAAAATGATGTCATCCGCGTAGAGTGTGATCAGCAATGGGACTGGTTTAAATTGTAGTCTCCTATGTAAGTGCTGCTCTTGCAGGTGTCGCACTAATAAGTCGAGAGCGAAAAGTAATAACCGGTGGGGATAGTGGGCACCCCTGTCGTGTGCCACGAGTTAAAGGAAAGGGGGAGTCAGAGTCCTGTTCAGCCGAAGTCTTGCCATGGGCTGAGTATAGAGCAGGGTTATAAGTGCAATGTACCCCTTTGGCATACCCATCTTGCGTAGCGTGGCCAGCAGGAAAGGCCACTCTAAGGAGTTGAATGCTTTTTCAGCATCCAACAGCATTGCTACGGTGGGTATTTCAGGTGCAATTCTGTGCAGTACCAAAAATAGCGTGCGTCGGTTCAGGGCCGTTGACAGGTGTGGGACAAAACCCATCTGCGCCAGTGCTTTTATTTGGTCAAGCAGGAGGGAGAGTCAGGTGGCAATCTTTTTGGCCAGTATCTTATTGTCGAAATTCAATAGGGAGAGTGGCCTCTACGATCCACACAGCTGCGGGTCTTTGCCAGGTTTTGGAAGCAGTATGACTACCACCTCTCGTAGTGTTGGGGGCAGTATAACGATGTTCAAGGCTTCCCTATATACTTCGAGGAGATGTGGTGCAAGCAGGTGCTTGTACGTCTTATAAAAGACCCCAGTGTATCCGTCAAACCCTGGCGCCTTCACGCCCCTCCAGTGCATCAATTGCTTGGGTGATTTCCTCTGTTATGAAGGGTTCCCCCAGAAATTGCTGGTGTGTGGAGCTGAGACACACCATCGCAATCTCCTCTAGGTAACGTGTCCTTTCCTCCACGTCGTCTGTGATTCGGGTCGTGTAAAGATCCGAGTAATATGCAGTGATTTCTTTTTGAATAACGAGTGTGTCGGTTATTAGGGTGCCTCTCCAGTTCGGAGGCAAGTGATGTATGGCTGGGTTCTAGGTATTGTCGTGCCTGTGGTTTAAGGCCAGGAGTCTCGGCCGTGCTGTCTCATAGAGGGTCTAGGACAAGGTTGAAGTCACCCCCCATGCATATGTAATCCGCTTCTTCCTGGTCTAGCTGCGCCTGTAAATTATGAAAAGATTCCGGGCTGTCAGTGTTGGGGGCGTAAATGTTCAGAAGGGCTATGGTGTGTCCCATAAGGTGGCCCACCGCTAAAAGATAGCGGCCCTCATTATCTACCCGGGTCATTAACTGTTGGAATGATATTTGTTTGACTATGAGGATGGGTGTTCTCCTGGCGTAGTTGCTATAGCCTGCAAAGTATCGATGTGATCCCCATATGGCTGCAAATCCTTGGGGGTGGAGGTGTGTCTCCTGTAGAAAGGCTATGTCTACTTGGTATCTTTGTAAGTAATGTAGGACGTGTTTGCCTTTGCACGCATTGTTCAGTCCTCTTACATTCCATGTTATTAATGTTAAGTCCAGATTAGGGCTAATCTTATTGTGGGTACTCATGTGGGGAGTCGTCTATGTACTATTGTGTGCAAAAGGTACCGCCGTGTATCAGAAGTGTTGTCAAGAACTTGTAAAGCTGTGTAAACTTTCCCCTGCATCCCCGTAAACTTCCCACCCCTCCCCCCACCCATCCCTGCTGAGAACATAGTAGGGACTTCCCAACTTTCAAACCAATTGCAGAATGTTATGTACATTACAAATTGTCTTACCAGTTCAAAAAACAAAAAGGAGGTGTGATCAACAATGAGGGGGTGGTGACGCCTCGTCAGCTACCCTCAATCAGAAATTTAGGATGATACATTATACTTCCATTATTCGAAACAAAGGATGAATGAAAGTTCTAATGGAGACGTGTGGGGTTTCTTTTTATGCGTCTGAGTCTGTAGCATTGTTCATTTGGTCATAGCTGGGGTGCGGTTGATAGGGCTTCACTCTGTGGAGAAAAGGTCGGTGCTGGTTCCGGAATTTTTATTAGGGGGTGATCCATGTGGTGCGTCTTTCCTGCATGTTCCTTGAGCCCCTGAGTAGTTGCGGCAAAGTTCTGGCACCTCCGTCGGGGTGTCGAATATTTGCACTCTGCCGTACACCATGATCCGAAGAAGAGCAGGGTATATCATCCCATATGCTAGGCCCAGGTTGCGCTGTGTGGCCTTGACGCCTGTGTATTTACGGCTCGCGTCCTGCACCATGGCAGTGAAGTCTGGATATTGGGACACAGTAGATCCCTGCCAGGTCAATGCCCCCTTTTTTTCTGGCCAGTCTTAATGCCGTGTCCCTGTCCCGGTAGTTCAGCAACTGGGCCACTAGTGGTCTTGAGGGTCAACCTG
The DNA here is from genome assembly GCA_963921515.1 of Calotriton arnoldi. Lineage (NCBI taxonomy): Eukaryota > Metazoa > Chordata > Amphibia > Caudata > Salamandridae > Calotriton > Calotriton arnoldi. The sequence goes on along the minus strand of CAWUFW010012324.1, from coordinate 415,119 downwards.
TGTTTGGCCGCGGTCCTATTGTTCGGTGGGCCCTCTCTACCACAAATGTTGTAGTGAAGGGTTCCTTACCAAATAAATCGATGAGGAGCTGTTCTATGAAGAGGTCCAGACGCCCTGCGTTTGTGGTCTCTGGGATACCTAGAATGCGGATGTTATTGCGCCTGCCCCTCGCTTTCAGGTCATTTTTCATTGCAACAGTTTTCAGTAGCTTTTCCATATGGTCCAATTTTTTTGTCGCTTGTGCAGCCCCATCTTCGAGATCGGAGACCCTGATCGCCACCGTATCCAAGCATTTGTCATGGGTATCCAGTCATGCTCCCAACGTGCCTAGCCATTTTTCCAGCCCGTCAAATTGCCCATCTAGGGCCTTGAAGCCCACCCGCAGTTCAAGCATGAGGGTATCTTCCCTTGTTGGTTCCATGGGTGTAGGGCCCGCTGCTCCGCCGCCTTCTGCCATGTTCGCCCCAGGTTCTTCCTCGGGGCTTTAAGTTTTTCGAATTGCAAGCACTTCTGTTTAGGGTCCCGACTGACCAGTGCCTAGTCTATAGTGTTTTGCCCATGTACACACAGACCCCCCGCCACCTCCACCAATGCAGAGGGGGTCTATGCAATACACCTGCACTGGCAGTATGTTGTGGGTTATTACTGGTCTGTCTTTTCCCACTAGGCAGGGGTTACCTGATGTGAAGGATCTGCCCGGCCGATCGCCGCTTTTAATTCCTGGCTCTGGGCTGTTGTGCGGAGGGGCGATTGTTTGTGCTCTACCTGTCTCTGCAGTGTTTGCTTTGCGACTCAGTGCCGGCCTGCCTTTTTATTCTTTAATGGTGGAGGTTACAAGGTTCAGAGGGCCTGCCCAGCTGATCGCTGCTTAGTGGTTCCTGGCAGTGGGCTGTTGTGCGAGGGGGTGACTTCTTATGTGCCGCCCGCCTCTGCGGTGTTCACTTTATGGCGTTGTGCCGGTTTGGCCTTTCATTCTTTGATGGCGGGGTGGAGGATGCAGAACGGCCCCCGCACACCCCTGGCTGGCCGATGCCACAAGCCCCCTGTGCCGTTATGGTTGAGTCTTTTCCTTTCGCCAGCCCCACCCGTGTGCCGAAGGGCGCTCTACTCCGAGCGCGATGTGGAGTGCCGCCACCGGCTAGTAGTTAGGCCGCAACTAGGCCTCAGGGTGTGCTTACGCCACTGCGTGCAGTCAGCTGACCCGGTTCTGCCTGGCGGTCATCCCCCAGGCTCGGCCAAGGCCCCTTTCACCACGGCACCTCCGGGGGAACCCGGGTCAGCTTACCTGCGGCCCAGTACGCCCATCCGCCCTCCGCCTTCTTCTTTGGGTCCTGGGACTTCCGTAGTGAGGCCCTTATTTCCAGGGGACTCTGCGTCACTCCCTTCTGGACGTGTTCCTGCCCTGGTGCATGGTCCCCGGTCACTCCGTCCACCGCCGGATCAGGCGCCTCCGGTTGTGCCGCTGGGCAGCACCTTGTTGCTGTATGTCACTGGTCGCAGTCTGCCTGATAGGACACTACAGCCTGTTCCCTCACGGCTCGGTCGGCTCTGTGTCCGCAGTTCGTCGCTCCGCACCGTCAACCACATGTGGAGTCATTACAGCAGGTAGGATGGCAAAAAGATTACAGGTTGGCTGGCGGAGCTACAGTGCTATGCGACCACCTTGGTCGGTGGCCTGGCTACTCCCCCGCTGTGGAGGAAGTTGGCAGGACAGTTCAAAGGTCAGCTTCCTCTCCTCCAGATCCAGGGGTTTCCAGGGCCACTACAATAAAGGTGTCAACCGAGGCAGCCAAACCTTCAACTTCCAATCTACAGGTAATTCTTCTTCCTTTATCTGCTATTCCTTTGGGTGGTCAGACTGCGACATTTTGTTCACAATTGGGCCAAACTTTTGTCAGATGCTTGGGTTCTAGATACTGTTCAAGGCTATCATATAGAGCTTTCACAGACCCCGGTTCAGCTCCTCCCCCCCTCTATTTTTCCTAAAAGACATGACTTTTATTGATTCAGAGATTCAGGAACACCTGATGAAACAAGCTATTGCCCCAACTCAGCCTCATCCCCATCCCCATGGTTCTCCAGCAATATTTTTCAGGTCCAAAAGAAAGGTGGAGGCCAGAAACTGGTACTCAATCTGCGACAGTTCAACCAGCGGGTGATTTACCACCACTTCAAGAGAGAAGGGATTCATGTCCTTCACAATTTGCTCCAGGAAAAAGACTGGCAGGTGCGTCTGCATCTCAAGGACGCCTACCTCACTGTTCCCATCTTTCTCGCTCACAGGCGGTTTGTTCAGTTCCAGTGGTGGAATCAATACTTTGAATACCTGCCCCTTCCCTTCAGACTGTCATTAGCCCCTTAGATGTCCACAAATATTTTAAAACCTGTGGTCGAAAGGCTGAGGGAAATGGGAGTTCGAATGATTGTATACCTAGACGATATGATTCGGTTGGCTCAAGAAATGGACAAGCTCCTCACTCATCTGTCCTGGACTATATCCCTTCTGCAACAATTGGCATTTATCATCAATCTCAAGAAGTCAGTGATGGTTCTTGCCCAACAACTGGAATTCCTGGGCTTCCAAATTGATTCCATCAAAGCTCAACCGCTTCTCCCACACTCAAAGATGAAATCCATCAAAAAAGAGTTGAAAGCTGTCCTGTGCAAACAGATGGTGTCTTTGAGATCCCTAACTCGGATACTGGGTCTGTTAGCTTCTTCTGTTCAAGCAATTACATTACAGGGTATTACAGGGACTGAAAATTCACTATCTCCAACAGGGTTTGACCTACGATTACCAAGTCCCTCTCTCCCGATGTGCAAACACTGGTGGTTGCAGCACATGGAAGCGTGGAATGGCAGAGACATTTTCGGGGCAGTTCTGGATATTGCCATCAAATTCGATGCCAGCCGTTGGGGCTGGAGAGCAAAGTGCGGGGAATTTTCTACTAGAGGTCGGCGGTCTTCAGAAGAACTCTGCCTACACATTAACTGTTTGGAACTTCTCTCAAGTTCATTCGCAATCAAATCTCTTTCCTCCAAGAAAAGCAATTTTTGCATCCTTCTCCGGATGGACAATGTATCCGCAATCCGGCACATCAGCAGATTGGTGCCACCAGATCTCGCCTTCTGGCGGACATCGCCAACGAATTTTGGCATTTCTGCCTTCGCAAAAAGATCATGGTGGTGGCAGAATATCTTCCAGGCAAGGACAACATCGTAGTGGATTGGAATTGCAGGTTACTGGTGGAACACAGTAACTGGAAACTCCATCCTCAAGTTTTTTGGATGATCCTTTGGACCATGGACCCTTGCCTAGTAGATCTCTTCACATCCAGACTTGAACTGTCAGTTGAAAGAATTTTACAGCTGGAGGTGGGATCCAGCGGCAGTAACCACGGATGCTTTGCTTCAGGACTGGTCAACTCAGTTGAATTTTCCGTTTCCGCCTTTCGTGATGGGTTGCAGCTCTGGTCCAACTTCAACGGGCGATGTTGATCTTGGTGACCCCCACCTGGAAGACCCAATCTTGGTTCCCGGCACTGCTGGAGTTGTCTATCACTCCTCCCCTTCTTCTTCCAGTATTCCTGGCTTTCCTGTCGGATCCGGTTGGCTTGTCTCATCCCCTTCACCTTAAAGGCCAGCTGGGTCTAATGACCTGGAAAATATCATGAGACATGGCCAAATCCAAAGGCATTTCAGCGGAAGCTGCCAGCTTTATACGACAAGCTTGGGCTCCATCCACCCACAAATGATATTCTTCTGCATGGAAGAAGTGAGTGGGTTGGTGCCTTCAATGGGATATGGATCTCATGGGCCCAGACTTGAAAGATGTTCTGAATTTTCTTTCTGAATGTGCTGCTTCTGGATTATGTTACAGGTCAGTAAATAACTTTATGTCTGCTTTATCCGCTGTTCATGATCACATTGATGGTAAACCGGTAGGTATGCATCCTTTGGTATGTAAATACTGAAAGGGATTAGAGTTGCTAACCCTTCAAAACCTAGGTATGCCCAACTGTGGGATGTGAATTGTGTTCTACCTCTTTTTGAAAATTGGCTGAATAATACAGATTTATCCATGAAACAAATGTTAGCTAAATTGACCATGCTGCTATGTTCAGTTTCCTGTCAGAGAGTATCAGAAGTGAGAGCATTAGACCTAGGAGGTAGGTTATTTTCTCCTGAAGGTGTTCCTTTTGTTATATCAAAAAGGACAAAGACTATGTGTATTGATAATCCAGCTTTTCCACATAATGAGAAATTGTGTATTGTTATATGTTTGAAAACGTATGAAGAACGCATGTTAAATTGTCATACAGAACCTTTTGGACCTTTAATTTTGGCGTTGTAAAAACCACATAAACCAGTATCTGCTGCTATTTTGTCTGGCTGGGTCCGTTGGATCATGGCGGAAGTCGGCATTGATGTTTTAGTTATGGGACTCAATCAGCTCGGGGGGCTATGTCATCCAAAGGCTTTGTGTTGGGTTCCAGGTTGGAAGATATGTAACGTGCAGCTGATTTGTCATCTGATTCTGTGTTTAAAGCATTTTATTACAAACGCATTGTTCATGCATATTCTGTTGTGGTTATTCAGCTTTGAACCAGCATAATCTGATCCTCCTGTCCTGCCGTAGAATAGAAAATGTTCTAGCTTCTGCGACAAGAATTTTAAATTCTGTTAAGGACACGGAGGCAAGGATTATCCCACCTGTTGGGAACAGGTAGGTTGTTTCATAACAACTTGTGGTATTAATGATACGGATCAGGGTCTGTACGTATTTTGGTGCTATTGCCCACCCTTATTATTATTGCTTTTCGTGAAGTATGGTTCATACCACTTATTTTTGGTTTCAGGCTTGGATCCAAAGCAGGAATGTGATGTCTTGGGATGCAAGCTTCCTTGTGATGTCAGCGGGCCTCTGCAGTTCATGGAGCAAGTTCTCATTGGTTTTGGATCACGTTTCCAGTTTGATTCAGATTCCTGGTTATTTAGGCCCACATGCATCAAGCTAATTTGCGCCCGGAAAAATTGCGAATCGGTAAAAAAAGCCTTTACCGATCGCAAATTAGCTAGTTCAGATGCATTAAGCGAAACCGCAAGAAATAGTAGTACTCGCAATTTTAGCGCTTCATAAAATACAGAATCGGTAATACCGAATCTGTATTTTAGGAAGCGTAATTAAAAATCGCAAAATGCGATGCATCAAGTTTTCGCTAATACAGAACCAGCCTAAATTCGCAATTTGCATTCCTTAAACTAGAAGACATCACATCAAGTGGTAAAAATCACACATAATCAAAAACAGGAGTAAATCATCAGCAAACTACTTAAACAGTCCCAGAATGCATCCCACAGACCCACCATGGCAGCGCTCTACGTTGTGGCGAGGAGGATGAGGCTGAGAGCAGCAGCACAGAGGAGAAGGAGGATCCAGGAGAGAATCTTTAGAGTGCGCGTCACATTGCTAGGGCAGACGGAGGAGGAGATCTATGATAAACATAGGCTGAATGCTGCAGCTATCTTGGCTCTAATTGCTGAGTTAGACCCTATACTGCAGCGGCAGACCCGCAGGACACATGCCATACCCACCCATGTGCAGGTCCTGTGTTCCCTGCATCTCCTAGCTTCAGGGTCCTTCCAGGGAGTAATTGCAGCAGCTGGCGGGGTCTCCCAAAGTGCCATATCCCGTTTTTTAACAGTTTCCTAAATGCCATGTTGCAGAGGATACACAACCACATCAGGTTCCCCACCACACCACAGGAGTTGATGCAAACCAAATTAGATTTCTATCAGGTTGCACAGTTCCCGCATGTGATTGGTTGTATCGATGGGACGCATGTACCCATATGTCCCCCTGCAGTGAATGAGTATGTCTACCGCAACCGGAAATCTTACCACTCACTGAACATACAGGTAACATGCAACTCAAAAACACTAATCACTGACATTGTGGCAAGTTACCCTGGCAGTGCCCATGACGCATACATCTTCCGGCACAGTGGAATACACAGACGTCTACTTGCGGGGAGTTCGGAGAAGGATATCTACTGGGTAAATCAATGTAATACTGTAATTTAAAAATGTACACCATGGTGACACATTGCAGTGACTAATGTATGTTGGTGTCTCACATCCTGTAGGTGATAGCGCATACCCTGTGAGGTCTTACATCCTCACCCCATACCTGAATCCTGCCACTCAAAGGGAGCGACGTTACAATCGTGCGCACATTGTGACGCGCAATGTTATTGAAAGGACATTTGGGGTACTCAAATCACAATTCCGCATCATACACAAGAGCGGTGGGGCATTACAGTACAGTCCTGAGAAATGCTGTAAGATTGTGGCAACGTGCGCTATGTTGCACAACATAGCCACCAATAGAGGCATCCCCTTGGTGGACTCTGACAGCGAGCCAGAACAGGACATACAGCCGATACAACCACCCCATGCAGCAGGCGGACCACATGCAGCAGAGGGCAGACGTAGAAGAGCAGAAATCACGCAACATTACTTCTAAGGTGAATAAGCACATGACAACACAGAATTTGGTTAAAGGTTTAATGTGACAGTTGTGTGTATGTGTTAATGCACACATACCATGTACAGGCAATTACATTTCATTGCCTTGGGACTGCAACAGCAGTGTGTATAGGTAACACATATCTGGTTACATCACCAGATTGTTTGTATGTCCAAATGTCTAACGCTTCCTGTGACGCCCCCCTGTGGCCCTTGTAGTAGGCCCAGCTGCATCTGACATGGTGTCTTCTGTGACTGCCTGACTCCTGCTACTGTGCCTCCTGCTATGTGCCACAGGCACCAGTAGGCTGCTAAGGCTGGAGGCCTCCTCACTCTCCCCCCCTCCATGCATGAGGTTCCCACTGGCTGCTGCTGTCTGCAGCCCTTCCACAGCAGTGGTGACCTGGATTAGGCCCCTGGCCACATCCCCACAGCAGTGGGTCATCTCGACCTGCATGGCGACTGCACGCCTGTATAGTTGAGCTGTCGTAGAACTCAGCCTGTTGATGGCCCTGGTGTATCCGCGCATGCGCCCCATAGCATGTTGTTGCCTCCTGGTATTGGAGATATGCTCAGCCTGCATGACACTGCACATCTGTTCAATGGCTGTTGCAACACGGTCAAGTTTGTCACTGTGTGCCCTGAACCCCTCAACGAGTGCAGTCGTCTGCTCCTTCATGCAGTCACGAATCCCACCCATGTGTGTGGCCATTGTTCCCAATTGCTCCTGCATGAGTCGCATGTTCTTCTGTTGCAGGCGCTGGACCCTCAACATCTTGGTCTCAAGCACACTGCAGGCAGCTTCACCATCGTCCACAGCAGACCTCAGAAATGGACTTGGCCTTCGCCTGCGGAACGGACTGTGACGTGGTGGTATTGTTACCTCTGGTGGTGGGGGTGGGGGTGTATGGGCAGTGCCCTGTGGGTCTGCTCCTGTTTGTGTGTCCTCCTCACTATCCAAATCGGGCAGTGGCAGTACTCTTCTCCTGCGTTGAGTGGGAACAGGTAGGGGCGAGGATGCCGGCATCTCTTGTCCCTCATCTTGCTGGTCTGTATGTCCCTGTGAATCGTGGATGTCTGCCACGTCACTCTCCTGTGATGCATCTGTGAGGAAACAGTGCAAGATCATTTTGTTTTGTAAAATGTAAAAATCTATTTTTGCACATGTTTGTGACATTGCGCTCACAGAGGTGTAATAAATTAACTTCTGTGATGTAGGAAGTCTACTGTTGTCACTGCCTTGCTGTACGCTGTTGCATTTGAACTGTGCTACTCCCCCATGCCTTGCCATTACATATGTTTGCATACAACTCCCACAATGCATTAGGGGTTGCAAGTAAGAGGTGGACTGGACTCATGCCTGCTACACTACGCAGGGTATGCATTTGTTGCACTTTGGCTTACAATTATTTTGCAATATGTTTGGATGTGCTCTTACCTTGGGAGGTCCCCGCATGTCCTGAGGTGTCAATCTGCGTGACCCCGACAACTGCCTCGGGCTGCAGAGTGGATTCCACCAAGTCGTCCATTGGGGTGTTTGCAGGCTGAGTGGATGTTCCCCCTCCTGTTTTTCTTGCAGATGCCAGCCTTTCAGCCACTCTCTCTTTTGCCCGGCTGCGAAGGTCATACCATCGCTTCTGTAAGTTGCTGATGTCACGGTGTGTGACCCCCACAGAATTGACCCGGGCTTGTATCCCAAGCCAGATCTTCCGCTTGACTGACTCTGCAACATGCAGGAATTGTTTCCCAAACAGCTGGTCATTTTTTTGGACGACTTCCTCAGTGAGTATTTCCAGTTCCCTCTCACTGAATTTGATCTTCCTCTTCCTGCCTCTCCTTTCTGCTTTTTGTTTCCTGGGTCCATTGTAATTGTTGGTCTCAGATTCTGCTAGAAAATGTGTTTTCCAGGCTGTGCACCAACAGTCTTCCTCCTCCTCAGTCTCTAACTCTGCACAGGTGTGTGGTATCTGGGATTCACTTCCTGGTATGATGTCATCTCCATGAGACGATTGGCGCTTTCGCAAATACCGGGTTGGTATTTGCGGGTCGCAGATACCGAATCGGTATTTGCGAATTCGCAAATACGGAATCGATAAATAAGTAATCGGTAAATATTTTAGCGATTTTTAAGGAATCGCAAATATTTACCGAATTATTTGGTGCATTCCGTTTAGCGAATCTGAAATAGCGAATCCTTAATTTTCGCTATTTTGGAGTCGCAATCTTTTTCTTTGATGCATGTGGGCCTAAGTCTCCTGTGTCGGCGTTCATTTGGACTGTTGAATTTCCCTTGCGTTAATTTATATTTACTAAAGTGGCTTTGCATGGCTTAGTAAATACCAAAAATTATTTTGTGTCGGGGCTACGCCACATAAGTGATGCAACCCTGACGCAAAATCATACTAAATCTGCCCCTTGGTTCTGTTCAAGGAAGGGGTGTTTCAGCCTTGTTGGCAAAATTGAATGGGGTTCCTTCGATGGAAATTTGTAGAGCTGCAACCTGGTCATCAGAAGGGACTTTTGTAAAACCCTAGAGATTAGACCTGAATGATTCTAATAATTTTGGTCTGTGTGTACTGAAGTCTGATATGGAGCAATGAAGATTACCAGTAAGTAATGTTTTTCAAACACCAGTCCCAGACCTCATTTAGAGGTGACAGAACTGCTATGCTTCTAAAGGCAGCTTGCTCTACCATCAGACACCTTTAGCTTTTGGTCCTTCCATCTAAGGCCTACCAGTGTCTCTCTGTTGGAAGTCTTCTCTTTTAAGGCCGTCCATCTGATAAAAGACATGGTGGGCGCTGGCAGGAATAGAACAAGAACATCCTCGAAATGAAGAGAGAAAACTGAGCCCACACCATGAACATTAGTTTTTTGTTAGTTCAGAAACAACCTTCCTCAACCCAAAGGATTCTCTCTTGTGATAATTCTAGTCTAATGGGCAAAGACGGACATGAATACTCTCATCAACCAAGCCTCCTTAATGCCATCAGCAGGGATGATAGTGCAAAATTACCACACAACAATGGGGTAAATGGGGTAAAGCAATAACATTGTCTATAATGTTGTTATTGCTTTACCACATTTACCCTATTGTCTATAATGTTGTTATTGCTTTACCACATTTACCCTATTGTTGTGTGTGGTAATTTTGCACTATCATCCCTGCTGATGGCATTAAGGAGGCTTGGTTGATGAGAGTATTCATGTCCATTGTGTTGAGGAAGGTTGTTTGATGGGTGAAGCACAAAATAATCTAGCACCATTACAATTTTTTTAAGTCTTTTGTTTCAATAACACCAAACAACCCCTCCTGGCACATATTGTGCAGTATCCTAAATGCAGTGTAAATGCAGACAGTAAATGTGTTTTCTAAACATTATATTTCCAGATTAAACTTCCACTCGCACAAGACATGAGCAGCAACAATGGAAGAGCATGTGTTTCTAAGCTGCCCTTCCCTCCTGTCACTGATAGCAAGCTTTCTGATGGGAGGTTAGATTTGTTGGCTGGATTCCTTGGCCCAGTGACAGAGGAAATCTGTTGTGCATCATGAACCCAGAGTGAAAATAACATGTGACCTTCAATACTCCTAGTACCCAGTGCCAGCTGGTTCTACGGAGAGCAGTGAGAAGGGTAATAAACACCTCAGTGAAAGGAAGTTGTTGGATTGTAATTAACACACGCCATTTGTGGCTGGCGCTCTGGCCAGACAGCAGACAGGCTGAACCCCCACACAAACACAAATGTGTGCTTGCCTGGACTGCAGAGAGGAGAATGGGAGATGAATCCATTGTACGTGTCTAGTGCTGTCAGCAGCTTTGTATCGCAGGGACACCAACAAAACAGCACCGGCCGTTGTGTTCTGGAACAGTAATGACGCTTTTGCATTCCCTTTTATATATTAATAAACATCTCAGCACGCTTGTTTACCTCCCACTTAACACGGACAGGATCCAGCTTCAGTGAAATGTTTTTATTCTGTGTATAGAAAAAAAGTAGCCCATGTTTAAAAAACACAGCAGACTATTCAACGAGCATTTTTACAAAGGCCTTGTTGTACTCACATTACACTTTAGACTCACACTTTCCCTAACAGGTGACATTGGTATAACTAGCTTTACCTGATAGGAGGTCTGAAGCTAGGAATGTAGGGCTGGATGTACGAAGACATAGCGACTCACAAATCGGCCGCAAAGTGGTTTGCGACTGAATTGTTACTGTTATGTGATTTACGAAAACCATTCACAAATCTAATTTTGTGATGCAACTGTTTTGCGATTCGGTAATTTTTGCAACCCAAAATAGCGAACCGCAATTATAGAATCCCTAATTGCGATTTGCCAACGTCATGTTTGAGGCTGTGGCAATCAGCGTCTAGTTGTAAAAAGGCCCGTTTGCACATGCAATTTAACACCAATTCAAACCAGGTAGTAACTGTGTGCAAACTATAATAGCTGGCCCAGAATGCATCTGGGGTTTCCACAATGGCTGCTCTGTACGTGATTGCAAGGAGGATGTGAAAACTGGCTGCTAAGCAGAGGGGGACGCGGAGACAAGAGAGGATTTTCAGAGTCAGACTGACCATTTTTCAACAAACAGAGGATAAAATATTTGACAAATACATTCTAAGTAGTAATGTCATATTGGATATGATTACCATTTTAAAGCCACATCTAGAAAGCAGTACTCTGCGCAGCAATTCTATCCCATCCATGTACAGGTGTTGTGCTCGTTACACCTATCGGTCTTTGGCAGTTCCCAGGGTGTGATTGCTGTTGCAGGAGGGGTGTCTCAAAGTGCGCTTTCATGTTTTTTCTGTGTATTCCTAGATGCCATGCTTCTCCATACGCACCGCAACATATACCTACCCAGGAATGCCCAAGAAATGCAAAGTACCAAATTACAATTTTACAGCATTGCAAAAATTCCCCAAGTTAGAGGGTGTATAAATGGGACACATGTGCCTATATGTCCTCCATCCCATCTTGAATATCTTTTTCGGAACAGGAAAAGTGCACATTGCCCCAAAATTCAAGTGCTTTGTGATGCCCACCATATAATAACTGAAATTATGTCACAATATCCAGGAAGCACTCATGACTCCTTTATGTTTAGGCACAGCGTAATATACAGATGGCTGGAAAGAAGGGAGCTTGATGATGGATATTTAGTAGGTACTGAAAAGAAATGTAAATACAGATATGCTATTGGGATTTCCTTGCTAAATTTATGTAGGCTCACACTAATGTATGTGTTTCAGGTGATAGTGCATATACCCTATGCCCCTGGATTCTGACACAATATCTTTATCCCACCTCCCAAAATGAACGTCGATACAACGATGCACATCATTGCACCAGGGCTGGGATTGAGTGGACATTTGGCCTAATGAATTCTCGTTTCCAATGCCTACATAAGAGTGGGGGTGCCTTACAATATGTACCTGAAATTGCATGTAACATAATAGCAACGTGTGCCATCGTACACAATATTGCCACCAGGAGAGGCCTACACATCGCTGTTTCAGAATCATATTCAGAGTATCAAGATCCGGGGCCACCAGTTTAGCAGCCTACAGATGACAGTCGAGCAGTGGAGGGGAGAAAGCGCAGGGACCACATTGCCACACATTACTTCTCAGGGTAAGTCACATCTGGAATCTACAAGATGTGAATAATTATTTGATGTTCCAAAGTAAAAATACCTTTATTTTCAGGCATTTTGCAACTGTTCTGAAAAAATCTGACACTCCTGCATCTGTAGCAGAGATGCTGCTGAAGCTGGACAACTCCTCACTATCAGGGGGTTCTGCAGCTACCCAACTTGCAATTTGGGCAGTTTGTATAGCTTCCACTGCAGTGGTAACCTGCCCTAAGCCAATTTCCACCTGTAGCGTTACAGTCTGCCTTGATAAGGTTGAGGTGGCATGTGCCAACCTTCCAGTTGACCTTGTTAAGGCATCCATACATGCAGTACTGCTTCTCTCTCTTTTCCTTTGATTGGCATTGTCCTCTGCCATCTGTTGGCATAATTTCTCTAGGGCACTTGTTAAATTGTTATTTTTAGTGTCCATCCTAGATTGATTGTCTGCCAATTGATTGGACACAGGATTCAAACCCACAGAGATGGTTTTCTGCATGGTCTGCAATATTTTGGAAACGATTTTCATTTGTTTATGCTGCAGATGCTGAATTTGCAGCTTGGAAGCCTCAAGCCCACCAAACAACAGTGGATTCTCTGCAGTTGGCTGAGTTGTAGAAAGTTGGATGCCATGAGATGTATCACTGCACCTACAAGCACTAACTGTGAGTTGCTGCTGTTGGGGCCTAACAACTGGGTACAGGATAGGTGTAGTATGACTGTATAGCATCATCATCCTCCACTGATGGGGGCTGTTGTGAAAACACGCACTGCTGGAGTGGCTATGAGGTGTAGCAGGCTCACTCTCCAGCAAGATTGGAACTTCTTCTCCCAACATTTCTGCCTCTTCTTCTCCCACAACATTTGTGACATTGTGATCCTCAGATGCATCTGTTTGAATAATGGACATAATATTAATGTTATTTCATGGGGAACATATTTATATTTAGTTGGTGTCATTTCTTGACTAAGACAAAAACAACAATTGATGGACAGAATGCAGAACAATGTCATACATTCACCCCAGTACAGAAATCTGGGCCTAAATCCATCATTTTTGTGCTCGCCATGCCATTCCAGTTTGAACCCAGCCATATGCAAATCAGTCTTGGCCCTGTGCCCAATGGGAACAGTCCAGCCCGAACTGCCAGGCCAGGTCCTCCCTGGACTGGAAACAAGCATCCTAGGACCGGTTTCGGGGTTTCACCCCTCATCAGCCAGGATAGCTTTACTCCAGTGGCATGGAGAGCACGGGACCCACGTCTGGGCATACCCGTCCCACTCGGGGTGACAAATGCAAAAAAAACAATTGATGGACAGAATGCAGAACAATGTCATACATTCACCCCAGTACAGAGATCTGGGCCTAAATCCATCATTTTTTTGCTCACCAAGCGATTCCAGTTTGAACCCAGCCATATGCAAATCAGTCTTGGCCCTGTGCCCAATGGGAACAGTCCAGCCCGAACTGCCAGGCCAGGTCCTCCCTGGACTGGAAACAAGCATCCTAGGACCGGTTTCAGGGTTTGACCCCTCATTAGCCAGGATAGCTTGACTCCAGTGGCATGGAGAGCACGGGACCCACGTCTGGGCATAACCATCCCACTTGGGGTGACAAATGCAAAAACAACAATTGATGGACAGAATGTAGAACAATGTTATACATTCACCCCAGGACAGAGATGTGGGCCTAAATCCATCATTTTTTGCTCCCCATGCCATTCCAGTTTGAACCCAGCCATATGCAAATCAGTCTTGGCCTTGTTCCCAATGGGAACATTCCAGCCCGAACTGCCAGGCCAGGTCCTCCCTGGACTGGAAACAAGCATCCTAGGACCGGTTTCGGGGTTTCACCCCTCATCAGCCAGGATAGCTTGACTCCAGTGGCATGGAGAGCACGGGACCCACGTCTGGGCATACCCCGTCCCACTCGGGGTGACAAATGCAAAAACAACAATTGATGGACAGAATGCAGAACAATGTCATACATTCACCCCAGTACAGAGATCTGAGCCTAAATCCATAATTTTTTTGCTCACCATGCCATTCCAGTTTGAACCCAGCCATATGCAAATCAGTCTTGGCCCTGTGCCCAATGGGAACATTCCAACCCGAACTGCCAGGCCAGGTCCTCCCTGGACTGGAAACAAGCATTCTAGGACCGGTTTCGGGGTTTTACCCCTCATCAGCCAGGATAGCTTGACTCCAGTGGCATGGAGAGCACGGGACCCGTGTCTGGGCATACCCGTCCCACTCGGGGTGACAAATGCAAAAACAACAATTGATGGACAGAATGCAGAACAATGTCATACATTCACCCCAGGACAGAGATCTGAGCCTAAATCCATCATTTTTTTGCTCACCATGCCATTCCAGTTTGAACCCAGCCATATGCAAATCAGTATTGGCCCTGTGCCCAATGGGAACATTCTAGCCCGAACTGCCAGGCCAGGTCCTCCCTGGACTGGAAAAAAGCATCCTAGGACCGGTTTCAGGGTTTCACCCCTCATCAGCCAGGATATCTTGGCTCCAGTGGCATGGAGAGCACGGGACCCACGTCTGGGCATACCCATCCCACTCGGGGTGACAAATGCAAAAACAACAATTGATGGACAAAATGCAGAACAATGTCATACATTCACCCCAGTACAGAGATCTGGGCCTAAATCCATCATTTTTTTGCTCACCATGCCATTCCAGTTTGAACCCAGCCATATGCAAATCAGTCTTGGCCCTGTGCCCAATGGGAACATTCCAACCCGAACTGCCAGGCCAGGTCCTCCCTGGACTGGAAACAAGCATCTTAGGACCAGTTTCGGGGTTTCACCCCTCATCAGCCAGGATAGCTTGACTGCAGTGGCATGGAGAGCACGGGACCCACGTCTGGGCATACCCGTCCCACTCGGGGTGACAAATGCAAAAACAACAATTGATGGACAGAATGCAGAACAATGTCATACATTCACCCCAGTACAGAGATCTGGGCCTAAATCCATCATTTTTTGCTCACCATGCCATTCCAGTTTGAACCCAGCCATATGCAAATCAGTCTTGGCCCTGTGCCCAATGGGAACAGTCCAGCCCGAACTGCCAGGCCAGGTCCTCCCTGGACTGGAAACAAGCATCCTAGGACCGGTTTCGGGGTTTCACCCTCATCAGCCAGGATAGCTTTACTCCAGTGACATGGAGAGCACGGGGCCCACGTCTGGGCATACCCGTCCCACTCGGGGTGACAAATGCAAAAACAACAATTGATGGACAGAATGCAGAACAATGTCATACATTCACCCCAGTACAGAGATCTGGGCCTAAATCCATCATTTTTATGCTCACCAAGCGATTCCAGTTTGAACCCAGCCATATGCAAATCAGTCTTGGCCCTGTGCCCAATGGGAACATTCCAACCCGAACTGCCAGGCCAGGTCCTCCCTGGACTGGAAACAAGCATTCTAGGACCGGTTTCGGGGTTTTACCCCTCATCAGCCAGGATAGCTTGACTCCAGTGGCATGGAGAGCATGGGACCCGTGTCTGGGCATACCCGTCCCACTCGGGGTGACAAATGCAAAAACAACAATTGATGGACAGAATGCAGAACAATGTCATACATTCATCCCAGTACAGAGATCTGAGCCTAAATCCATCATTTTTTGCTCACCATGCCATTCCAGTTTGAACCCAGCCATATGCAAATCAGTCTTGGCCCTGTGCCCAATGGGAACATTCCCACCCGAACTGCCAGGCCAGGTCCTCCCTGGACTGGAAACAAGCATCCTAGGACCGGTTTCAGGGTTTCACCCCTCATGAGCCAGGATAGCTTGGCTCCAGTGGCATGGAGAGCACAGGACCCACGTCTGGGCATACCCATCCCACTCGGGGTGACAAATGCAAAAACAACAATTGATGGACAGAATGCAGAACAATGTTATACATTCACCCCAGTACAGAGATCTGGGCCTAAATCCATCATTTTTTTGCTCACCATGCCATTCCAGTTTGAACCCCGCCATATGCAAATCAGTCTTGGCCCTGTGCCCAATGGGAACAGTCCAGCCCGAACTGCCAGGCCAGGTCCTCCCTGGACTGGAAACAAGCATCCTAGGACCGGTTTCGGGGTTTCACCCCTCATCAGCCAGGATAGCTTTACTCCAGTGACATGGAGAGCACGGGACCCACGTCTGGGCATACCCGTCCCACTCGGGGTGACAAATGCAAAAACAACAATTGATGGACAGAATGCAGAACAATGTCATACATTCACCCCAGTGCAGAGATCTGGGCCTAAATCCATCATTTTTTGCTCACCAACCGATTCCAGTTTGAACCCAGCCATATGCAAATCAGTCTTGGCCCTGTGCCCAATGGGAACAGTCCAGCCCGAACTGCCAGGCCAGGTCCTCCCTGGACTGGAAACAAGCATCCTAGGACCGGTTTCAGGGTTTCACCCCTCATCAGCCAGGATAGCTTGACTCCAGTGGCATGGAGAGCACGGGACCCACGTCTGGGCATACCCGTCCCACTCTGGGTAACAAATGCAAAAACAACAATTGATGGACAGAATGCAGAACAATGTCATACATTCACCCCAGTACAGAGATCTGGGCCTAAATCCATCATTTTTTTGCTCACCAACCGATTCCAGTTTGAACCCAGCCATATGCAAATCAGTCTTGGCCCTGTGCCCAATGGGAACAGTCCAGCCCGAACTGCCAGGCCAGGTCCTCCCTGGACTGGTAACAAGCATCCTAGGACCGGTTTCAGGGTTTCACCCCATATCAGCCAGGATAGCTTGACTCCAGTGGCATGGAGAGCACGGGACCCACGTCTGGGCATACCCGTCCCACTCGGGGTGACAAATGCAAAAACAACAATTGATGGACAGAATGCAGAACAATGTTATACATTCACCCCAGGACAGAGATGTGGGCCTAAATCCATCATTTTTTTGCTCCCCATGCCATTCCAGTTTGAACCCAGCCATATGCAAATCAGTCTTGGCCTTGTTCCCAATGGGAACATTCCAGCCCGAACTGCCAGGCCAGGTCCTCCCTGGACTGGAAACAAGCATCCTAGGACCGGTTTTGGGGTTTCACCCCTCATCAGCCAGGATAGCTTGACTCCAGTGGCATGGAGAGCACGGTACCCACGTCTGGGCATACCCGTCCCACTCGGGGTGACAAATACAAAAACAACAATTGATGGACAGAATGCAGAACAATGTCATACATTCACCCCAGTACAGAGATCTGGGCCTAAATCCATCATTTTTTGCTCACCAAGCGATTCCAGTTTGAACCCAGCCATATGCAAATCAGTCTTGGCCCTGTGCCCAATGGGAACATTCCAACCCGAACTGCCAGGCCAGGTCCTCCCTGGACTGGAAACAAGCATTCTAGGACCGGTTTCGGGGTTTTACCCCTCATCAGCCAGGATAGCTTGACTCCAGTGGCATGGAGAGCACGGGACCCGTGTCTGGGCATACCCGTCCCATTCGGGGTGACAAATGCAAAAACAACAATTGATGGACAGAATGCAGAACAATGTCATACATTCATCCCAGTACAGAGATCTGAGCCTAAATCCATCATTTTTTGCTCACCATGCCATTCCAGTTTGAACCCAGCCATTTGGAAATCAGTCTTGGCCCTGTGCCCAATGGGAACAGTCCAGCCCGAACTGCCAGGCCAGGTCCTCCCTGGACTGGAAACAAGCATCTTAGGACCAGTTTCGGGGTTTCACCCCTCATCAGCCAGGATAGCTTTACTCCAGTGGCATGGAGAGCACAGGACCCACGTCTGGGCATACCCGTCCCACTCGGGGTGACAAATGCAAAAACAACAATTGATGGACAGAATGCAGAACAATGTCATACATTCACCCCAGGACAGAGATGTGGGCCTAAATCCATCATTTTTTGCTCACCATGCCATTCCAGTTTGAACCCAGCCATATGCAAATCAGTCTTGGCCCTGTGCCCAATGGGAACATTCCCGCCCGAACTGCCAGGCCAGGTCCTCCCTGGACTGGAAACAAGCATCCTAGGACCGGTTTCAGGGTTTCACCCCTCATGAGCCAGGATAGCTTGGCTCCAGTGGCATGGAGAGCACGGGACCCACGTCTGGGCATACCCATCCCACTCGGGGTGACAAATGCAAAAACAACAATTGATGGACAAAATGCAGAACAATGTCATACATTCACCCCAGTCCAGAGATCTGGGCCTAAATCCACCATTTTTTTGCTCACCATGCCATTCCAGTTTGAACACAGCCATATGCAAATCAGTCTTGGCCCTGTGCCCAATGGGAACATTCCAACCCGAACTGCCAGGCCAGGTCCTCCCTGGACTGGAAAGAAGCATTCTAGGACCGGTTTCGGGGTTTTACCCCTCATCAGCCAGGATAGCTTGACTCCAGTGGCATGGAGAGCACGGGACCCACGTCTGGGCATACCCGTCCCACTCGGGGTGACAAATGCAAAAACAACAATTGATGGACAGAATGCAGAACAATGTTATACATTCACCCCAGTACAGAGATCTGGGCCTAAATCCATCATTTTTTGCTCACCATGCCATTCCAGTTTGAACCCCGCCATATGCAAATCAGTCTTGGCCCTGTGCCCAATGGGAACAGTCCAGCCCGAACTGCCAGGCCAGGTCCTCCCTGGACTGGAAACAAGCATCCTAGGACCGGTTTCGGGGTTTCACCCCTCATCAGCCAGGATAGCTTTACTCCAGTGACATGGAGAGCACGGGACCCACGTCTGGGCATACCCGTCCCACTCGGGGTGACAAATGCAAAAACAACAATTGATGGACAGAATGCAGAACAATGTCATACATTCACCCCAGGACAGAGATGTGGGCCTAAATCCATCATTTTTGCTCACCATGCCATTCCAGTTTGAACCCAGCCATATGCAAATCAGTCTTGGCCCTGTGCCCAATGGGAACATTCCCGCCCGAACTGCCAGGCCAGGTCCTCCCTGGACTGGAAACAAGCATCCTAGGACCGGTTTCAGGGTTTCACCCCTCATGAGCCAGGATAGCTTGGCTCCAGTGGCATGGAGAGCACGGGACCCACGTCTGGGCATACCCATCCCACTCGGGGTGACAAATGCAAAAACAACAATTGATGGACAAAATGCAGAACAATGTCATACATTCACCCCAGTCCAGAGATCTGGGCCTAAATCCATCATTTTTTTGCTCACCATGCCATTCCAGTTTGAACACAGCCATATGCAAATCAGTCTTGGCCCTGTGCCCAATGGGAACATTCCAACCCGAACTGCCAGGCCAGGTCCTCCCTGGACTGGAAAGAAGCATTCTAGGACCGGTTTCGGGTTTTACCCCTCATCAGCCAGGATAGCTTGACTCCAGTGGCATGGAGAGCACGGGACCCACGTCTGGGCATACCCGTCCCACTCGGGGTGACAAATGCAAAAACAACAATTGATGGACAGAATGCAGAACAATGTTATACATTCACCCCAGTACAGAGATCTGGGCCTAAATCCATCATTTTTTTGCTCACCATGCCATTCCAGTTTGAACCCCGCCATATGCAAATCAGTCTTGGCCCTGTGCCCAATGGGAACAGTCCAGCCCGAACTGCCAGGCCAGGTCCTCCCTGGACTGGAAACAAGCATCCTAGGACCGGTTTCGGGGTTTCACCCCTCATCAGCCAGGATAGCTTTACTCCAGTGACATGGAGAGCACGGGACCCACGTCTGGGCATACCCGTCCCACTCGGGGTGACAAATGCAAAAACAACAATTGATGGACAGAATGCAGAACAATGTCATACATTCACCCCAGTGCAGAGATCTGGGCCTAAATCCATCATTTTTTTGCTCACCAACCGATTCCAGTTTGAACCCAGCCATATGCAAATCAGTCTTGGCCCTGTGCCCAATGGGAACAGTCCAGCCCGAACTGCCAGGCCAGGTCCTCCCTGGACTGGAAACAAGCATCCTAGGACCGGTTTCAGGGTTTCACCCCTCATCAGCCAGGATAGCTTGACTCCAGTGGCATGGAGAGCACGGGACCCACGTCTGGGCATACCCGTCCCACTCTGGGTGACAAATGCAAAAACAACAATTGATGGACAGAATGCAGAACAATGTCATACATTCACCCCAGTACAGAGATCTGGGCCTAAATCCATCATTTTTTGCTCACCAACCGATTCCAGTTTGAACCCAGCCATATGCAAATCAGTCTTGGCCCTGTGCCCAATGGGAACAGTCCAGCCCGAACTGCCAGGCCAGGTCCTCCCTGGACTGGTAACAAGCATCCTAGGACCGGTTTCAGGGTTTCACCCCATATCAGCCAGGATAGCTTGACTCCAGTGGCATGGAGAGAACGGGACCCACGTCTGGGCATACCCGTCCCACTCAGGGTGACAAATGCAAAAACAACAATTGATGGACAGAATGCAGAACAATGTTATACATTCACCCCAGGACAGAGATGTGGGCCTAAATCCATCATTTTTTTGCTCCCCATGCCATTCCAGTTTGAACCCAGCCATATGCAAATCAGTCTTGGCCTTGTTCCCAATGGGAACATTCCAGCCCGAACTGCCAGGCCAGGTCCTCCCTGGACTGGAAACAAGCATCCTAGGACCGGTTTCGGGGTTTCACCCCTCATCAGCCAGGATAGCCTGACTCCAGTGGCATGGAGAGCACGGGACCCACGTCTGGGCATTCCCGTCCCACTCGGGGTGACAAATACAAAAACAACAATTGATGGACAGAATGCAGAACAATGTCATACATTCACCCCAGTACAGAGATCTGGGCCTAAATCCATCATTTTTTTGCTCACCAAGCGATTCCAGTTTGAACCCAGCCATATGCAAATCAGTCTTGGCCCTGTGCCCAATGGGAACATTCCAACCCGAACTGCCAGGCCAGGTCCTCCCTGGACTGGAAACAAGCATTCTAGGACCGGTTTCGGGGTTTTACCCCTCATCAGCCAGGATAGCTTGACTCCAGTGGCATGGAGAGCACGGGACCCGTGTCTGGGCATACCCGTCCCACTCGGGGTGACAAATGCAAAAACAACAATTGATGGACAGAATGCAGAACAATGTCATACATTCATCCCAGTACAGAGATCTGAGCCTAAATCCATCATTTTTTTGCTCACCATGCCATTCCAGTTTGAACCCAGCCATTTGGAAATCAGTCTTGGCCCTGTGCCCAATGGGAACAGTCCAGCCCGAACTGCCAGGCCAGGTCCTCCCTGGACTGGAAACAAGCATCTTAGGACCAGTTTCGGGGTTTCACCCCTCATCAGCCAGGATAGCTTTACTCCAGTGGCATGGAGAGCACGGGACCCACGTCTGGGCATACCCGTCCCACTCGGGGTGACAAATGCAAAAACAACAATTGATGGACAGAATGCAGAACAATGTCATACATTCACCCCAGGACAGAGATGTGGGCCTAAATTCATCATTTTTGCTCACCATGCCATTCCAGTTTGAACCCAGCCATATGCAAATCAGTCTTGGCCCTGTGCCCAATGGGAACATTCCCGCCCGAACTGCCAGGCCAGGTCCTCCCTGGACTGGAAACAAGCATCCTAGGACCGGTTTCAGGGTTTCACCCCTCATGAGCCAGGATAGCTTGGCTCCAGTGGCATGGAGAGCACGGGACCCACGTCTGGGCATACCCATCCCACTCGGGGTGACAAATGCAAAAACAACAATTGATGGACAAAATGCAGAACAATGTCATACATTCACCCCAGTACAGAGATCTGGGCCTAAATCCATCATTTTTTGCTCACCATGCCATTCCAGTTTGAACCCAGCCATATGCAAATCAGTCTTGGCCCTGTGCCCAATGGGAACATTCCAACCCGAACTGCCAGGCCAGGTCCTCCCTGGACTGGAAAGAAGCATTCTAGGACCGGTTTCGGGGTTTTACCCCTCATCAGCCAGGATAGCTTGACTCCAGTGGCATGGAGAGCATGGGACCCACGTCTGGGCATACCCGTCCCACTCGGGGTGACAAATGCAAAAACAACAATTGATGGACAGAATGCAGAACAATGTCATACATTCACCCCAGTACAGAGATCTGGGCCTAAATCCATCATTTTTTGCTCACCAAGCGATTCCAGTTTGAACCCAGCCATATGCAAATCAGTCTTGGCCCTGTGCCCAATGGGAACATTCCAACCCGAACTGCCAGGCCAGGTCCTCCCTGGACTGGCAATAAGCATTCTAGGAGCGGTTTCGGGGTTTTACCCCTCATCAGCCAGGATAGCTTGACTCCAGTGGCATGGAGAGCACGGGACCCGTGTCTGGGCATACCCGTCCCACTCGGGGTGACAAATGCAAAAACAACAATTGATGGACAGAATGCAGAACAATGTCATACATTCATCCCAGTACAGAGATCTGAGCCTAAATCCATCATTTTTTGCTCACCATGCCATTCCAGTTTGAACCCAGCCATTTGGAAATCAGTCTTGGCCCTGTGCCCAATGGGAACAGTCCAGCCCGAACTGCCAGGCCAGGTCCTCCCTGGACTGGAAACAAGCATCTTAGGACCAGTTTCGGGGTTTCACCCCTCATCAGCCAGGATAGCTTTACTCCAGTGGCATGGAGAGCACGGGACCCACGTCTGGGCATACCCGTCCCACTCGGGGTGACAAATGCAAAAACAACAATTGATGGACAGAATGCAGAACAATGTCATACATTCACCCCAGGACAGAGATGTGGGCCTAAATCCATCATTTTTTGCTCACCATGCCATTCCAGTTTGAACCCAGCCATATGCAAATCAGTCTTGGCCCTGTGCCCAATGGGAACATTCCCGCCCGAACTGCCAGGCCAGGTCCTCCCTGGACTGGAAACAAGCATCCTAGGACCGGTTTCAGGGTTTCACCCCTCATGAGCCAGGATAGCTTGGCTCCAGTGGCATGGAGAGCACGGGACCCACGTCTGGGCATACCCATCCCACTCGGGGTGACAAATGCAAAAACAACAATTGATGGACAAAATGCAGAACAATGTCATACATTCACCCCAGTACAGAGATCTGGGCCTAAATCCATCATTTTTTGCTCACCATGCCATTCCAGTTTGAACCCAGCCATATGCAAATCAGTCTTGGCCCTGTGCCCAATGGGAACATTCCAACCCGAACTGCCAGGCCAGGTCCTCCCTGGACTGGAAAGAAGCATTCTAGGACCGGTTTCGGGGTTTTACCCCTCATCAGCCAGGATAGCTTGACTCCAGTGGCATGGAGAGCACGGGACCCACGTCTGGGCATACCCGTCCCACTCGGGGTGACAAATGCAAAAACAACAATTGATGGACAGAATGCAGAACAATGTCATACATTCACCCCAGTACAGAGATCTGGGCCTAAATCCATAATTTTTTTGCTCACCATGCCATTCCAGTTTGAACCCAGCCGTATTCAAATCAGTCTTGGCCCTGTGCCCAATGGGAACATTCCAGCCCGAACTGCCAGGCCAGGTCCTCCCTGGACTGGAAACAAGCATCCTAGGACCGGTTTCAGGGTTTCACCCCTCATGAGCCAGGATAGCTTGACTCCAGTGGCATGGAGAGCACAGGACCCACGTCTGGGCATACCCATCCCACTCGGGGTGACAAATGCAAAAACAACAATTGATGGACAGAATGCAGAACAATGTCATACATCACCCCAGGACAGAGCTGTGGGCCTAAATCCATCATTTTTTGCTCACCATGCCATTCCAGTTTGAACCCAGCCATATGCAAACCAGTCTTGGCCCTGTGCCCAATGGGAACATTCCAGCCCGAACTGCCAGGCCAGGTCCTCCCTGGACTGGAAACAAGCATCCTAGGACCGGTTACAGGGTTTCACCCCTCATGAGCCAGGATAGCTTGGCTCCAGTGGCATGGAGAGCACAGGACCCACGTCTGGGCATACCCATCCCACTCGGGGTGACAAATGTAAAAACAACAATTGATGGACAAAATGCAGAACAATGTCATACATTCACCCCAGTACAGAGATCTGGGCCTAAATCCATCATTTTTTTGCTCACCATGCCATTCCAGTTTGAACCGAGCCATATGCAAATCAGTCTTGGCCCTGTGCCCAATGGGAACATTCCAACCCGAACTGCCAGGCCAGGTCCTCCCTGGACTGGAAACAAGCATTCTAGGACCGGTTTTGGGGTTTTACCCCTCATCAGCCAGGATAGCTTGACTCCAGTGGCATGGAGAGCACGGGACCTGTGTCTGGGCATACCCGTCCCACTAGGGGTGACAAATGCAAAAACAACAATTGATCGACAGAATGCAGAACAATGTCATACATTCACCCCAGTACAGAGATCTGAGCCTAAATCCATCATTATTTTGCTCACCATGCCATTCAAGTTTGAACCCAGCCATTTGTAAATCAGTCTTGGCCCTGTGCCCAATGGGAACAGTCCAGCCCGAACTGCCAGGCCAGGTCCTCCCTTGACTGGAAACAAACATCCTAGGACCAGTTTCGGGGTTTCACTCCTCATCAGCCAGGATAGCTTGACTGCAGTGGCATGGAGAGCACGGGACCCACGTCTGGGCATACCCGTCCCACTCGGGGTGACAAATGCAAAAACAACAATTGATGGACAGAATGCAGAACAATGTCATACATTCACCCCAATACAGAGATCTGGGCCTAAATCCATCATTTTTTTGCTCACCATGCCATTCCAGTTTGAACCCAGCCATATGCAAATCAGTCTTGGCCCTGTGCCCAATGGGAACAGTCCAGCCCGAACTGCCAGGCCAGGTCCTCCCTGGACTGGAAACAAGCATCCTAGGACCGGTTTTGGGGTTTCACCCCTCATCAGCTAGGATAGCTTTACTCCAGTGGCATGGAGAGCACAGGACCCACGTCTGGGCATACCCATCCCACTCGTGGTGACAAATGCAAAAACAACAATTGGTGGACAGAATGCAGAACAATGTCATACATTCACCCCAGTACAGAGATCTGGGCCTAAATCCATCATTTTTTTGCTCACCATGCGATTCCAGTTTGAACCCAGCCATATGCAAATCAGTCTTGGCCCTGTGCCCAATGGAAACAGTCCAGCTCGAACTGCCAGGCCAGGTCCTCCCTGGACTAGAAACAAGCATCCTAGGACTGGTTTCGGGGTTTCACCCCTCATCAGCCAGGATAGCTTGACTCCAGTGGCATGGAGAGCACGGGACCCTCGTCTGGGCATACCCGTCCCACTCGGGGTGACAAATGCAAAAACAACAATTGATGGACAGAATGCAAAACAATGTCATACATTCACCCCAGTAGTGAGATCTGGGCCTAAATCCATCATTTTTTTGACTAAGGGGCACATGCATGAAGCATTTTTACATCCGCAACAGGCCGATTTGCAGAATTGGCCCGTTTGCGAATGCAAAAAATGCTTTTCAGATGCAGCAAACCCCAATTTGCGATTCGGTAACCTGTTACCAAATCGCAAAATGGGTTTGCGATTTGGTATTTGGAAAGGGTGTGTTTAGGGCGTCCATTCCAAATACCGAATCCTAACGGTATGCATGAATGTTTTGTGACCGTGAATGCGGTTGCAAAACATTTTTATATTACCACCTACATCAAGTAGGTGGTAACCCATGCGCATATATATTATGCGCACAATACACGGTATTTCCCAGCATTTTTCATGTGGCATAAGACTGAATGTCACAACCAACCTTAACAGTTCTGCTCCAGTGGGCAATTTATTGATCGCACCCATTCTAATACATATGGAGCAATCATATCATTATGCCCCTGTGGGAAGAGAAAAGGAACCCTGATTCAAGGTAAAAAGTACTTAATACATGTTGTAAAATACTGTTTTCTACCTTGGATAAAGCCGATAATCCTACATACAGCCTCTGCAGACACTGTGTCATAAACAGAAAGAATATAATCATAAAGAAAACATAATATAAAATAAAGAATAAAATATATTTAAAAAAAAGAATCCATATGGAATCCCACAAACATGAGTCCACAGCTTGCATTTCATAGGGAATATCCACATTATATACTCTACCCAGCAATAAAAAGCAGAGGTACCAGTATATTAGAGACATACTTTTATATTCATGATCAAATATACTGCACAGAGATAGGTTTAGCCTAAATGTATTTCCAGCTCTTCATTCTTTTTAAGACCTAGAGAACGTTTTGTTTGTAGGCCAAGAATATATCTTTATTCCAATTGTCTGAACAACCCCGTTCTGTTACCCCCACAGATGTTCTTACTGACTTTATCGATAGCAAAAAATGTGAGTTGCTATACATCGCATTGGTGGGTGACAGAAAAGTGACTTGCAACCGGATAGGATGTATCCATATTTCTAAGCGCTCTTTGATGCTCAAGGATACGTTTCCTGAGTGCAAATGTGGTGCTACCTATATACATAATATTGCACGGGAACCTCAGAAGATATGCACAGTAATTGCTAAAAATTGGGTGATATACTTCTTACGTCCACCAGGTTACATATTTTCAAGGGAATTCACAGCATATCTACATACTTTGCATTGGTAGCATTTAATGAAGCCTTTGGATTTTGAGAGCCCCCGTGGTCCCAGCTGGCTCCCTGTCTTCTGTGGGAGCTGGCATTGCTGCTGCACACAGGGAGCTGCTGGAAATGCAGCTCCCTGTGTGCAGGAGCAATATTTTCATCTCTTTCCCTGCCTGCATGTCTGCAGGCAGCGAACGAGATGAAACCTCCGCTTCCAGCAAGCGGGAGCGGTTTGACAGCTCCTGCTTGCTGGAAGCGGAGTGTTTGCTTTAGCTTGGCGGGAACTGTCACATGGGGTCCACGCGGCCCCCTATCTATTTTTTAAGTTAAAGCCCAGGGGAGGTGGTGGCCTTCCCGCTTTAATATAAACAAGAGCCACCAGGCGGTGGTGGTTTCCTTGGCATAAATAAGCCCTGGGAGGGGGGCACTGTGCACCTCCACCTTATTTATTAAAATACACATGCTCGCGGGACCTGGCCCACCCAGGGGCAATATTAAAAGCAAGAGCAGGAGCATCAGAGCTAGAGGGTCTGGGTATTCCTACCCTGCCCTCTTTTCTTTTTTTCTGCATTTATTTATGGAACTCGGCTGAAGCCAAGTCCCAAGATGGCTGCCAACTCTTCCTAGTTGAAGTGTTGCCAGCCAATCCGAGCTCTGCAGATCTCTGCACAAGCTTGTTATTATTCACGAAGGCTTTGCGACCACCGATATACAAATTTGGATTTCTGTTAATTTCTCGCAATCTACTGAATGCATTTCCACTGGACAACTGAAAGCGTGATCTGTGGACCAAAAGCTACCTTTCTGCCAAATTAGGTGGAATACCGTCCAGCGGTTTGGGCTGTAGTTGTGTCCAAAACTCCTATGCTAATTAACATGGGAAGCGCACTTTTTTTGGCCCCCCCTTTTTTTCGGACCACGCTTGACAGATTGCCTGTAAACTTTCCATGCACAACTAGAATCACCTGAGCACTTTTTGGGGGAAATTTCGTGAAGATTCGTCAAATGGTGGCAAAGTGATAGACAAGCCCAAAACTTTTTTTTCTATGGACACATGGTCCTAACTGTAAGTACCTACTGGTGACCACGAGTAGGATATATATATGTATATATGCCAGTAGGTTGTTATAGTTAGGACCTAGTTTCCATAGGAAAAGTGGTTTTTCCTTTTGCCAATAGCTTTAGCGCCATCTGATGAATCTTCACAAAATTTTCAAAACTAGTTTGCTACTCACTTCAGCTGCTGTGCTCAAAGTTTTGGGGCGATCTGTCAAGTGGGGGCCAAGGAAAAGGGGGGTACAAAAACATGCTTTCCACATGCAATTTCCCATAGGGATTTTAGACACAACTACAGCCCGAACTGCTGAACGGAATTATACCAGCTTTGGTAGAAAGGTAGATATTGGTCCAGAGAAGTGCCTTTTTCTGATTTGGTGTAAATCCATTCAGTAGTTTTTGAGAAATTAAGGGGAAAGCAAATGTATATGTATAGGGACATGGATCCTCCAAGCATCCAACAATCCCCATGGTGAAATCTGATTGGCTGCCAACACTTCAGCCAGGAAGTGTTGGCAGCCATCTTGGGACTCGGCTTCAGTCGAATCCCACAAAAATGTTTTAAAAAAGATAAGGGGGCAGGGTAGGAATACCCTGACGCCCTAGGTCTCTTGAGAGGGGGGGCTCCCACAAAGACCCAGCCTGGGGCAAAAAAGCATTTTTTTTTTAAAGTTTAGTCGGGACCCACGCTGGATCCGTGGCTCCTGCTGAAATAAGTGTGTCTCCCGTGCTTTTGTAATGTTTAGCGCCCAGGTGGGCCAGGTCCCGGGTGCATGAGAAATGATGTAAAGGAGGGGGCGCACGGGGCCCCCCTCCTAGTGTTTATGCAAGCCCCAGTGACCGCCACCTCCCTGGGGCACTGCTTTTAATATATGTGGGGTGCCTGTGCAGCATCCCTTGTGCCCTGGGGACCTCCACCTGCCTGGGCAAATAAAAATATGTATGCAGGTGGGCCAGCTGGGCCTGCCCGCTCCCCGGAAACCACCACCCCCTTGGGGCAAAATATTTACTATTAATGCGCGGGGCCCGTACACCCTCCCTGCAGCCCCAGGGACCGTCACTTCCTCGGGGCAATTGCGTGCCCCCCCGCAGCTGCGGGGACCACCACCTCCCTGGGGTTAACTACTACAATGAAGGAGGGCTGCACAGGTTTTTTTTTACATTTTCACAGCCCCCTCGTGGAACTATTGATGGCCCTGTGTACAGCCACCCCCCAGGGCTGGCTCCAGCTACCTCCCGAGGGGCCCACCCTTGGGAGGTAGCTGCTTGCTATTGCTTAGTGGGAACTGACTGCTCCCACCAAGCAAAAGCAAACATAACTCCACTTTCTGCAAGCGGGAGCAGTTAAACAGCTCCTGCTTGCAGAAAGCAGAGTTTTTGTTTTTTCCCTAGATGCAAATATGCATGCAGGGAAAAAGATGAAAACATTGCTCCTGCATTAAGGGAGCTACATATCCAGCAGTTCCCTGCATGCAAGAGCAATGCTGACTCCAGCAGGAGGGCGGGAGACAGCTGGGACTGCAGAGGCATTGAGGCTACCCCGTGGTCCTGGGGGAAAAAAGGAGAAAGAGGCAAAATAAATGTCAGAAATGAGGAGTAAGATGCAGAATAAAGGTCTTAAATGAGTAGAAAGAGACAGGATAAATGTGAGAAACAAGGAGAAAGAGGCAGAATAAAGGTCAGAAACAAGGAGAAAGAGGCAGAATAAAGGTCAACAATGAGCAGAAAGAGGCAAGATAAAGGTGAGAAACAAGCATAAGGAGGCAGAATAAAGGTCAGAAATTAGCAGAATGAGGAAAAACAAAAATGTCAGCAATGAGCAGAAAGAGGCAAAATAGAAGTCAGAAACGAGTAGAAAGAGGCAAAATAAAGGTCAGAAGGGAGCAGAAAGAGGCAAAATAAAGATTAGCAATGAGTAGAAAGAGGCAAACTAAAGGGGACGGGCCTCCGACAAGGTCTCAGCAATCCCAATGTGGGGGACTTACCTGTGGCAACAATAGGGGTTCTTGGCCCCCAACAATCCTGAGCAGCCAAGGGGATTTCATCCCCATCCAGTAGTGCGCCAGGTGGTGCATTTGCAGAGTAGTTGAGAAAGGGGGCGGGGCTTCCGACGAGGTCTCAGCAGTCCCACTGTGGGGGACTTACTTGTGGCAACAATAGAGGTTCTTGGCCCTCAACGTCCTTCAGCAGCCAAGGGAAGTTCATTCTCCAACGAGTAGTGTGCCAGGAGGCGCGTTTACAGAGTGATGGAGAAAGGAGATGGGCCTCCGACCAGCTCTGAGCTGTTTGGGACTTGCTGTTGGTAACAGGAGGGCTTCTTGGACCCAAGGAGCCTCAGCATCCAAAGCGACTTCATCCCCCAACAAGTAGTGCACCCGGAGGTGCGTTTTCAGAGTGACGGAGAAAGGGGGTGAAGCCTCCAATGATCTCTCAGCAATCCTGTGTGTGGGACTTACTGGAGTTAACAGGAGGGTTTGTTGTCCCACAAGGGCCCTCACATGCCAAAAGGGACTTCATTCCCCAACAAGTTGTGCGCCAGGAGGTCCGTTTGCAAAGTGGTTGAGAAAGGGGGCCGGCTTTTTAAAAAAAAAAACATTATTAGGTGATTTCAGCCCCGGGTCCCTTCTTTTATTTTTTTACATTTTAATAAACAAGGGGGTCGCGTGCCCCCTCTCCGAGCCGATTTCAGCCCCGGGGACCCCATCCCCATGCAAATGGGGGAGTGGGGCTACTCATCCCCCTCCCTGGGCCAATTTCGGCCCTGGGGACACCAGCCCCGGGGCTTGGTCTCTTTATTCTGGGTGCCCTGGTCCCAACCAGGGCACCCAGTTGCCTCCATTATGGACCGCGGGGGGAGCCTCAAGGCCCCCACAGTTCCTGCTGGCTCCCTGCTTTCTGCGGGAGCCGGCATTGCTTTGACACACAGGGAGCTGCTGAACATGCAGCTCCCTGTGTGTCAAAGCCATTGTGCTTTGTTTCCTTGCCCCCATCTCAGCGGGCAGGGAAACAGACGAAACATCAGGTCTCAGCAAGCAGAAAAGTTTTACAGTTCTCACTTGCTGACAGCAGAGTGTTTGCTTTGACTTGGCCGGAACTGTCAAAGCTCCCACCAAGTAAGAGCAAACTGCTATGTCCTGGGGGTGGACACCCCAGGACATAGCAGGAGCCGGCCCTGGTGGGGTAGTGGTCCCTAGGGCCATTATTGGCTCCAGGAGGGAGGCCCGCGTGGCTCCCTTCCTTTCTTCCATTTGCCCCAAGGAGGTGGTGGTATGGGGGCTCAGTGGGGGTCCGTGCAGCCCCCCGCATCATAATTTTAAAAAAGCCCTGGGGAGGTGGGGGTCCTCGGGCTGCAGGGGGCTGCGCAAGCTCCTGCATTCATTTGCTGTTTCATCCAGGGGAGGTGGTGGCCCCCGGGGCTGCAGGTGAGGCTGTACTGGCCTTCTGCATTATTACTTTGTTTTGCCTCGGGGAGGTGGCAGTCCCTGGGGTTGCAGGGGGGACATGGCCCCCCCGCATTTATTTACTTTTTTTGCCCCAGGGAGGTGGGGGTCCCCGGGGTGAGGGCGGGCCCAGCAAGCCCACCTGCATCCTTTTTTTTAAAAAGTGCCCCGGGGAAGTGGCATTCCCTGGGGTTGCGCAGGGGCTGCATGGTAGCCCCCGCATAATTAAAAAGGAGTTCCACGGGAAAGAGGCAATCCCCAGGGCTTTTATAAAGCCTTCAAGGCCTCCTTTATGTTTATAATGCCAGAATGGCCCCAGGATTTGGCCCACCTGGGGGCTTCCTTACAAAGATGCCGTTCAATTTTGCTGTGGATCCACCCGCGATTTTGCGGCAAAATTGATTAAAAAATATTTTTGAACCTTCGGCGGGGTCCCTGTGGACCGCCGAATCCACAGAGGATCCGCGTCCCTATATATACACATTTGGATTTCCCTTAATATTTCCAAAACTACTGAATGGATTTACACCAAATAACAAAAGACACAATCTGTGGCCCAAAAGCTCGCTTTCTGACAAATTTGATGTAATTCAGCCCAGCGGTTCGGGCTGAGGTCAAAGCTCCTATGGTAATTAACATTTTTTCTCGGCCCCCGCTTGACGAACCACCCGAATTTTTCCAGACAGCAGCTGAAATAACGGGCAAATTTTGGGGGAAAATTTCATGAAGATTCGTCAACCAGCCTCAAAGATATAGGCAAATGAAAATCACCTTTTTGATAGAAACTAGGTATATATAAACAGTCCTCACATACCCTCGCATAGCCCCTCACATTGTCGGCACATGATCAGGGCGCAAGGAATCTCTGCAATTATACATCAAAAAGCATTCACCAGTAATGAAGCATATACGTACTCCATAATTGCTTGTGCCCAAAGATTTTAATCCAGTGGAAACACAACGCTTTGCGGCCTCATCTCGGCCTTGCACACGAGTAACAACCATTGTGTACAAGTGTATTGAAAATCAAAAACTGTAGAAATAAAAAACAATCACAGTGACAGTGTCAATCAGTCAGTAAAATCAGAGCCATCTTGAAATACCTTCACAACCATATGCTCCCAGTTATCAAAAGGTATACAGTACAATGTACAGACACCGTTTGTCTAAATATTTCATATACTTCAATCTATTATAATAATTGTGCTCTTTAAGAGGGAAGGAAGCATAAATAGACACATAACACAAAGTAATGTGTTGTTGATATTTGGAGAAAAATATCACCAATAGTACACTACATTATAACGACTTAAGATTAAACATAATTACAATACAGACAATATAAACAATACACACAGATGTTTTATGTGGTAGTCAAATTGACAATAGCTTTTTCTGCCAATTCATACCAGCTACCATACTTCTGAGAAACTGGAGACATTTGACTATAGCCAATGGTTTACCCAAATATTGTACCATCTCCTAGGTGTATAAACGTATTCATATCCACATAATCCATATAAAGAATACACAATTAAGTTTCAAGAATAATTCCGCCCACGTGGGTGCACCTCATCTCAAACGAGACCTCAGTCTCAAAACAATATAGAATACATAACAAATGTTTGACAATTCATGTACCTTTTCACAATGCTTCTCAAACTTGTACAGAGTATAGCAGCAACAAAATATCTGACTTGTAATTCAAATTTTGTGGTTTATGTCTTGGCATGCCCGTGTGGCAAAAAATATGTTGGGTGCACAATACACCCTGTCACTCTGGTGGCCCTGGGTTCAGGTTGCAACAAGTCCAATCCTTCTCACCCAGGCAACAGGGCAGCAAGCAGCAGGTCAGCACAGCAGACAGCAGGCAGCAGTCTTTCAGGGCTGCAATCCAGCAAAGAGGCAGCCCTTTCAGCAGCAGAGTAACAGTCCGTCTTCATGGAGGAGTCTTCCATGGGTCCAGAAGTGTACTGAAGAGTTGGGGCTGAGGTCCAATATTTATACCTAGTACCCACTTTGAAGTGTAGGAAGCTTCTAGAGGTTTCCACACCCCAAGCTGTCAGGCATCCCCTTCCTCCCTGTTCTGGCCCCAGCTTGTCTGGAGGTCACAAAAGACTAGTGACAAGTACTTTGTGAGAGTACTCAGGCAGAGCCTCTGCCATGTGCAAGTGTGGAAGGTGACAGCTCCTCCCCCTCATTAACTCAGGGTGGCCCATCCTGCGAACACCTACCTTTCCTTTGTCTCACTGTCTGGGATCAACACACATAGACCAACTGCCAGCTACACTTAGTCATTTGACCCAGTGTCAGGCTGCAGGCACCAAAGGATTAGGACAAGAAAATGGCAACTTTCTGAAAGCAGAAAGACACTAGGACCTGAGTCCTAGACACGAGGTGCACTACTGCTAACCACTCGGAAAGTGTATACCAAATTGATTTCTAATGGTGCACTGCTTTAAACACTGTGCACATCCAACATTAAATCAAAAGTAACATTATAATATACAAAAATCCCTCAATTAATCTTCCCGGAACCCTAGGTTTGATTCATTCACAATTTATTAAGTGAATGCAGATGCTTCACAAAAAGTCCATTCCACATGACTTCAAATTGTATTCCAGAACTTCTTGCGAAAATTGCACAAGTCCCAATGCATTTCGGGAATACACAATAGCCCTTCATCAGGGGAATCTATGAACAAATCATAGTAACAATAAGATTACAAGACATTTCATTCTTCAAAAACAACAACTTCAAAATAACAGTCGATTCATCCTCTGAGGCGAACATCAAGAATGTTGTAGTGCTACATTCATGAGTATTCTTAAGTCAAACATGCTAAGGACAGTCCTACTTGGAAGAATGATAAAGAAAGAATCCAAAGAGATTGATCAAACTAAGAGATATGAAGAGATAGCATCAGCCAGACGTGTTTTGTGTCTGAGAGTGAAGACACTGAAACCATCACCACCACACAGAATACTGAATTGATATACCAAGGTGAACACAGTTCACTCCCTAGCGTGTGAGCCCAACCCTTCCAAGTCACCTGTCTCTTGAAATAAGTGTGCGTACCTTGTGTCTCCGAGCACCACAATCAGGAGATACAGCACTGGCAAGATACTCACCGTACGTGTAGAAGTATCTGTAACTCAGGTCCTAGTGTCTTTCTTCATTTCGAATAGGGTGACTGGGCGGAACCGCCCCAGGGGGTGCACACTTTACAAATTTCAGTTGTTTCTCCTGTACACATTGTATATTTTTTGTTAAATGGAGTGCAACACAGCTGTCATTTTGTGTTCTTCAACTTCTAAAAGCGGCATTTTCAGAATTGTGACTAAAACCTGACTTTACTATCAAAGAGGGCTTTTAATTATAATTCTTTAGACACTAAGCTTGACTTGTTTACCTGCTCCCAATAGAAAGTTACAGCTTATTAAATGCAATAAAGTAACTCCAATGTTATCTTATAGGAAAGACAGGCCAAGCAGTAGTGAAAAACTAATTTAGGCGTTTTTCTCTACCAGAACTTGTAAAACTTAAAAGTACATGTCCTACTTTTTTAATATACTGCACCTTGCTCTATGGGCTGTTCAAGCTACCCGAAGCGTGACTTATATGTATTAAAAAGGAAGGTTTGGGCTTGGCAAAAGGTATATTTTGCCAGGTTGAAATGGCAGTTTGTAAACTGCACACAGAGGCTGCAATTGCAGGCCTGAGGCATGTTAAAAGGGCTACTTAAGTGGGTGTCACAATGAGTTATGAAGGCCCACTAGTATCATTTAATTAACAGGCCCTGGGTACATGCAGTACCACTTTACTAGGCACTAAGTAAATTAGATAGGCCAATTTGGATGTAAGCCAATTCTAATATGTTTAATGGAGAGCATTTTAGCACTGGTTAGCAGTGGTAAAGTGCACAGAGTCCTAAAGACCAACGAAACAGGTTCAGAAAACAGGAGGGTGAAGGCAAAAATGTGGGGGTGACCCTGCAGAAAGGTCCAAGTCCAACACTTATTTAAACCATTGAACATTGGTGCTGCAAAAAGTGACATCTTCTCTCCTAAAGTAGGTTTCTGAAATTGCCATTTTCTTGTTTTGAATTTTCTAAATAACATCTTCTATTGCTACTTTATCATTTTTTTCACCACATTTAATTGCTTTGCCTGATGTCTTGATGACAGCACTTAAATTGATAAAGTGAGCTGAACCGTGTCGGTGCGAACACAGTAGATGAGTTTGTCTAAATATATCATAGGATTGTCATGAAAAAAGACATTTTAGCTAAAGAAAGTCCCAGTTATAGTCTTTGATTTCTGTTTGTTTTCTCTCACAATACAGATGTAATGGAAATTAGAAATACGCCTTTTAAAACCATGTAGTTCTTGGAAAAATCTTGTTGTGATATATTACGACTTAACAAAAATATTGCTTAATTTGACACATATTGGTTAAATTGTTCAAAAAAATGAAAACACTGGAATAGTTTACTTTATTAATACACAGACTATCATTCTCAACTGGTTACCACTCTGAGACACATCCATATAATAGCTCAAACATTTCACCAGCAAGGTAGAGTATGCTCTATAATATGTGTGGACCCCTCAGTAGTGCTTTTCACCATATGTTCTTGTGTTCATACAGCACTCTGAGACACATTCAGGAGAATTTCCAATAACACATTTCCAACATACATATAGCTCCTGGAACCATAACCCAGACACTTCTCACTCTATATGACCACTGTCTAGCACCATAGTAGGTATATACTTCACACTTTGTATTGAAAATGGTCAACACAAATGTGGAAAGTGGAACTGCATCCTCTTCATTTTAATGAATTCTTTGTGTAACAGTTCTAGTTCAACTGTAGGCACTTATTTATCAAAACCTTCAGGGCCATATTTATGGCCCATTTTGCGTCGCTCTTGCACCACACAAGGTGGTGCAAGAGCGACGCAAACCTTAATCATATTTTTTAAGCCATGCAA
The DNA here is from genome assembly GCA_963921515.1 of Calotriton arnoldi. Taxonomy (NCBI): domain Eukaryota; kingdom Metazoa; phylum Chordata; class Amphibia; order Caudata; family Salamandridae; genus Calotriton; species Calotriton arnoldi. The sequence goes on along the minus strand of CAWUFW010012324.1, from coordinate 378,904 downwards.
AGCATGACTTTGAATTGCCTCAAAAATATGGAGTAATGCAATGCAGTGCAAATCGCTGCGTTGCAGTACTCTGCTCAAAGGAGGCATTCCATGGGTGTTGTGTGGGTGTTCCCACACAACGTTATTATTATTATTATTATATTTATTTGTTAGGTGCACAAATCATCCCCGAGGGGATCTCTCGGCGCCGAAGCCGGCAGATACAGGTCACAATTCCATACGGTGATTAAAGATAGAACAACCATGTTTTCAGGAGTTTCTTGTAGAGAATTAGGTCTGAGCAAGAACGCAGGGGCAAGGGTAGCTTATTCCAGTATTTGGGAGCCAAGAAAGAAAAGGAGCGGCCACCATATCTAGCTGTATGGATACGTTTGGGGCATAGCAGTAGTAGCTCACAGGATCTGAGTTGGCGTACCGGGATATAAGGCTGCAGTTTGTTTTTAAGATAACATGGTCCCTTCCCGTGCAGTGATTCAAAGACCAAACACATAAGTTTGAAGAGTGTACGCGTTTTTATGGGAAGCCATTGAAGGGAGCATAATAAGGGTCAGATGGAGATCGCCGAGGAAGTTTGCAGACGAGGCGTGCTGCCGTGTTCTGTACCACCTGAAGTCTGGAGAAAAGGCCTTCATTCATTGCGACCATAAGGGAATTCCAATAGTCCCGACGACTCACTATCAACACCTGGACTAGGGTTTTCCTATCATGCAGAGGAGCCCAATGAAATGCCTTCCTAAGCATGCGCATCAGGCCGAAACAGGTTCCGGAGATAGTTTTAACATGCTCAATAATAGAGAGATTATCGTCCAAAAAGACACCCACATTTTTAAACAATTTTTTGGGTGTCGGAGACGATCCAAGTTTGGATGGCCACCAATCAGCGGACCAGATTGAATGAGCCTTCCCAAAAAGTAGCACCTCCTTACTGGTATTGAGCTGAAGGAAATTAGCAGTCATCCATGATGCAATTTTTAACATACAGTATTTGACTTTGGTAATTTCCGGATTAGGATCCATGGTGATGACAAGTTGCGTGTCATCAGCACATGAGATTGTATCGAAACCACATGACCTGATAAGCCTGGCCAGGGAAGCCACATATATGTTAAAAAGAGTAGGGCTCAGGATCGATTCCTGAGACACCTCTTTGTCCAGGACCATGGATTTAGAATGGTAAGGATCCATATGTACTATATGAGTTTGTTCTGATAAAAGAATGTCTACCCATTTCAGAGTTTTGCCGCTGACATTAATCTCCTCCAATCTTTTAATTAGAATTGGGTGGGAGATGGTATCAAATGCAGCTGATAGATCAAGGAGAATCAGCATAGCTGAATTCCCATGATCTAGAGCGAGTCTGATTGTGTTGGTGACATCCATTAATGCTGACTCCATGCTATACGAAGCACGGAAGCCTGACTGGGAGGGATCCAACAAGGAGTTGGATTTTAAAAAAGACACCAATTGGTGGTTTACCAATGACTCTGAAACTTTGGTGATGAAAGGGAGCAGCGATATAGGCCTATAGTTTCCATTTAATATACTCTGTAATAAGTGATTCTTTATAAAAAATCTTTTCAGATCAATATTTTGAGTTAAGATGGACTTGACCATATAAAAGTTATTTGTGAATGATCCCATCGAAGTGTGACTAATAAAGGTAAGCCACACGATTAAAAAGTGGTGTTATCTTTTAGCAATTTAAAGTGAAGTTGGCTCTGTATTTAGAATGCGAAAACCTTGGGGATATATATTTTTTAAATAATTCCAAATAGCATATTTTTGCATACCCCGTAGGTATTACATTTACTCCTTGAAGGGATTCATAGAAATAGAAGGGTGAGAAAACTAAACAAAGACCCTCCAAAGAAAATTATAGGGGTAAGTTTATTCAGGCCGTTTTATATTTGAAATGAGACAATATTCAGATGGTTTGATCTTAATGGAATACTCATCCCTCATAGTATCATCCGGCACCTATGAGACTGTAAAAATCAGACGAGGAACCCGTCCAAAACTTCATTGGAGGCAAATATAAGAGTTTCCATATAAATCAATAGGTATGTAACGGGTTTACTATTAATATGAATGAGACCCGGTGTATTAAACTATTATGTTTGAGTAATCTTTCTGTGTTTTAAATTAATGAGTCTAAGCCTATTGGATTTTTGGCCTACACTTTTCTTCCATGCAGACTTATTCCAAGGTTGCTAAATATAAATCATGAATAATGTAACAAAGGAATGTTTAAAAAAATGTTTTTCTAATAAAGTTTTTACATTCTATTCAGATTTTTAAATATTGAACTATTGTCCTGAAGAAGGTGACGATCCACCTTAGCACCGAAACGCTGCGTCGACAGTTGTTCTTCATGTATTGACAGTTGTTCTTCATGTATTTATTGCACATATTGTTTACCTTTTATTTAAAAATATGATGAATATATGATTTTAAATGTGTTTTTAACTTTGTTAATATCAATTGTATAGAACATGATCTTTTGAATAAAATATTGATAATACATTCCTTTGAATTCATATGTTTGATTAGAAATTGATTATTCGATGTATGATTTTATATATTTTTGTCTGTAAATTTAGCAACCTGGTAAAATTTGTCTTATTATATCTCAGTGTATGGCCTTACTATAACTAAGTTAACCAATCCAATTAGAGGATCGAATCCTCATGTTTTCAGAGTAGAAGGAGAAGGGAACTTTGTGTTTGTTTCAGTATCTATACCCATCCCTTTTCCAAGTACTAGGGTACCTCCCAAACCTTTTTGAGTTCAACACAGATGTAACATTGCCATACACCCAAATCTCATCTCTCTACAAATAGTAGTCATGTCACTTGATTTCTTTGTGTAAAAGGGACCTCCCACCTGCATCAGGTTCTTTCCCAGCATGGGGGTGGAAGCAGATGTGTCCTGAAGGGGAGAACATTTTCTTTGATTCTTTCAAGGCAGAAGTGGAACGTCCTTATATGGAGGTTGAGGATACCTCGAGAAGAAATTGTAGAACGCTTAGGCTGCCATATTTGTTGACTGTAGCAAAAGGCTCTTTGGTATTTTTAGGCAGTGAAATACTATTCTGACATGGGAAAAAGGTCACATTGAATTGAAATATAGGTGGGGAAACTATAAAAGCTTTAGAATGATTAGCTTTGGAGTTGTGTCCAGTCACAACAGTTTTCACCTTTCAAACATTGCTGGGAGCCCTCTCTAAGGTTCTATAAGACAGAGAGCAGACTAGAATGGAATAGGAGTAGAAGTCTGCCTGCTACATGCTGGAAGAATTCCCACCTGCCTCCTAGAGAACATTGGGCAGAAGTTTCTCCAACTTTATCTTGAAAATATGGAACTGAACGACTTCTGTAAGAGCTAATGAAGATAGTTTTTAATGGACTCCAAGGATAATGGGGTGAAGATTGTGTCCCGGAAGCTGGCTTGCCTGTTGGAACTTTTTACCCGAAGTGGCAGAGTGAAGAAGATCCAGAGAAAAGAGGAAGCTGATTCTCCAGGGAAGTTCACCAGTTCATTTAAGGCAACAGAGCATTTATTCACTCAGACCTTGTAATACTTTCACTCATGTGGCTTGGTAAATGATGAACACAGTGAAGACAGAGGAAGTAGAGGAACAACCCTTTCACTGACGCTGCAAATGGTACCTTGGTTGCGATCCTTCTTAATTTGTGATTGTGGGATGTAAGAAATTGGGGGGCATATTATCAAGGATTAGCGATATTTATCGCTAACCGCGCTTAGCGCGTTTTTGTTAACGTCGCCTATCGCTGGAAATTATCGCTGAGATAACACCCTATTAGTAAGGTTTATCTCCATAGCGATAATATTTCCAGCGATAGCGGTAAAGCGAGAATATCGCTGGAAAACCAGCGATATTCTCGCATTAACGCTAAGGTGGATTCAGCATTAGAATCCACTTCCTATACTTTAAACAGGTAAGTCGTCCTCACTAGCAGGTGTTAAAATCTAGCGATAAACGCGCTTAGCGCGAGTTATTATATCGCTTCGCCTGCCTTGCTAATAGGGGGTAGTGGTGTTAGCGACTGTTTTCAGTCGCTTTTAGTAGGGAACGCCTTCCTTGCATGTCATTAGCGATAATTATCGCTGACATGCAAGGCGATGGAAAACGCGGCCTCTAACGCCTGAAAGCTGTCGCTAACGCCTGTTAGCGACAGCTTGCTAATAGGGCGATAAAATTATCTCCGCTTTAGCGGCAAAAAGTGCAGCTAAAGCGGCGATAAAGCCCTTGATAATATGCCCCTGGGTTGTTAGTTAAGTGGGCTGACTACCCACCCTAAGTAACAAACGCAAACCTAGTCAGGGTGAACCACTAAAGTCACTAAATTAACCTGAGCTCAATCCCCAAGTAGCTATGGCACATAGCAGAAAGGAATCAACAAAACAAAAATTCAATAAAGTGACAGGAGATATGAATTTTTAAAGTTTTAAATAAAAATAGCACCAAAAAGGGTTTAGCGCCAACTGCAACTGGTAGCCGTACACGGGACCTAGGCACCATTTGAGGCTGAACGTGATGGAGCGCGGGCTGGAAACAAGGACCGAGTTTGATCTGTAAGAGTATTTACCTTTGGACATAGTCTCAAAAATGGAAGTATAAAATCTGCAGAGGGCAATGCAGCAGACTGTAGTCCAAGAGGGCTCCATGAGGCCAGATAGCCGTCGGACAAAGTCCCAGCTAAGCTGTTTTGGTGGAAAAGCTCTAAGCAGGTGAAATTTGAATTTCAAACCCAGGAAAGGTCATTTGCCAGTCAGATACTTTTAGCGCCTTCACTGGGTCATCATTTCTTCATTCGCATATATTTTATTTTGGAGCTCTGATTTTTCCAGCAGGTCTCAGCTGCAGAATGTAGTCAAAGAGGGTTCCAGGAGACCGAATACCGTCTCTGCGAGGTCCTGCTGCTAATTATTTGCCAAAAGGTTCCAAGCGGGTAAAACCTGAATCTTCAGCCTAGCTGCAATGCACCTTGGTTTCATTGGCTGGGCAGCTTTGTCCCAGTCCTCTGGAGTCTTTGGAGCCAAAATGTTTCTAAGTTCTAGGTTTTCAGGGGTCGTAGGAGAAGTCCAGCCAGACAGAGCCAAGGGTTCTAGGGCATCAGGAATTGTATTTTTGGGTCAGTACTCACTCCAGTAAATGCCACCAGCAGGGTCCAGGTCAGATCCAATTGGAACTGGTCCGCTGGGATTCTTCAAGAAGGACCTTTTGTAGCTGGTGTGTCTTGTAGCTTGATCAGGAAGCCAGCCTTATGACCCTTGGAATCTGCTTCTATGCCCAGGGTACAAGAGAGAGCAGGTCTAGTCCTTCAGAGCTCTTCACAGGTTCTTTCCTCTTCTGCCTTCCTCAGGTCCAGCAGTGTTGTGAGGAGGTTACGGGGGTGTCACATTTATTTCTGGCACCTTGCGGGTGGGGGTATGTTGATTTTGGTCCTCTCTGCAAGGTCACCACCAAACCTTTTCACTTTACTCCCCATGTTTTACTGAAATTCGTTTTTGTTGGCTCTAGGACACTGTGCACTTTACCACTGCTAGCCAGTGCTAAAGTGCTTGTGCTCTCCCCTTTAAAGTAGGTCAAATTGGCTTACACCTGATTGGCATATTTAATTAACTTAAAAGTCCCTTGTAGAGTGGTATACCATATACCCAGGGCCTGTAAGTTAAATGCTACAAGTGTGCAGTCAGCGCTTATTGTGCTATCTTAAGTAGCCCCTTAAAACATGTCCCAGGCCAGCCATTGCAGCCTGAATGCAGTCTTAAACTGCCAATTCGACTTGGCAATACAACCCCCTTGCTAAGCCTTAAGCTCCCCTTTCATTGCACATGTCACCCCTAAGGAAGGCACTAAGTAGCCCATATGGCATGGGGCATTGTCATTAAAAGGCTGAACATTTAGTTTTAAGTTTTACATGTCCTGATGGTGAAAAACTCCTAAATTCATTTTCCACTACTGTGGGGCCTACCTCTCCCATAGGATAACATTTGGTTGCCTTATTATGTTTAATAAGTTCTGATTTTTGATTGGGAGCAGGTGAACATTTCATGTTTGGTGTCTGAAAACTTTAATTAAAAATCTTCTGTAATTGTAAAGTTGGATTTTATGTTAGACTTTTTAAAATGGCACTTCTAGAAAATTGGTATTTTCCTGCCCACACTTTTTGGTGCTTGCAGCCTGTCCTAGGTCACATGACTTAGTGTAGTTGGCAGTTGGACTTTGTTTATTCCTCCTAGAGAGTCACACAATACAGGGATTTGATGTGCATGGATGGGCCTTCAACTAGCAGGATGGGGGAATTAGAGCAACGCCCAGTTCCACTTGCAACTGAATACGCTGTGCTCTGCCTTCACACAAATGACTTGTCACCCTTGCATAGTTCATGCAGCCTGCTTGGAGCCAGGGCAGGGAAGGCAGAAAATGTCAAGAACTTCAAAAGTAATTTTCTCTAGACATGTCTCCTACTTAAAAGAAGGCACCAGGTATAAAAATAGGACCCTCTGATCCATTCTTCAGTTCACTTTCTGGACCTCTGGAAGGACTCTTAGAGGACTGCCTGCTGTGTACTTCAGAGGACTGCTTTGTTGCGCCTGGAAGGAATGCTCTGCTGCCTGAAGCCTGTCTTGAACCCTGAGAGGCCTGCCCTGCTTCTTGAGCCCTATTCCACTGCTTGTACCAGGACTACCAGAGTGACTCCAAGGGCTAGGTGGCTGACCTCCTGATCAGAGGACAGAAAAGGTTACAACCATCATGAACCCGCACCTGGGCCCAGCCTAAGTGGGTTCTAACTCCCTAAGTGGTGCTCCTCCACTTATGGACCCTTGATTATGATGTTAAAGGTGTCCAGATAGCCAAAATCCAAAACTTGAGACTTCAAAATTTTTTGACTAGAAACTGCTAAACTGCTCTGAAAACCGAGAGGAGACCAGGAACAACCTGCTTGTCTATCCGCCCACGTTTCATCACCCGTCCGCCTGACTTCGCAGTAGCTCCAGCTCAGTTAATCTCTGCAGCAGCAAATCCTGTTCAGCGTTCCTTCGCCCAAGGGGTTTCCGGCCTAGTGGAACTCTCATCGGCTGCAGCCTTCTGCTTCGTCCCGCTGGAGATTTTCAACATGACTTCTTCCAGTGGCTGCCTGGCGATGATGCATCCTTCTTGGACGTCGTCTGCAGCCTTGCCCCGCGGAACATTACCTTCTCAGAACATTTGCTTCAAAATTTTAAGTCCGAAGGTAAGTGCTAACCAGGCCCAATCCCCTTCTTGTATCCAACTTGTGCTCCATCACAGTCGCCCATATTTTTCAACTTTGACCCGGTCTCGCATGACTAGATGTCCGTGGTTGGCACTTTGATCTTTTTTACCTTAAACTTAAGAAGTTTATAGTTCTGGTTCTACTGATTGGATTTTTGTCATTTGATATCAAATAATTTATTAGAATTGGTGTGTGATTTTTCTTGTGTTGCATTTTCACTGTATTACTGTTTGTGTACTGCATAAATACTTTACACATTGTCTCTAAGTTAAGCCTGACTGCTTTTGTGCCAAACTACCAGAGGGCTAAGCACCGATTAATTTAGTGACTTTTGTCGTTCACCCTTACAGGGATTGTGGTTGTTGCTTGAACAGGGGGCACCCCCCTTTCAACCAACAACCCAATTTATCACATTGGTGGATGCGGTGGAATCCAGTACTTGTGTTTGTGCAGTACCATACAGTGATTTGTGTAACACAAAAATCCCCTATAAATAATTTGACACTAGAGTTGACCTCTTTTGAAATTCATCCTAGTTTTTGATTAGCTGTTGTCTCCTTTTTTCTAAATTTAAATGCCCTACCTCCCTCAACTTTGACACCTCCACCGGAGCTGAGCTGCTTAAGATTTGCCAGAGGAGGAGGGGCAAACTTTAATGTTGAGGAGATGAAGAACTCCGACCTGAGTCCTGATTTGCAGGGAGAGCACAAATCTTCCCCAAGGGTGCCCTGGATGGGGCAGGAAGCAGTGTGTTTGCCCGGTACTTGTCCCCAGAAAAGCTAGAGGACTAGAAGGCAGAGCGGGAGATCAGGCTTCCTCTGGCCAAGATGAAGCTGGAAGCAGAAGAGAGCAAGGCTGAGGCAGAGAGAGCCTTGGTCAGAGAGAAAGCTGAAGCTGAGCGATCCTTGGCAAGGGAGGAATTTATAATTAAATGTGCTAGTCAGGTGTAAACTAATTTTACCATGTTTAAAGGCGAGAGCACAACCACTTTAGTGCTTATTAGCAGTGGTAAAGTGAACAGTGTCCTAGTTATATATTCTGCAGCGGCCCAACCCCAGTGGATCACCAGATTGCTGGACAGGGCCAATTAAACAAAGCTTGGCCTGATTGCCCTTGCTGGCCATACTGCTTCAACCAACACTGGAAATTCCTTGGCCAGGGCTACTGCTCTCCACTGCGCTGTGATGCTAGCGTAGGTGCGTCAAGCGGATGGGCGGAATTGTACTTTATGCTCCTGTGCTGACTTTAGTTGGCCTGCAGCATGGGTACCCTATTTCCTTCTTCACAGAAGAAAAACACGTGGTGTGGACAGGCACGGGAATCATGACGGTCAGTGATTGTTTACACACGGAGGAGCTAACATGCACACTTTTGATTGTTTATTATTGAAATTATGCCGGTGAGTGTATGAATGAGGAATTATGGGAAATGCAGTTTGTAGTTTTTTATGTTGAAAACAGTTATAATGTATTACAAGGGATGATGGTATTAAGCATTCATGTAGTTTTAGCAGATTTTTATTTTAGCTCATGTCCAATTAATAGTACTGATGGATGTCTTTTTACCATTTTACATTGTAGTTACCCCTGAAGAAGGGAATTATCCCAAAATGCTTTAAGTATTATGGAAAGAGGAAGCATCATGAGGAATATTGAACCTTCAAGTGCTGCTAAGAAAAGCCTTAAGAGGCACTTATGAAAATATTGTGAAGAAATATGGATGAAAATGAATTGATGGAGTATGAAAAATTATTGGATTAAATATGGAATACCATTGGAATAAAATGGTTGAAATTTTGGATTCATTATACTTTTGACTGTGCATCTTGTTGGGGCCATGAAGAGGTTCCTTTTCGTGACACAGGTCAGTGAGTGTTACCATATGGGCACTCTAATCCCACTAGATGAGCTGAACATAAAAAATGACCTGCCTCCAGGCCAATTCCTTACCTATGAGGCGATGGCGCGGACCGTCCAAGAACCATGGGCCATGAGCGTTAGGAACCCCTGGTCCATACTGTACTCCAACTATTACTGACGATGGGTCTGGGCGGCATCTAGTCACATGGTTCTATGGAGCCTTAAATGCAATGGTTAGGAAACCCCTGGATGTGCATATGGTGAAATGGGAAACAGTGTTGAGGCACGACATCACTGACCAGGAATTGGGTAAAATCTTGGCATACCTCAAAGGGTGTCCGTCAATACATGTCTAAAATACATACGGTTTAATTACACACACACACATGACATAATTAACCTCACACAAAATCATGGCCATTTATGAAGGAGAACCCTTGAAGTACCCCAGTTGTGCACATCTAGATGCAGACTTTTGCCACATGACGTGGGGGTGTACTCATCTCCAGATGGAGACTATCATGGCGAAACTAAATGCAACCCTGAACCGGACGCTGGTGTGCGCTATAGAGGAGTATTTGTTGGGCATCTTACCCAGACCCAAACCCAAAAAGATCGGGATTAGGTTCCTGAATTAGGCTCTAATACTGGCAAAGAGTTGCATAGAGATGGCCTCGAAGCCGAGGGAGGGGCCTAGTGTGGAAGTATGGGTTGGAGATGTAACCATGTGAGCCCGAGCAGATGAGAGAACTCTAAAAAGAGAGGAGGCCCCTCGGTTGAGTAGGAGACTGATAGCTGGCATGTAGACCAAGGTGCTGGAAGAATGGGAAACCACTTGGGCGCAATGAGTCCTCATAGTGACTCCCGAGATGAAAGCGAGCCTGAAAACACTGTCCTTAGTTAAGAGACTGGTGCGGCCCACCGGTATGCCTTGGGTGGGAGCGTCTGCCCGGCCTGCTACTGGTGGGGCTGCTGACTGTGGGGGTGCCTTGGTCTTAACCCTCACTAGATCTGGACTGGAGGTTCCCGCTTACTGGGTGGATGCCACCACCCTCTCTTATGTGACACCCTTCCCGGTAGTCCCCCTCATGGGTAGAGTTGTAGAATCGCAGCATATCACCTTTGAGACTGTAGTTTGACAGTCCTGAGTTGGTTTGTGTTACAAATAAGGACCATTCTGCACATAACTGCTGGACTACTGTCATGGATAGTTTGTAAATCTTACTTGGAGGGGTCATGCACGTATGACTGCAGATATGCACCGTTCCACAGGAGTGGGTTGCACAAATCATTCCTTTGACCCGATACACATTCCAAGAAGGCTCCTGGGCAACAGGGATTAACTGAAGTGGCTGGAGGATCATGGTGCACAGGACCGTATGCCCTTCTTTTGTTCATTGACAAATGCTATACAATTGTTTTTTTGTCTTGTTGCAAGGTGATACCAGTTACATCGATGACAAGTAGGCCTGCTGGCACCCCGTAACATATGTGTTGCATAGAATAGACATGTTTCAATGGGTGGAGAAACGCTGGGCATGAATGCTGTATTGCATGTAAAATGCCAATAAGAAAAAGGTTAAAAAAAAAAAAAGTGCACAGAGTCCCACAGCCAACAAAAATTGAATTTCAGCAAAAAGTGGAGGATAAAAGCAAAAAGTTTAGGGGTGACCCTGCAGAGACACCCTAACGTTCAATCAGTTAACACCTGAAAGAGTGGAGAGGCTTATACTATCAACCAAATCTGGATCCCCACTGGACCCTTGTCTGGCGATGGTCCTTCACATGGTCCCTAGTACCGTTGCATGCCATCTTGCATCCCTCTGAAATAATATTCTTGACTCAGGGTCTTTCCCAAGCAACTGGAAAAAAATCATTAGTACGTCCTATCCTAAAAAAAACCTCGAAAGACCCTACGGAGCTTAAAAATTATTGGCAAATTTCCTGTCTTCCGTTCCCATCTAAAGTCCTAGAAAAAGCCTTAAACGAAGATCTGGTACATTTCATGGAATCAAATGACAGAATGGACTCATCACAACATGGATTTCGGGCTCTACACTGCACAGAGTCAGCACTAATTGCAGCCACTGAGGAGATCCGTATCCAGGTAGACAGGGAGGGAAGGCAATATTTATTTTTCTAGTCCTCTCAGCCGCGTTTGATACGGTAAACCATCAAGTACTCATTCGACGCTTATCTGAAATGGGGATCACAGGTGGGGCGTCGAACATTATCAGATCATTCCTAGCAAATAGAGAGCAAACTGTAATGATGGGAAGACATAAATCCCATCCCTACGCTCTGCCATGTGGGGTGTCCCAGGGATCCTCGTTATCCCCAACTCTGTTCAATGTTTATGTTACCCCACTGGCTAAACATATCCGCTCTCAAGGATTTACCACTATCTGCTACGCGGATGACACACAAATAGTGGTGTCATTATCATCAAAGCCTGATGATGTGGCAATGAAATTCAATAACTGTATGATCCACATCATCAGATGGATGCAGGACAATTGTTTAAAGCTAAATACCGATAAAACCGAGGTGCTACTATTTGGTAAAAACACCACATTCTGGAACAACTCCTGGTGGCCAGAGGTAGCCGGACCTTGTCCATCCCCAGTAAAGAAGGTAAAAAGTATGGGAGTTATTCTAGATGATCAACTACCCCAGAGGTGGGGCCAAGGAAATCAACAACCTCTTTAAGTGGATCACTCATATGTCAGGATATAATGCTGCACGGGGCTTGTAATGGTTCTGTAGCGAACTTGTTCTGCCATTTGAGGGGTGCCCCAGCTGCTGTGATTACTCCAGCATTTAGGCTACTTTCGAATGGGAGTTACTTGACGCTGAACAGTCAAGGCTGCTGTGGCATGCTCCTGGGCATCGCATATCTGGTAACCGTGAGATCCAGGGTTAACTTGTTGTATGCAAGTATTGTTTCCTCCAACACATACAGTCAGGGAGGTGCCGATATGGCCTTCACTGAATGTTTCTTTAATACGGTTTGATACTCTAAGCAGAATGAAAGCCATACTTCTACAGAAGTCTGTGCCCTTAACCTCCGCTCGAGAGACTTTTGATCTCCAGATCGCAAGGTCTTCGGCAGAGATACAGGCGCTCATTCATACAAACTGCCATTTCCATTTTGCAAAAATGGTAAATCGTATCTTTAACATGTCTGATACGACAGGCATTGTCCACCTATTTAAGACCATAGGTTCTGGACTTCTGAGCACCTTTCAGACGGTACTTGGAGTTATCCTAAACTTCATACACTCCGTATTTGGAAGCATCTTTGGAGGAATTCCGCTCATCCTGTTCCTAGCAGCAGGTGTCCTGATTGTTTTATATTTGCTACGCAATGGACGACCTAGTCACCAAGGAGATGGAAAAAGCACTCCTGGAGCGTAAATACCGTGACCGCATGGTACAACATCTAGGCATGTCTCGCCTAAGAGAACAAAGTGCATCTTGGTTCTTGTCATTCCGACCAGTCTGGATGGACTGCATCTTACCTGTCCTCCGATGCCTGTTTTGCGAAGAAGAATGCATGTTAGACCTGTGTTTGACACTCCCATCATGTGCGCAACCGGACGTGAATGCGTTACTGGACCCGATAACAGCCCATGTTCTGCAGTCTCCTCAGCGTATTCCAATGTTGATGGCGGCATTCCTTGAGCCACCGCAGGTAGTAACTGCACCTGTTGGTATGAACACCGGCTCCTCCATTGACACCCAGGCTTTGGACGGCGCACAGGCTGCCCCAGCACCGGCTGCGGACAGCGTGGAACATCATCTGTGCTCAATTGACATACTCTGCGAGGTGTTACAGGGGCCGTCTACTGCGGAAGCAAGCAACGGAAATGTTGCGTCTACCAGCCAGGACACATAAACATTTGACTCATTTGGCTCGTCGTGTGCTGGGAGAAATTCGCCCTTTTTCTAAACAAGCTCAAATTTGGAACAATGAAACTATATTGACATTCCTTTCATTTTTGGGCATACATGGCTTTTTAATGCTTATAGTGGTTCGGACTATAATTACGGACACTTTTTAGAGCTAGGGCTTGAAAAATGTTCTTTTTACATTTTTAAGTTTTTAGACATTTTTTAGAAGTTTTTAAAACATTTTTAGCTAAAGAGATGTTTTTAGAAACTTTGTGCGTACCTCTATCTAGTTATGCTAGTAGTACAGTAATAGGTTACATATGTCGTCCAGTCGGAAGAGGAGTGGGTGTTATATTTCATATAGGTACCCTATATAGGTGCAGGTAACATTGCAACCTTTCACCTATATTCTTCCCTACATTACATACATAACAGTTCTTAGGCACTGACCTTTTACCTAGATATGACACTGCATTCAGAACGCAGGTTTTACCCTGGTTCGATTCTAACAGCAGGATTACCATCTCCTGTATAATATCTCTGTATAAAGTTCAGGCCCAACGTCATCCTTTAGGCCGACACAGTAACACAGCAAGGTAGGACCCCTGGGGAGACCTATGGGTATATATACAGCACATCTTGCTTAGGAAGGGAGAGGAGACCGTGACTTCCCGGCTGACACACTGACCAGAGACGCTGAGGTTCCTGCATGCAGACGCTCCAGCTAGCAGTGGTCTAACATCCCTCGCGGGGTGTCCAACTCGAGACCAGGACAGGGTCCCACATTCTCTAACTCTCAGGTAATGGGGTTGACTAGAGCCTAGAGGGATTCTTGGCATAACACCTACACAGATGCTAGGTACATTTAGGTACATCTAGTTAGGGAGGCATCGTAGGAGTACGCACTTTTTATCATAATATTGCTAATCATATATCTCTGCTACTGTCTAATGGTTGTTGCAGCTCATATATTCTACACTAGAATAACAACTGTTCAAGAAATTCTTATTGAAAACGACCAGCCTGTTTATTCTGTGTATCTCTCTGAGACAAACTAAGTGAGCATGAGTAACTGAGCGAAAGGTAGTATATTGTTTCCACGATCCTGGGGGATCAGGGTTGTCATGTTCTGAGGTTGCCAAGAACTATTCTCTCCCCGATAAGAGGAGACTCTAGTGGCACTGTGAGCTAGCTAATACAGACAGGCTAACATATCCGGTGGGGGTGCACGGAATCAGTCCGCCACCAAACCCACAGTTTATGTTATCCAAACGCGCAGATCCTGAACTACACAACATTCTGTGGTCACTTGAAAGCAGTTCTGGGGGCAGCTCCCTTCCCACTGGGTTTGGTGCATGTCTGAATGGGAAAACAAAAGAAGGGGCATGTAATGTTATGTTATGTTACGGTGATTTCTAGAGCGCACGATTACCCGGAGGTGTCCTGGCGCTAGTTACTTCTCCTATCGCCGAAACCGGGAAGACAAGCATTATTCGTCAAAAAGCCAGGTCTTCAGCCCTTTCCTAAATGCCAAAAGATTAGTGGCGTTTCTCAGATGAAAGGGCAGACCATTCCAGGCCTTAGCTGCACATAGGGAGAAGCTTCTGCCACCCCACTGGGCTTTTTTTACGGGTGGGACTACAACTAGTTTTGCTCCCAATGATCTCAGTGTTCTTGTCGGTCTATACCATTGAAACTGGCATTGTAAATGTTCTGGTCCCGAACCTTGCAATGCTTTAAAAACCATACAGAGAGATTTAAAGCGCACTCTACTCCTCACCCGGAGCCAATGCAATTTTTTTATCTCTTTGGAAATTGGGGAGAATTTAGATGTACCCGTAAGTAATCTGGCCGCAGCATTCTGAAGCAACTGAAGTTTATTCAGAAACTTTTGCTGTATATTTAGATATAGGCTGTTACAGTAGTCCAGCCTCGACAAGACCAAGGCTGTGACCACTGTTTTCTGGCTCCCCAAAGGGAGAAGCCGCACAATTTTCTTAATAGTTCTCAGGACCTGTACTGTTGTTGACACCACTGCATTGACCTGGGCACCCAGGGACAATTTCTCATACAACATAACTCCCAAATTTTTCACCTTTTTAGAGGGAGATGGAAGAGTTCCCAAAGAGGCGGGCCACCAATTGGGAGTCCAGAAGTTAGTGTTATTCCCGAACAACATCACTTCGGTTTTACCCGAATTCAGCTTAAGGCAGTTGTCTGCCATCCATCTCCCTACTGCTTCCATACAGGTCTGAAATTGATTATCTATTCCTAGCTCTTGGCCGGGTAATAGAGACACCACAATCTGTGTGTCATCCGCATAAGACGTGATCCCGAATCCAAAGGCACTGATAACAGGAGCTAGAGATGAGACATAAACATTAAAGAGAGTTGGGCTCAGTGAAGACCCCTGCGGTACTCCACATGGCAATGTGAAGAGTTTAGACTGGAATTTCCCCAGGGATACCATCTGTCCTCTATCTGATAAAAAGGACTTGAGCAGATCCCAGGCTTTACCCTGTACCCCACATTCCCTGAGACGGTCCATCAGAATATCATGATGGACCGTATCAAATGCGGCGGATAAATCCAGTAGGATCAAGGCTGCCCTACCTCCTCGATCAACTGCTACTCTGATCTCCTCCGTAGCCTTAATAAGGGCCGACTCAGTGCTGTGTCCCTCTCTGAAGCCATGTTGGGAGGGATCCAATGCTTGGACCTCCTTCAAAAGGCACTGAGTTGACGGTTCATGACTTTCTCCACCATTTTTGCAGGGAGAGGGAGACGAGAGATCGGGCGGAAATTGTTGGGATCCTTGGGGTCCAAGCTTGGCTTCTTCAACAAAGGGAGTATTGAAGCCACCTTCCACAATTTGGGAAATTGTCCAGTTTCAAACATACCATTAAAGATGGCTACAAGATATGAAGCAATTGGACCGGGGGCCAGTTTTGTGATCATTGCTGGGCAAGGGTCAAAAGGAGATCCCGATTTGGTTCCCTTAAGAAGCTCCAGGACGTCCTGTACAGTCAGTGGACTAAATTTGTCCAAGACAAGGGGGGAGACCCTCTTGTATTCAGAGGTCTTCTTAATCATGTTTGATCCAACCTCCTTCGATCCACTGAACACTGAATATATGCTCACCACTTTATTGAGGAAGAATGTAGCAATATCCTCACATAATTCTTGACTAGATTGGACAGTAGTTGGACTCAAGGAAGCTAATCTGGAGACTGTTCTAAAGAGCTCTTTAGTTGAGTTCTTTGACAATTCAATTTGAGTTGAATAAAATTTTTGTTTTGCGACAAAGATGGCTTGTTTATAAATTTGCAGACTAGATTTGTAAACTGGCTTCTCTACTTCCAAATAGCTTTTCCTCCAAGAACGTTCTAGGCGTTTACATTTAGATTTGAGATTTTTTAATTCCTCTGAAAACCATGGAGCAGAGGGATGTAATCTTTTCGGCAGAACAGTCTTTAGTGGTGCTAATTTCTCGCACGCCTGTGCAAGCCAGTTGGTATAAGAGGCGGTTGCCTCCTCTACCCCCTCCGTTAGGTGATCTGCTGTGGAGGTTAAAAGCTCCTGAAAAACGGTTCCATCGACTCTATTCCAGGCTCTAGTCTCTATCCGACCTTTGTGGTAACTGCTCCCTATACGCTGATCTGCCATAATTATACTAAATTGGACCGCCGCGTGGTCGGACAACACAAGTGGTAATACGCCAGTAAAGGACAAGCCTGGATGGTTAGAAAATATACCGTCCAGGGTATGTCCTGCTACATGGGTTGGTCCTCTAACCAGTTGTTTAAGGTCAACACTGTCCATCATGTCCATCAACATTGCTGTGTCAGGGTCATTTGGGAGTTCTAAATAAAAATTGAAATCTCCCAAGATGGTATACGTGTTACAGCAAAGACCCTCTTCCAACAGATTCCCCAAGGGAACATCAAACGAATTTCTGGCCCCTGGTGGTCTATACAGTAGTATGCCTTTAAAGGTATGATGGTCAGTAAGGCTAAAGTTAAAAGACAAAGCTTCACAGGCTGTTAGAGAGACAGGCGAAAATATGGCTTGGATGGAAATATGGTAGATTATTACCAACCCACCCCCCTTCCTACCTGGCCTGTTTAATACGTGGCATAGGAAGCCTGGTGGAGTTGCCTTCACTAAATCAGGTCCGGAAGCCTCGTCTGTCCATGCTTCTGTAATAAACGCCATCTTTATATCATAATCCTCTATAAGCCTTGCGCACTCCAGGCTGTGTTTAACCAAGGACCTGGCGTTCACCAAGATACATTTTAAGGATTCAATGTTATGTCCGGCTGCAACTGGTCTATTCTCCTCCCTGGACCTAATTGGCTGATAATTAATAGCAGGCAACACCGTCTTACAATTAGGACAAGCCTCTGGAATAACTACCGGCTTTGAATCAAAGAGGATACATATACACTCAACTGCCCTATGTACCCTATTCAATTCTAGCAGGGTAGTTCTAGAGTATACATGAACCGGGAGCTCACCTGACACCAAACTGACAGGCGTTTGGGCGCTGTGCGCGGCCAGAATGCGGACGGGCGCAGACGGGCTTGCCTTAGGCGCGCCATTGGCGCGCCAGCGGCGCGCACGCGCCATCATCTAACTATATAGGTAGTGCCAGTGAAAGTCTAGCCTGCTACTTTCGTCCTCCCAAGATGGCTGCCCCCGCCCGGTCCGACCGTAAGATCAGCAGAGTCTCCCCCGCAGCTTTAGGGAAGTTCAGGAGCACAGGTAGACATAAAACACGTTTAAAAACCACTAAAACAAATTTAAAAACATGAGCACCACTCCTCCAATGTGCAAAAAGCGCTGTGCAAATACTGCGTATCAATAGAAAAATTAGTTTTTTTTTTACAGAGATGCAGAATGAACAATATACATATAGCCCAGCAGATTCTAACCTGTCTCCCGGCTCAAGCCTCAGGAGAGTAACTGTGCGCGCTCGCGCCAGCGTCTAACTATATAGGTAGCGCCAGTGAAAGTCTAGCCTGCTACCTTCATCCTCCCAAGATGACTGCCCCCGCCCGGTCCGACCGTAAGATCAGCTGAGTCTCCCCCGCAGCTTTAGGGAAGTTCAGGAGCACAGGTAGACATAAAACCCGTTTAAAAACCACTAAAACAAATGTAAAAACATGAGCACCACTCCTCCAATGTGCAAAAAGCGCTGTGCAAATACTGCGTATCAATAGAAAAATTAGTTTTTTTTTTACAGAGATGCAGAATGAACAATATACATATAGCCCAGCAGATTCTAACCTGTCTCCCGGCTCAAGCCTCAGGAGAGTAACCTGTAAAGGTGTAATCTGCTATCTGCCTTGGCAGGAGAGGCCACTTTGAAGTAAATTAAGTTCCTGGGCACCGCCCAAATTGTGATCCTGCCAGAGGCACATAAAACCTTTCCACACGCAGGCCTTTGCCTTTGCTCTGGGAACAGTTTTCACTCCTCATTCAGGGCTTGTGCTCTCAGAGGGCTGCAGCTGGAGGCTTATGCCAATTAGCTTCCTGAGTCATAAGGCAGGGAAAAGGTAATTTTCTAAACAGACATTTTCTTTAAAATGTATTAACAATTCGACTTCTCCGCTGATTTGGTCTTTTGATAAATCTAATAAAGAGTCCAAGAATTACATTTCTTGCTATCTTCCCTAGCCAAAGATAGCATTATTAAATTCAATAGTGCACCCCAATGTTTCGCTATGGAACAGCCAGCCTTGCTACAGTAAAAATAGCTTTGGTATGCTAGTCACCATAAGACTATGCTTAACATTCAATTTCTACATGTCCTTCTTTTAAATACCATGCACCCTGTTTTATGGGTTATAAGGCCTACTTATGAGTGACCTAATAATATTTAAAAGGAAGGTTTAGAATTGTCAAAAGGAGTTACCGTGACAGGTCAAATTGCAATTTAGACTGCTCCAGCCAGGTTACAATGGTAGGTCTGAAGTCATAATTGCACTGACACTGTAATGGATGGGACAGTAGGTGCTGCTGTCACACTAGTTCAAAAAAAGGAACAAGGAGACCCTAAAGGTCTGAAGGGACCAAGGGTGGACATATGCTAAAGAGAACAGTGGTCCCATACAAGTTAAATTAATACAATACCACAATTTAGTATTCAAAATTGAGAATACGAATGTATCAATGAAAAATAAGGGGTTTTATTAACAATTAAGTTCGACGCAGAGATAATATACAAAAAAGTGAGTGAGCAAGACATGACAGGGTAAAGGGAAATCAGCCGATTTCCTTACCGCAGGCAAGTGACTTAAAAAGTGACTTTTCAATTTGTGAAAATGTAGGTAAACAAAAAGTCACAATCAGAGTCACATCTCATACTCCACAATTAGATACAGATTACAGTATAGAGTTGAAGATGTATGTGTCGACAACGTTTCGATCCCAATTTGAGTATAGGGATCTCATCAGGACTAAGCGATAAAACAAGTGCCTGGGAAGTTGCCTGGATAAGTATAAAGGAAAAGAAGGTATTGGGGAAAGGGTGTGGAGAAAAAGAGGAAGAAATTAGATAAAAAAGTATAACGAAGAGGCAAGGTCATGTATGGTTAAAAAGGGTTAACAAAAGGGTTAACGAGGTGTGGGGTGCCAGAGTGGAGAACAATGCTAAGGACAATTTAAGCTAGATGTAAGCCATAAATTTGTGATATATAATGCACGGGGCAAGGTAATAGCCAGACAATAGAAGCGCGCTAGATGATGTGGCCTAATTATCTAATACAATTATAGGTTGGTAAGGGCAAGTCGTAAGTAAGGTGCTGTGTACTAGCGGGCATGTTACAAAAGTGAAAACCATAATTTACGCGGAGAAGTATCTATAGCCGTGAAGAGAAGGCCAAGAATTGCAATGACGGGAATACGGACGGCCGGGGCCACTCGAGGAGTGAAGTGGAAGTAAAACAGGGTGTGAATGCGCAAGCTAGGGGCAGGTCAGCCAATACAATTTAGGAATTTCCTAGCTTGTTTTACCGTACTGGGTCACTTGACCTCCTCTCCCATAATTCACCCATAATTGCCCGCATGCACGGTGTTATCCGATCCTAAATTGTATTGGCTGACCTGCCCCTAGCTTGTGCATTCACACCCTGTTTTACTTCCACTTCACTCCTCGAGTGGCCCCGGCCGTCCGTATTCCTGAATTACCTTGCCCCGTGCATTATATATCACAAATTTATGGCTTACATCTGGCTTAAATTGTCCTTAGCATTGTTCTCCACTCTGGCACCCCACACCTCGTTAACCCTTTTGTTAACCCTTTTTAACCATACATGACCTTGCCTCTTCGTTATACTTTTTAATCTAATTCCTTCCTCTTTTCTCCACACCCTTTCCCCAATACCTTCTTTTCCTTTATACTTATCCAGGCAACTTCCCAGGCACTTGTTTTATCGTTTAATCCTGATGAGATCCCTATACTCAAATTGGGATCGAAACGTCGTCAACACATACATCTTCAACTCTATACTGTAATCTGTATCTAATTGTGGAGTATGAGATGTAACTCTGATTGTGACTTTTTGTTTACCTACATTTTCACAAATTGAAAAGTCACTTTTTAAGTCACTTGCCTGTGGTAAGGAAATCGGCTGATTTCTCTTTACCCTGTCATGTCTTGCTCACTCACTTTTTTTGTATATTATCTCTGCGTCGAACATAATTGTTAATAAAACTCCTTATTTTTCATTGATACATTCGTATTCCCAATTTTGAATACTAAATTGTGGTATTGTATTAATTTAACTTGTATGGGACCACTGTTCTCTTCAGCTGTCACACTAGTGGCATTTAACTTACAGGCCCTGGGTGCACCTTGTCCCATATACTGGTGACTGCTAGGTAAGTTATATGTGCCAGTTATGGTTATGTCAATCAATTCAACCATGTTAAAAGGGGGAGCACAGCCACTTTTCTTCTAGTTAACAGGGGTAAAGTTCACACAGTTCTACAGCCAGAAAAAACATATAGGATGAAATTCTAGGGGCACACCACTCTAAAGAAGGCCATTTCATGCAGGGGAACCAACAGCTTGTATAGGATGTGATGCATTGCTTGTCAGTCTCTGGGGGCATCTAGGTCCTAGTCAAGCATACCCCATTTATTTACATTGATATTGATTAAATTAGGAAGTCCTAATTGAGTGGTGAAGATGTTTTGGGGTGCAGAAAATGTGTGCACTGTTTAATGGCAAAGTCTGGAGGCCCTGGTTGCCTGTTGAAGTTATTAAAGGGCGCAGGACAACGTTTGTGCTGTACAATGTCAGAGTTAGTCAGCTTTGGCCATCTGGTTTATTGGTGTGAAATGCCCTGTTATCTATAACTGGTGGATTTCAGTGATTTGTTGCATTTAAAATGTGAAATTATGACTTACATGTTCGCACAACTATAACGTCACTTTAGCCTTTGTTTTTTTCAGTGAAAACACACACATATATATATTCAATGTAAAGTAAGATGTTATTACCGTACCTAACTATATTGTCACTTTAGCCTTTGTTTTTTTCAGTACATTTCTGAGTTTTTTTAAACTAAAGTAACAAAATGAGAACCATATAACTAAGCGTCTATGGGGGATATTAACAAGGACTAAGGACTGGCGATAACTATCGCTAACGCAAGTTAGTGGCAGTTTCTTTATCGCCGTCTATCCCTGAAAGTTATCGCCTTGTTAGCGACGTATTACCAACACGTCGCTAACAGGAGATAGCTTCAGGGATCAAGGGCGAAAACTACAGCTAACTCCAGCACGATGGCGATATGAAAACAGGCGATAGCGGGCGGCATCTAGCGATAAGCCATTAGCGATAAAAAACGCACACTAGGCAGCAAGTGTGGACTTAGGAAAAATAGCCTATCAGTCCACCTCCCATAGAAAAGATGCCCAAAAAAAAAGTTGAATGCAGATTTGAGCAGCAGGGCCAAGTGCAGCACACATCAACAACCCCCTCAAGCCACCCAACATCCAGGATGACCAGGATGAGAGCCTGGATGCCTCGCTGGACCTGCCTCTGGAGCCTGGATGCCTCGCTGGACCTCGTCTGGAGCCTGGATGCCTCGCTGGACCTGCGTCTGGAGCCTGGATGCCTCGCTGGACCAGCGTCTGGAGCCTGGATGCCTCGCTGGACCAGCGTCTGGAGCCTGGATGCCTCGCTGGACCTGCATCTGGAGCCTGGATGCCTTGCTGGACCTGCGTCTGGAGCCTGGATGCCTCGCTGGACCTGCGTCTGGAGCCTGGATGCCTTGCTGGACCTGCGCCTGGAGCCTGGATGCCTCGCTGGACCTGCGTCTGGAGCCTGGATGCCTCGCTGGACCTGCGTCTGGAGCCTGGAGTGGGATGTGGAGGAGCCGTGGAGTCGATGAGCTGCGGCGGGAGACATTGATGTGCGACGATCGCCCGTACCTGGTGGTGAAGTCTGGCAGGTCGCATGGAGACACGTTGCTGACCTGTGTGAGAAGTCCGTCTTGCGCACCTTGGAGCAGTTAATGGTAGAGGCGCTCAAGCGCACGAACGTAGTGAGGTCCGCATCGCATACTACAATCCACCACTACACCGGGGTGCACGGAGGGGATTACCAACGGTGGCTGCCGACTCCCTGCATCACAGGCCGGATGATGTTGGGCTGACTGTACGCTGTGGAGGGTGAGGCCCCTGTGCTACACCGAACTTGTGTGGTCTGAGCGCTGCAACTACACGCCTAAGGGAGCCCTGCTGCATCAACTGCATCGGGAGGTCCACCAGCGGACTAGGCGGCGACTGCTGTACCCAGCCCAGTGAAATCACACCTGGCTGAGGCTCCTGCTGGCTGAGTCACAGATTTGGAGAGAGTGCAGTGGATTGTGCCACGGTGTCAATGTCCAGGTAAGGAGAAGGTGGGACGCGTAGCACAGGAGGGCCGGGGGGTGAGTCGCTCATGCCTACCACACGTAGATGACGCACCCCCAGTAGCGACACTACCGCTATGGCGGAAGAGCGTTGCCCCACCGCCTCAAGCAGTGCAGAAGAGGAACAATCATCACCTGATGATAACTCAATCAATCAGGGGAATTGTAAGCGCGCTACTCACCCGTGAGGGTCTCAAGGCACTGAGGGGGGGCCGCAGGGGAAGCAGCGGCGGGAAGCAGGAAGTGCGGTCTCAGAGAAGCCAAAAAAACAGTTTAAAAAGGGAAAAACAAGGGATAACTAACTGATGTAATCATGCTATGTATCCTCAGGGGGTGGGAGGGCTGGTAGGACTGCTCCAAACATGGAGCAGGGCATGGGTGGATTGTCATGCACACTCAAGTGCGCAATGACTGTTTGGTCAGCCCACTCAGGCCGTCCAAAGCAATCATGCGCACTTGCCTGTTCGCAATGCAGGCTGCATTACAGCCTGCATGGAGAACATGCCCACCCCTCCGGCCCCTGGCTGCATGACTTGTCCCGTTGCCAATTACCAATCCCACCGCCACATCGCAGCGTTGTGATTGACTCAGGGGAGGGAGCCTGGCTGGCTACTTCCTTTTCCTGGAAGCAGACGCAGGAGAGCAGGAGCTACGAAGACACAGGACCCGGCTTAGAGGTAAGACTTCCCTAAATACATTTTTAACAGCACCCGCTCACACACACATCCCCGCGTCCATGCACCATCCAGTGTTCTTTACGGCGTTTACCACCTCACAGCTGTCCAGACCCCCCTGCACTTCTCAATGTTGGCCGCTGTGCGCACATGCACAGCGAGCGTACCACTCGTGTGCCAAAGGCACATACATAGTTGCGACGCATGCCATAACATTGCATTCCATTCCAATGCATACTAATACTAGGCACATTGCAACAGTAGAGTAGGTGTTGCATAGCGGAGACATGAAGATCACTGTTCCCACTTCAGTGAGTGCAACCCAAAACTAACCTTTGCACAACAAACCCAAACGTGTACCCTGGAATTCTGTTTTGAACCCCCAAAACACACACAAAATCACATTTGAGACAAATGCACATCCCAAACTTCATATTTAACCCCAAAACACACCCCAAATTTCATATTTACCCCATAACACACCCCATTTTTCATATTTTACCCCAAAAAACACACCAATTTTCATTTTATACATCCAAAACCCATACACACCTGAAAAAGTTTAAATTACCCCATTACTGACCTCACAATGCGTTGTAATCAAATGCGATGTTAAGGCACCCACGTTGTCGGAGTTGCGTTGTTAACGATGTACTGCCTGCGTTGTAATGGTCATCTCCCGTGCCAAAGGCAACCCATAGGCTACGCCGTTTGCGGCCGTCTGCCCGTGGACCGCGCTCAGCACCAAGGAGCATTCCTCCTGGACACTCCACCACTACGACGCCAGCACCCTCCTCGCCATCAACCCTGGACGCCACCTTGCCTGCCAGGACCAACCTCTGCTCCGTAACGGACATCGCCTTCGCCATCACTGACGGCTGCAGTATCACCCGCAAGGAGCACCCCGACCGTCAAGGAGGAGGCATTGCCGTCACCTACAGAGGCACACTCCGACTGACCACGCACTCTAATGTGCCAAGGGTGACCATGGACCACGTCAACTCACAGATCCGGACCAAGCCCAAGAACATCCTCTGCGGCACCCTCAGGTGCAGGCTCCCGGGCCATGGCCCACCATTCTCCAATCCCATTGTAGACCTCATTGCACCCCAGGGTCTCCCATCCACCGATGACATCCAACTCGGTGAACTCAAGTTCCACCTGGGCAACCCCATTGACCAGAGCACCACCCCCTCCTGGGTAAGGTCACCGACATCAGACGCAAGCAGCAAGTCACCTCAACAGGCCACATAGCAGGACACACGGTCGAGCACGTCATATCCGCCAGCGGGTACTTCAACTGCAGCCGCAACACCGGACTCTTCTGGCACTACCATCATTGGATGAATCACGTCTTCACCTTGCCCACTGGACACCAGCGCCATCATCGCACCCTGTCGCAGCTGGATCAAGGCCACCGCAGAACGTCTCGTCAACTCCCTCCGCACCAACGCTTCCAAACGATGACACTGCAGCGCGCAACCACCACCGATGGATCTCCAACATCGCCGACATTCGGGCACCCCTCATGAACGGCACTGCGTCAGTACCTTCCGCCTGCCTGATGGCAGGCGTGAGGGTGAGGCAGTGCCATAGGGATAGGCTGGCCCCATGCATTGCTGGAGTTGCGTTATGGTTGTGACAGAACTGCAGCAATGCGTGACTTTAGCACAGACAGATACGTCAGGATTCCTGACGTATCTGTCATTACTTGCGTCATGGAGCGCTGTACAGTGTATACAGCGCATCCATGCTGTTGCAAGGAGGGCATAATGAGAAGTGTTGCAACGCTGTCTTTTCGCAGCGCAGCAACACTTTTCATGACTGGAGCACAGGAATGCGCACTAACTTATTGATGGTGCGCATTCCTGCACTGTGTTTTTGTCGCAGGGCAGCGCTGCAACATTGCTTGCAGCACTGTCCAGCACCAAAGACATGCATAGATGTGGCCCCAAGTCTTCTCACCATTTTTAAGACCAGCTATTTTCTGGTCTTAAGTTCCTGCAGCTAACGGGCCTTAGCGACTGTTTTTTGATCGCTTCGCGGGTCGGGGCCATCCTTGATAATATAGCGAAGTGGTGTTAGCGTGCGTTTTTCCGATGGAACGCCTACCTTGCATGTCATTAGCGATAAATATCGCAGGCATGCTTGGCAATCTAAAATCCGGACGCTATTCCCGGAAAGCTGTCGCTAACAGCTGTTAGCGACAGCTTGGTAATAGGGCGATAAGATTATCGCTGCGTTAGCGGCAGAAAACTGCCACTAACGCGGCGATAATGCCCTTGATAATATGCCCCTATGTCTCATATTTCATCATCCACCACACAGTATGCGCTACATCCCATAACACGATAACCGCACCTTAGTGTTCATCACATACAACATGGAAACTCTTCCCACATAGAATCAAAGCAAAGACACCATCTTTCGATCCACACACCCTGCACAATGTAGCATGCTACCCACATAGGCAAACGTCTCACTACCCCACAAAGAGATAATACGAGCTATATAAATGCCACAATACAAAACAATACAATACAATACAATATGTTCCATAGCTTCCAGGGATCATAGAGAAGGCTGGGCAACTGATAGAGGTTCTCCCAGGCCTCTAAATCCCTTGCTCTTTGAGGATAAGGTACTTTACATACTGCGCATGGAAAGCTTCACATGAATTGAAGGCAAAGTGGAGACTGATGAGTTCTACTAAAAGGTGAATACAAATAATTTTTCCTTTGTAGCTACAATAAGTGTTTTAAATGTAATTTTTGCTGAAACTTTGCAATGTGGTACCTATGAAATTACATTTCCTCCTAGGCTAACTACCTAACATTAAGGCATCTCTGTACTTGTTTTTTAAGTTATACCCATACACTGTATATGTGTAAATATTAAGGTAGCTTTATTTTTAGTTGAATGTATTTGCTATTTTATTTTTGGCCTTTTCACACACTGCAATCTATGACCATGCTACATTTTTTCAAGTACTCAGAACAAGTTAGTACGGATGTGAATGAACTTTTGTGCTGCATTTCTGGCAACTTTTTTCACCTTATTAAGAAAAGGCCTTGTAAATTTACAAGCATAACATTATGGTTTACAGTTTGTGTATGTTTAAGGAAATATCCACATCTCATACTACAGAAATGGGCAGTATTGTGTGTGTGTAGCAGTGCAAAAAATGAAACTGTGGCCTACTCAAACTATATCCAGCCCGCACTAATCTTACTTTCCCTGTGTACAGCTCGTGTGTCAAGCCACAGTTTTGTGCATTCTAATTAGCTGATCTTGCTCACCTCAAAAATGAATTCTGTTCTGTCTGCCTTCTCTCACCTACTTATATGGGTTTCAGGCTAACAAATGAATGCAGGCATAGTTCTATAGCCATGTGTTACTTTAATGTCAGTGTGACAGTGTCTACATATTTTTATTTTTTCAAACTCACAACACATGCCAATACTTATCTTTATATGGAAAGGACAACAACACACATCAAGGTGATACAAATGTGGTCTCTTCTTTTTGTAACTGTCACTTATACACTGGTGGTCATTCATCTGCCACTTCTCATGTACAATTTGTATACATGTCTCATTATGTATGACTCGTGTACAGCTCAAAATGTTTACAAAATTAATTAAAAATGTGTCGATTTTCCAATTGCTTGCAATTTAATCTGTCTAAGAGTTTGTGAAGGACTCCTTCAAAATTCTTGGTTGTATGTTTCCAAACAAATATTACCTTTCTTTGTCTTAGCATATATGGTAAACACTATTTCAGTAACTAACATCCATCATGTTATTAGGCATTCAACTTTGAAAGTAATAAAACCACCATGAACAAATTGGGATTCATAGTAATTATTCAAGGTGTACGCATGCACTCTGCTCCTTTGTCTGTCTTCCAGCTCCTCTGGAGACAGTCCTTTTGAAGACATACTGCTGCCTGCCCTGGAGGCACCCTCCCTCCAGGCAGATCCTGGCCCAACAGCCCATCCTGCTGTATGTTTAAATCCTTAGCTTTCCCCACAGGCTCCCCTGCATGCCCACTTGCATTCCTCACTTCCAACCAGGCCCTCAGCACCTTTTGATGCTCCTCCTTCCTGGTTAGGCCTCTCATTGGGACTTTAAACTTTCTGCAGATTGATTTTAACTGTGGCACAGGGTAGCAATCCACCATATCCTCTTTAAAATCAAAATCCAAAGATGTAACTGACGCTGACATAGACATGATGAAATTGGAAGTTCAACACTTGGTTACAAAATACCCAAAATGCAAAAACAGCTAACGAAAGAAAAACATTATGTGGTTGAGTAGTGGTCTGTACTAATCAGTAGTAGTGTACATCAGTCACTGTAGGTCAAGTACAAATGCAAGTCCTATTCTCACCGCTGCCACCAATCTTAGAAATGGGGGTCTCTAGTTGGCAGTGGTATACACCCTGTCGAAGTAGGGAACCTTCTTTCTAGTCAGCATGAGTAATGTACACACCTAAGTTTGCCTGCGCTCACCCTCTGGTAGCTTGGCACACAGCAGTCAGGCTAAACTACAGAGGCAATTTATAAATCATTTGTATATAATCCACAGTAATACACTGAAAACACTACTATTGAACACCACACCAGTTTAGAAAAATAAAGTATCTTTATCTAAATCAAACAAGACCAAAACAGCAAACATCCAACATACAGATACCAATATAACACTTTTTAAAGGCTTCTTGCAAAAATATAGCTCTCAGAAGGCAATAGCTCCAACTAGGGCTATCTCGACGTCGTGACAGGTAAAAATACAAAGTATGGCGCCGACTGCGATCTTTTGTGAAGTTTCAAACAACAGCGTCGCACAGCATCGCGGAGGTGATGAGGTTCCTGTGCCAGGCAGTGTCGGTTCATTATTGCCACAGGGGACGTGAGCAATTGATTCCTTACTGCCACAGGGGAGGTGAGGTGTTGGTTCCTTACTGATATGCAGGGGAGATGAAACATCGGTTCCTTACTGTGCAGGGGAGGTGATGTGGCGGCGGTGCATTGGTTCTTTATGATGGTGAAGCGTCGGGCAGTCACTCTCCTTGGTTATTGACACTGCAATGGTGTACGGGAGGCGCTGGCGTCAGTCGGCGATGAGCGTTGCCCTTGGCCCAGATTCAGGCAGCGGCCTCGGTGATGGTGTAGTAGTCGCTGCGGAGATGGCATTGGCCGGCGTCGGGGCTGCGTTGTCATTGAGGTAGGTGCTGCGCTCACCCAGCAGGCAGTGATCTCGGCATTGGTGCAGGCAGAAGCGTTGGAGACGGCATCGGGAATCCTTTTCTTGAAGTTTTCAGCCCCAGAAAACAATTCCAATGGCCAAGAATTGGGATTGGCACCACAAGGCAGGTTAGAATTCTCAGCAGTTCAGGGAGGCTGCAAGTGAAGTCTTTGTGTCTCTTATTCTTAACAGGAGGCAAGCTCTACTTCAAGCCCTTGGAGATCTTCTCAAGCAGGATTCATAGCAAAGTTCAGTCTTTGTCCTCTTTCAGGTAGAAGCAGGCAACTGCAAGCCAACCCAACAAAGCAACACACAGAGCAAAGGGGCAGTACTCCTCCTCACAGTTCTTCAGCCGTTCTCCTTGGCAGAGGGTCTTCTTGATCCAGATATAATCTAAAGTTCTGGGGGTTTTAGTTACAATACTTATACCCCATTTTCTCTTTGCAGTCTTTGTTTCTAGAGTCTCTGTGCTCAGTACAAACCAGTTCTGTCCTCCCTGGTCCCGCTTCACTACAGGAAGTGGAGACAGCATTGTGCAGAGCAGACACAGTGCTAGTGAAAACTCCTCCCACCCCTCTAAATGCAGAAAGGTCTATTTAGCCTCGCTATGAGTCACCCAGGAAAGGCAAGACACACCTTAACCCCCCTTGGGATTGTCTAAAGTGAATGCACATCCCCAGCTCCTGTCACTCCAAAACCAGACAGTGAATACACAAACAGGCAGAGGTAAGCAGGAACAAGAAAATGCCTACTTTCTAAAAGTGGCATTTTCAAACATACAATTTAAAAGCAACCTGTACTAGAAGATGGGTTATTAGATTCTGAGTTCAAACAGCCCAAACTCCAAATCTCTAGCTGTTCCCAATTGAAAGTTACACATGTAAAATGTTACAAGGCAGCTCCAATAACAGCCTATGGGAGAGCTAATCCTTGCAATAGTGAAAAATAAAATACCCAGTATTTCACTATCAGGATATGTAAAACAAACCAGCACATGTCTTACCTTTAACATACCCTGGGGGTACCTTGGGCCTACCTTAGGGGTGACTTACATGTAAGAAAAGTGACGGTAAGGGCCTGGCAAGTGGATGAACTTGTCAGGTCAATATGGCAGTTAAAAACTGTGTGCGCAGACGCAGTGGCAGGTCTGAGACACATTTGAAAGGCTACTGGTGTGGGTGGCACAATCAGTGCTGCAGGCACACTAGTAGCATTAGATTTACAGGCCCTGGGCACACACAGTGAACATTACTAGGGACTTACCAGTAAATCAAGTATGCCAATCATGGATAACCAATCATATTCACAATTTGCACAGGGAACATTTGCACTTTGGCACTGATCAACAGTGGCAAAGTGCCCAGCCAAAAATACAGGAGGTAGAGGCAAAAAGTCAGGGCAAACCACACCAAGAATGCCAGGTCTAATATACACACAGACACATGCAGAAACACAGCAACTCACATTTATAGAAACAGACACTGCAATTGGACATATTTCCAAATCAACATAGAAACAAACAAGCACCCCTGCACAACAAACACAAACTGAAACACACACTCCCACAACAGACACCTACCTCACTGATTCCAACAGCCACCCAGCAATACTCAACCACCTGCCCTAAACCCACCCAAGATAATCCTTACCTTACCCACCATAAACAAATTCCACCACCACCCTCCAGCAGAAACAAACTTGGAGAATGGATACCACCGCTTCAGAAGAAAAACCATGCCCTTGAGGAGGAAAACTGTTGGCAAGAGAAGGCAAGCCTACAAAATCTAATGTATTATGAATCTGCAAAATGGACTTGATGATTATACTTTATTTATTATTTTATAATGTATTACCTGTGTGAGAAAAAAAGAAATCTGTTTTAAGTCTCACTTTATCATTGCTTATGTTTTTTTTAAATATTCAAAATGGATGTAAAAATAAATTACTTTTGTTATAAAGAATTTAGATTTTCTTTAAAAATCTGTTCCAAATTGTTAAATTCTCTGCATATTTCTGACATACATATGTAAAATACATATACTGCATACAGTAACATTAGCAATATCTCAGTGTTAAAAAAGGAAAGTCAACTGTAGGCCTAATTTGTAATGCCTTGCAACAGAAAATATACACTTGCATTACTGACTAGTTTGTAACATATTGGATCACATCCTTATGAGACCAAAAGAAAAAAAACATTAATATATAAAAGTAGTGAAATAGGATTCTGAAAAGGTAAGCCTCTTCTTTTTATGCAATGTTACAGCTTTTGAAATTGCATATCTCATCAAAACATGTTCTTCTACACGCAATGATTTTTCTTTTACATTGGACTTGATATGGATGTAGTATAATATATTCAGCCCTTTATTAATGAATAGATCACTGTTATAGATAATATATCACCCCAACCACGATAATGGAACATCTCAACTTCCAACTTCACACAGATGGAAAAATCACCATCAGAGACACCATCGCATACAGACCACCAGGATCACGCCCCAGCTTCTGCAACACCATCCCTGACCTCATCGCCCCAATCATCATGGACACCGAGCGCTACAACTTCCTAGGGGATCTTAACTTCCACCTCGATGACTCCAGTGACTTAACACAGCCGACCTCCTGGAAAGCATGAGCAACATCGGCTTCAAGCAACTTGTCACCGACCCTACCCACATAGCAGAACATACGCTCAACCCCATTTTTACATCCAGGGACAAAGTCAAGTCCAACCACATCTCACAGCTCACCTGGACCGACTACTATAGCTTCCACTTCACCATATCAGGACCTACCAACATGTGCACCATGGACCCCAGCTCCACATGCAGAAACTGTAAAAAGACATCAGAAGACCAGTGGAACAACGCTGTCAACACCCACCTCCCAGACAAAGCATCCAACCCAGAACAGGCTCGGAAGAATTTTTTCCAGTGGATCATGGAATGCACCAACACAATCGCCCCCACCAAGCCAGCCAAATCTAAAGGAAATGCCCAAAGAGCCAGCTGGTTCACTGCGGAGTTGAAATCCACCAAATGCAACTGTTGGCAACAAGAAAGGAAGTGGCTCACCAACATAGAGACAGGACACCATACCACCTTCAAGACTGCTCTCAACCAGTACCACCGCCTCCTGAAAGAAGAACGCTCTAGCAGGCCACAGAGAAGCCAACACAAACCACAGCAAAGAGCTCTTCACCACCGTGAAGGAGTTCTCAAGCCCCGCACCCGCAAAGAATGACTTCACCCCCTCCCAAGAACTGTTTGACACCCTGGCGTTCTTCTTCCACTACAAGAGCTGTCATCTATAAAAACTTCAAACCCCAACCCCCTGTCGCCAACAGCATCAGTCTGCTCACACTCATGAACACAAACACAGAACACCTGTTCACCCATTGGGACTCTCTCACAACTCAAGCCTCAATCGCCATCATGAACTCCGTGCACTCAGGAGCTCCCACGGACCCCTATACCCACCACATCTTCAACCTCAGGATCAAGATGATTGTCAACAACCTCAAGAAAGTCCTCACTACCTCCATCACCTTGGCCTCCTTCCCTGAGGACTGGAAACACGCTGAAGTGAGGCCCCTTCTGAAAAAACTATCCTCCAACCCAGCAGAACCAAAAAAATACTACAGCCCATTTCCCTGCTCCCCTTTCCAATGAAGATTCTTGAAATGGCAATCAATCAGCAACTCACCAAACACCTTGAATACAACAACCTCCTTGACCCCTCCCAATCCGGATTCAGAGCCAACCACAGCATCGAGACAGCCCTGATCGCTGCCCCTGACGATATCAGGGCCCTCCTGGTCTGCAGCGAAATGGCAGCGCTCACCCTCCTGGACCTATCAGCTGCCTTCAACACAATCTCCCATCACATCTTGGTCAACAGACTCCACCACATCGGAATCCAGGGAGACCCCCTCAAATGGATTGCATTATACCTCACTGGAAGAACACAGAGAATCCGTCTCCCACCAGTCACCTCAGAAAACAAGAAGATCATCTGCGGCATCCCCCAAGGATCATCCCTCCACCCCACACTCTTCAACACATACACACCCCCCTGGCCAACACCGTCAGATCACACAGACTCAACATCATCTCCTAGGACAACGACACCCAGGTCATCCTCTTATTGTCAGAAGACCCCTCCACCACCAGGATCAACTTCCACAGATGTATGATGAACGTTGCCGACTGGATGAAGGACAACTGTCTCAAACTCAACACGGACAAACCGGAAGTCCTCATCTTTGGGAACAACACCTTACCTTGGAACGATGCATGGTGGACTTCTGAACTTGGCCCATCCTCTGCCATGACAGACCACACCCACAACCTCGGCATCATCCTGGACAACAAGCTATCTGTGAAGAACCGATAAATGCAGTCTCATTCACCTGCTTCCACACCCTACACATGCTACGCAGGATCTTCAGGTGGCTCCCAGTCAACACCAGAAGGACTGTCACGCAGGCCCTCATCATAAGCAGGCTGGACTTCGGGTACACACTCCACGGAGGAATCACTGCACACCACCTGAAGAGACTACAGACAATGCAAAACTCAGCAGCAAGACTCATCCTCTACCTTCCCAGACCATCCTCGATCTCCACCTTCTCAAGAAGGTGCACTGACTCCTAATCCAGAAGAGACACCAGTTCAAGATGTTGACCCACGCATACAAAGCCCTCCACAACAAAAGATCAGCATACATCAACAAATGAATGACCTTTCACCAACCGACCAGACACCTCCCTCTTCCTCGCAGACATCCCCGGATCCGCCTTGGCAACAGCGGAGGGCGCTCCTTCTCACACCTTGCGGCCAAAGCTTGGAAAGACCTTCCCCGGCAAATCAGGGCCACCTCATCACACAGGAAATTCAGGAAAAGTCTCAAGACCTACTTATTTTTTTTGCCATTCCAATATTCCACTACACATAGGCAGTTCTTGTCATTTTTGTCACATTCATCTCTTCACATGCACTGCTACTCTTAGTATCAATATGTTAATAAATGCATACACCCATGGCAGATTTAAAGCACGCGTGTGTTTGTGTCTGTAGGGCCAGTGAAACAGGTGGATAGATGTTGACTGAAGATGTCAGAGTAAAAACACCCAGGAAAGTATCACCTGCAACATTTCAAACGAGTTTCCAGATGTACATGACTACTGATGAAAGGTAGAAATGTCAGCATCAATTACAGCTGATAAAGTTAAAAAGCCGTTTAAATCTGCAACTAATAGCAAAAGCCCCTTGTGCAGCTGCTTTGAAGGATATGTCAGTGGAAAATACTTTGCAGTCACTTGCCTCCTCCCTTGAAGACATATTAGGCAATCAATAATCTTTAATTATTGATGAAACTTCAAGAGATTCGGAAAAGCTGCTATAGAATAATACAGATAATACAGCTGGCGAACATTGAATGGGCGTTCTTGGTGAATTTGACTTCCAAGCAGAGAAAATTGACGCCCTTAGATAAATACAGTCTGACTAGGACATCAGGTACATAAGGAAGCTATGAGGCAGGGTGTGAAAATGAGGAAAGAGCTAGAGCACTGTAATTATGTGCGTGACTCATTTAAAGGAAGTGCGTAAAGAAATGTGAAGTTTGCAAAGGCTAAGAAAGGCAAACTTTTAAGTGCCACAAAAACGCATTGTCCTCATCGTTTCTGATGACGACTGACAGAAATGCTCTCAGAAGATGGAAAAAATACAGACTAGCAATATACAGAGGGCGCTGGCTATGCGAACATTCTAGAAATATTTTCGGAATGCATGTCTGAGGTTCAGTCATTATACATATAATAATACCAACAGCAGAATCAAACAATTGTAAAATAGCTAATCTTATCATACTACCAACAGTTCCATTTTTAAAGTATATAATACGGGGGAGCCTGCAATACCTGTATGAAAGCCCATCTCTAAATTTCTTATTACAGGTGAGTTGTAACGCCTGTAATAAAGAAATTACATAGCTGCTCAACTGTAATTAGAAATTACAGTTGAGTTCTGACATCACTAGGCCTGCTACCAAAGGGAGGTCAAGGAGCATAATTACAGCTACGGTTTAAACAAGGAAAGCAGGAACTGCCTGTTCTTCCTATGATGTGCTTTTCTTAAATGAAAAGCATTCAGCAGAAAGAAGGAATTTATGGCAACATGTTTATTTTTTACCAGGCAATACCTCACTACAGGAAAATTACAATCTCTGCATGTATCAACACAAAGGGCCCAATTCACAAAGGTAAAATACGCCGAAAGTCTAACTTTACGACTTTCGGTATTCACATAGGGCATTTACTACTCGTAAATGCCCTTTGTGAATACCGAAAGTCGTAAAGTTCAACTTTTGGTATTCACAAAGGGCATTTACGAGTAGTAACTGTCCTTTGTGAATACCAAAAGTCGTAAAGTTAGACTTTCATCTCAGTTTACTTTTGTGAATCGGGCCCAACATTTTTTCTAGTCTGACTTGTGAAGCTTATCCTACTATCTTTTGGCAAAAATGACTAACTGCTATTTGGTGTGTTTAGTTTGGAATATAGATTCTGCTTTATTATTCCTTTTGGCAATGAACATGAAAGAGCAAGATACTAAGGGGCAGATTTACTAGATTCTCACGGAGCACAGTGCAGCAGCCCCAAACGCTGCACTGCTGAGTAGGAGAGAGCAGGACAGCGCCATATTTACAGAAATATGGCACTCTTCTCCCCTCTCAATGGCGCCGGCGCAGAAATATGCTGCAGTGCTCCACAGACACACCTTTGCACCATAGTGCAAGGGTGGCTCCGTGAGTCTAGATTAGGTTTTGTACTGGAACGGAATCTTTCCAGTACAAAATATGATGCTTAGACTAACTTTAAACCTTTTCCCACTTTGTATGTGTGCTGTACAGTGCAGCACACATACAAAGTCAGACAAGAAAGGAGAAATGAAAGCATTTCTCCTTCATAGCACCTATTTGAAATGGGTGCTATTTACTCACGCTAAACCATGTCTGCTTTTTTAAGTTAATAGGGCTTAACATCAGAAACCTTGGGTGGTTGCATGGGAATACCCATGTACCACCGATGGTACGCCCCCTTGGCACTAAGAAATGCATAGCAGTGCTATGCGCTACTTTCAAGTGATTTTCCAGAGCTAAACAAGTTTAGCCCTGGAAAGTAAATTAGTAAAAAAAGATTTAGCACCGATTTGCATCACTGTTGTGATGCAAACATGGTGCAAAAACTTTTTTTTTTATCAACTTTATTTATTAGATTTTATTTTCCAACTGGTCGGTTGTACACACGTTTGCTATACAGTCATCCATAATCTTTTTCTTGAAACATGCAGATCTCCAGCGCTACATCATTCAAGTACATTAAACATAGCAAGAGGAAATAGATGATATACAAATCATGTTAACGAAGGCGGACACCTCCACCAGCATGTCACATGTCGACATAATAATAAGATTATTACATTACTCTGCACCATCATTTTCTGACGTGTCTACCTGCTCACTTCCATGTCCCGGTATATGGAGCAATGTCCTGCACAAGGTCCTCCTCCAGTTTATCATCCTTTCTACAAGTCTTCATATGCAGCTCTTCAGCAAGTGACCACTCACCCACATCTCTCATTCACCCTTCTAGTGTCGGTACTCGTGGGCTCATCCAGTATATCGCTACCCGCCGTCTGGCAAGCACCAATACCAATTGCAGAAGTTTATAGGCCAACACAGTGCTAAAACTTAGTAAATATACACCCAATGGATTTAAGAGGTTTCTTGGAAGGGTGATGATTTAACCATGTATTATAAGGATTATAATTCTCTCAGCCGTACATTAAAAGGATATTGCTAGTCACCTCAGAGTTCCATGAACACGGCCTCCTTAGTGACGTACAATATCCTTAAAATGTACAATTGGGGTTGTTGTAAGAAATTGGGTTGCTGTTTGAAGGGGGTATACCCTACTCGAACAGGAACCACAATCCTTGTCAGGATGAAGTCACAAGGAAACCCTAATTTAACCTATGCTCAACCCTCTGGTAGCTTGCCACAGAGCAGTCAGGCTTAACTCAGAGGCAATGTGTAAAGTATTAGTGCAACCATTCAAGCAGTAACACAGTGAAAACACACCACAAAAAGGATCCCACACCAGATTAGGAAAATAGAGCAAATTTTTATAAATACAACAAGACAAAAAAACGACATACATCCAATCAGTAGAACCGGAAATATCCAATTTGAAAGTTTTTAGTGAAAATAGCACCAAAAAGCACAAATTGCCAACTGTAAATATCTGGTAGCGCCGGACCAGGACAAAGTCACAAGTTGAGGCTGAACGTTATGGAGCAAGGGCCAGCTACAGAGACCCAGTTAGGCCTGCTGAGCAAGAGTACCTTAAATCCTGGTTGCGGAGCATTGCGAGGTTCCGTGTCGAGGATACTTCACACAGCCGAAGTGATGCGTCAGTTTCGAGGAGCTGCGAGGCTGTGATGCGTGGTCCTATATCATTGTTGAGGATCCCATTGATGAGGGCTTGCAATGCAAAGTCTGGCATCTATGAGGCGTCGCGCAGCCGAGTTGATGTGTTGGTTATGAGGAGCTGCTGGACTGTGATGCGAGATCCTGCATCATCGTTGAGGATCCTGTTGATGTGGGCTTGTGTTGTGAAGTTGGGAGTCGAGGGTGCATCACGAGTTCTGATGCCGGGAAAAGTCAACACAGCAGAGGTGATGTATCGGTTCACCTTGAGGCCCTTTTCCAAGGGTCCAGGACTGGGGTGGCACTACTTGGCAGGGTAGGACCCACAGTTACAGGGTGCAGGTGGTAGTTACAAGAGACGTGGCCCTTGGAGTCACTCTGGTGGTCCTGGGCACTGGTTGCAGGTCCAGTCCTTCTCACCCAGGCAGGAGAGCAGCAGCTCAGCAGGATAGCACAGCAGGGCACGCAGCCCTTCAGGGCAGCAGTCCAGCAGAGTAGCAGTCCTTGCAGCAGTACAGCAGTCCTTCTTCCTGGCAGAGTCTTCCACAGGTCCAGAAGTGTACTGTAGAGTTGGTGTCTGAGGTCCAATATTTATACCTGGTGTCTCCTTTGAAGTGGGAGAAGCGTCTGGAGGTTTTCCTTTGAAGTGCACAGGTTTCCTGCCCCCATGCCCTGGTGCCAGACTACCTCCAGGGGGTATGCAATCCTCTGTGTGAAGGCTGGACACAAGCTATTCAGGTGTAAATGGGGCACTCACCCATCCTGCAGTGATGCCCATCATCCACGCCTAAGCTCTCTATTGTGTATGGCTGTCTAGATTGTAATACACAAAGTCCAACTGTCAACTACACCCAGTCATGTGACCTAGAGACAGGCTGCTGCACTAAATGGCTAAGGCAGAAAAGCACCAACATTTTAAAAGTGGCATTTTCGAAATTGTAATTAAAGCTCTGATATTACCATAAAGAGGATTTTTCATTACAATTCCAAAGATGAACTGTTTACCTTCTCCCATTTCGAAGTTACAGCTTATTAAATGTAATAAGTTACCTCCAATGTTATCCTATGGGAGAGGTAGGCCTTCCAATAGTGAAAAATGAATTTTAGTTTTTTTCACTATCAGGACATGTAAAACGTAAAAGTACCTGTCCTGCTTTTTAAAGAGTTTGCACCCTGACATGTGGGTTGGTTAGGGCCTACCCTAGGGGTGACTTATATGTATTAAAAAGGAAAGTTTGGGCCTGGATACAAAATGGCAGTTAAAAACTGCACATATAGGCTGCAATGGTAGGCCTGAGACACGTATAAAGGGCTGCTTAAGTGGGTGGCGCAATCAGTGCTTCAGGCCCACCAGTAGCATTTAATTTACAGGTCCTGGGTACACTTAGTACCACTTTACTAGAGACTTTTAGGTAAATTAAATATGTCAATTGGGTATAAACCAATGTTACCATGTGTTAAGGAGTGACATGCACTTTAGGACTGATTAGCAGTGGTAAAGTGCCCAGAGTCCTAAGTCCAGCAAAACGGGATCAGCAAAAATGGAGGAGGAAGGCAAACAGTTTGGGAGAAGACCACTCTAAGAGTGGCAGGCCTAACGTGTGTCTGCAGCTAAAAGTGGGGTGAACTACCCAACCTCTTGGGTATTCTCATCAAGAATGCGACAGAACCTGGATAGACCATCAACATTAGCGTGGTCTGACACAGGATGGTGTTCCACCGTAAAGTCTGTATCCTTTATGAAGATGAAGCACCTCAACAGTTTGGAATTTCACCCCTCATTTTCATGAGGCATTAGAGAGGCCTATGGTCTGTCTAAACCCAGAAATGAGTCCCAAACAGGTGTGGTCTCAGCTTCTTCAGTGCCCAGACCACAGCAAAAGTCTCCCTTTCAATCACACTCCACCTCTGTTTCCGGGACGCAACCTCCTGCTAATGAATGCTACTGGTTGGTCTAGGCCCTATGCCATGCTCTGAAGCATCTGTCTGCACAATGAACTCCTTAGAGAAGTCAGGAACCATGAGTACTGGTGCTATACACATGGCCTCCTTGAGGGTGTCAAAGGCTTTCTGGCAGGCCTCTCTCTAGATCATTTTTCTGGGCTGCTTCTTAGAAGTCAGTTCTGTTACGGGGCAACAATGATGCCATATCCCTTATCAAACCTCCTATAGTATCCTGTGAGGCCCAGGAAGGCTCTCACCTCAGTCTGTGCTATAGGGGATTGCCAGGCCAGGATCGTCTCAATCTTGGCCTAGAGGGGATGCACCTTGCCCCCACCCACCATGTGGCCCAGATACACCAGGGAACCCTGACCTATCTGGCACTTACTGGCCTTGATAATCAGGCTTGCCTACTGCAGGGCCTGAAGCACCTCCTGGAAGTGGTACAGGTGTCCCTCCCAGCTGGAGCATAAGACAGCTATGTTGTCAAGTAGGTGGCACAGAAGGCCTCCTTCCCAGCTAGGACCCTGTTGACCAAACTCTGAAAGGTGACAGGGGCATTGTTTAAGCCAAAGGGCATCACCCTAAACTAGAAGTGGCCCTCTGGGGGCAAGAATGCAAACCTCTCTTTTGCTCCCCTCAGTCAGAGCAATCTGCAAGTACCCTGATGTAAGATCAAAATTACTGAGAAACTTGGCAGCATCCAGCTTATCTATAAGCTCACCAGCTCAGGGGATGGGGTGTGCATCAGTCTTAGTGATGGAATTGAGTCCTTGGTAGTCCACACAGAACCTGAGTTCTGGAGTGGTGCCCGGTGGGGCAGCCTTGGGTACCAGCACCACAAGTCTAGACCAGGGACTGTTGGAAGGCTCAGTCACCCATAATGCAAAAAACACAGTTGATGGACAGAATGCAGAACAATGTCATACATTCACCCCAGTACAGAGATCTGGGCCTAAATCCATCATTTTTTGCTCACCATGCCATTCCAGTTTGAACCCAGCCATATGCAAATCAGTCTTGACCCTGTGCCTCATGGGAACAGTCCAGCCCGAACTGCCAAGCCAGGTCCTCCCTGGACTGGAAACAAGCATCCTAGGACCGGTTTCGGGGTTTCACCCCTCTTCAGCCAGGATAGCTTGATTCCAGTGGCATGGAGAGCACGGGACCCACGTCTGGGCATACCCGTCCCACTCGGGGTGACAAATGCAAAAACACAGTTGATGGACAGAATGCAGAACAATGTCATACATTCACCCCAGTACAGAGATCTGGGCCTAAATCCATCGTTTTTTGCTCACCATGCCATTCCAGTTTGAACCCAGCCATATGCAAATCAGTCTTGACCCTGTGCCTCATGGGAACAGTCCAGCCCGAACTGCCAAGCCAGGTCCTCCCTGGACTGGAAACAAGCATCCTAGGACCAGTTTCGGGGTTTCACCCCTCTTCAGCCAGGATAGCTTGATTCCAGTGGCATGGAGAGAACGGGACCTACGTCTGGGCATACCCGTCCCACTCGGGGTGACAAATGCAAAAAATACAGTTGATGGACAGAATGCAGAACAATGTCATACATTCACCCCAGTACAGAGATCTGGGCCTAAATCCATCGTTTTTTTGCTCACCATGCCATTCCAGTTTGAACCCAGCCATATGCAAATCAGTCTTGACCCTGTGCCTCATGGGAACAGTCCAGCCCGAACTGCCAAGCCAGGTCCTCCCTGGACTGGAAACAAGCATCCTAGGACCGGTTTCGGGGTTTCACCCCTCTTCAGCCAGGATAGCTTGATTCCAGTGGCATGGAGAGCACGGGACCCACGTCTGGGCATACCCGTCCCACTCAGGGTGACAAATGCAAAAAACACAGTTGATGGACAGAATGCAGAACAATGTCATACATTCACCCCAGTACAGAGATCTGGGCCTAAATCCATCGTTTTTTTGCTCACCATGCCATTACAGTTTGAACCCAGCCATATGCAAATCAGTCTTGACCCTGTGCCTCATGGTAACAGTCCAGCCCGAACTGCCAAGCCTGGTCCTCCCTGGACTGGAAACAAGCATCCTAGGACCGGTCTCGGGGTTTCACCCCTCTTCAGCCAGGATAGCTTGATTCCAGTGGCATGGAGAGCACGGGACCCACGTCTGGGCATACCCGTCCCACTCGGGTGACAAATGCAAAAGCACAGTTGATGGACAGAATGCAGAACAATGTCATACATTCACCCCAGTACAGAGATCTGGGCCTAAATCCATCGTTTTTGCTCACCATGCCATTCCAGTTTGAACCCAGCCATATGCAAATCAGTCTTGACCCTGTGCCTCATGGGAACAGTCCAGCCCGAACTGCCAAGCCAGGTCCTCCCTGGACTGGAAACAAGCATCCTAGGACCGGTTTCGGGGTTTCACCCCTCTTCAGCCAGGATAGCTTGATTCCAGTGGCATGGAGAGCACGGGACCCACGTCTGGGCATACCCGTCCCACTCGGGGTGACAGTCACCCATAATGCCAGCCTATTAAAGACCTCCTCCTTCATACTGACCCTCACCTTATCCAACAGCCTGCACATTTTATTTTTGACAGACACAGTGTCTCCAGTGCCTATGTCATGGGTGCACAAATGTGTAAGCCCACGGGAGAGGGAGAACAGAGAGGAAAACTGACCCAGCAACTGGCAACAGTCACTCTGCTGCTCTGGGGTTAGAGAAGGGAAGAGGTTAAAGCCCTCTACTGACCCCGTGTGCTCTTGGGCAGACAGGAGGTCAGGGAGAAGTTCACTGTCCTCTTCTACCTCTTCATCTGTCACCAGGGGCATGTTAACTTCAGACCTCTCAAAGTGAGGTTTTGAGGGGGTTCATGTGGAGTACTCTTAAGGGGCTTCTAGGGGTCTAGAGGTCCATCAGTTAGGTGGACTCCCCCTTCCATTCCTTCACCTTGTATGGGCCTGTCCAGCTATCTTTTAGAGCTCTGGGCTCCACAGGCTCTGTAACCCACACTTTCTAGCCAGGTTGAATCTCTACCAGAGTGGCCTTCTGGTCATACCACAGTTTCATGACTTCTTGACTGGCTTCAAAACTGTCTTTTGCCTTTTTTCAGAAGCAATGCATTTGGTTGCAGAGTACCAGCATGTAGCTGACCACATCCAGATGGTGTTTCCTAGGAGCTTGTGTCCACCCCGCTCTTACAAGGCTGAGAGGTCCCCTAACAGGGTGTCCATGGAGGAGCTTGAACGGGCTGAACCCAATCCCTTTCTGTGGTACCTCCCTGTAGGCAAACAGGATGCATGGTAGGAAGCCGTCCCAATTACACCTCTAGGGGCCATTTAGGCCCACTATCATGCCTTTAATGGTCTTGTTGAACCTCTCCAAAAGCCCGTTAGTTTGAGGGGGATAGTGTATGGAGAACTTGTAAGTTACTCCGCACTCATCCCACATGAAATTCATGTACGCTGACATGAAGTTAGTGCCTCTGTCAGACACTACCTCTTTGGGGGACCCCACACTGGTACAAATCCCCATGAGGGCCTTGGCCACCGCAGGTACAGTCACCAATCTCAGAGGGATGGCCTCTGGGTAGCAGGTGGTGTGGTCTACCAAAACCAGGATGAATCTGTTGCCTAAAGCTATCTTGGGGCTCAAGGGACCAATAATGTTGACACCCACCCTCTCAAAGCAATGCATCTGGTTGCAGAGTACC
The DNA here is from genome assembly GCA_963921515.1 of Calotriton arnoldi. Classification (NCBI taxonomy): domain Eukaryota; kingdom Metazoa; phylum Chordata; class Amphibia; order Caudata; family Salamandridae; genus Calotriton; species Calotriton arnoldi. Next base: position 335,882 of record CAWUFW010012324.1, on the reverse strand, counting down.
AGCAATGGCAATGACAGATAATGGGGTGAGGGAAGTCTTGAGTTTTTCCCTGACTTCCCACTGGCCTGGAAGGTGGGACAGGACCAACAGAATGCACCTGAGGCCGTCTTCATTTAGGGTCAATAGAGGTGGGAGACAAGCATGGCAAATGTCTTGTTTTGCCCCAGATGTCCTGGCAGGGGAATATCATAAGCCAACCCCAGTCTGTAGGCCCTGTAACGCTGCAGGACCACCAGCACATGGGCTGCCCCAGATCGAGGAACCTTAGGCGCACCGTAAAGGGGATCATTCTTCCAATAGATAAGGCGATCTCCAGAGGTATCACCTGCTCCCTGGGCCTCAGCTTGCTGCCTCAAGCCCTCTAGAGTGGGGCATTCTTTCTGTGCTTTGTAGAATTCCTCCCTGGTAGGCCCACCCTCAACTTGCCATCCAGCAAGCTCAGGCAGGTGACTCAGGGTGGCAATGTGCTCCCCAGTAGGCTCTGGAGCATCCTCCTCAGGTGACACGTCAACCTGGACCGTGGGAACTTCAGCAGCCAGTTTCCAGTGCCCCTTCCCCTTACTCTTCTTGGCAGCTGCCTGGACCAGTGTTCCAGGATCCAGGTACCCTTGACTCCCTTCCAGGGCAAGCATGGACCTTGTGGTCACACAAATAAGCCTGGGCGGAACTTGGAGAATTTCACTCCACGGAATTCATCAAAGTTACACAAAAATCCACGCGATTCTGCGGAGTTCCACGAATGGGCGTAAAATACACTTTGCACTGCTTGCGCTTCAATTTAGTACCAACAGCATGTTCCACACTGAAATATCAGTGTGAATGGCAGCAAGTGCTGCACAAGCTTGCATCATTTTATTTTGCTTGCTCCTGCCCACCTTTCTCTCTGCAGCTTTGCTTTTGTTTACCAACTTTGAAATCAAACCCAATCCACCCCATCTGATTACCCACTTCTCAATCCTACCTCTTTTTTGCTTATTTTTTTTAATGTCTGACATTCTCTGTGTCTATTTACGTTTCCGTGTGTGTTCTTTGTGACTTTTTCATACTTTGTTTTTGTTTTCCTTTCCTGACCTGTCCTCTCTGTGCTCCTGTTTCCATTTCATCCCAGTCGGACTCCTTCCCGCCCCAAATCATCAAAATGGCAGAAGCAGGCAGTGCCACGCATCCCCTGTGGGTGGTGCAGGCGGACAGTGGGCAGCCCCGCCCCATCTTTGGCGAGGCAAAGGTGGCCACAATCATTGTCTGGGTGCTTCTCCACCTCCCCCACATGTTGACAAAAGGCTGCAGCCCCAGTACGGGTTATACCATGTGGGAGCATCGGGTGCCTTGGGGCAGGTCTGGAGAAATCTGAGCCTCAGCATCAGTATCCAGGATACCCAGCAGCAGCTGACGCACCTCTGGGTAGACATCCTGGACAGGAAACAGGACCTGCTCAACCAGCTAGGTGTCAAGGTTGCACGGCTGGTGAGTAATATTTTGGTTTTCTAAAAATTCTAATATTAATATTACTTTTTTCAAGCAGCATGATCACTGTAGGTAGTTATAGTTAGGATCTGATTTCTATTAAAAAGCTGTTTTTGATATGTCAATAACTTTCGCGAAATTTTCAAAACTAATTTGACGCTCAGTTCAGCTCCTGTCTTGAAAATCTCAGAGTGATCCGTCAAGCGGGACGGAGAAAAAGGGGAGTCCCAAAATGCTTTTTCTCCATGTTAATTTCCATAGGAAAGTTTAGACACAGTTACAGCCCGAACTGCTGAACGGAACTACACCAAATTTGGCAAAAAGATAGCTCTAGGTGCAGAAAGCACTCTTTTTGTTAAAATCCGTTCAGTAGTTTCTGAGAAATTTAAAGAATTCTCAGATATACAACTGTGGTCGTGGTGGATCCACGACCCCTCCCAATCTTGTGCCTGAGATCTGATTGCCTGCCAACACTTCAAACCAGGAAGTGCTGGCAGCCATCTTGTGACTCGGTTGAACCGAGTCACAAGAAAAACCAATTAAAAAAAGAAAAGGGAGCAGGGTAGAAACACCCTGTCCCCCTAGGCCTGCTCAGGGGATCCCACAGGGCCCCCCAGGGCCCAAAAAAGCATTTTTTTCAAGGTTTTGGTGGGAGTCGCGTTGGATCCGCAAATATCACAGAAATTTTTTAAAAAGCGAAGCGTGGTTGCCGTGCCTCACTTAATTAAGCCCCCGGGTGGGCCAGGTCCCACGGGCAACTACAAATAATAATGCGGGGGCCCGCGTGGACCCCCACAACCCCAGGGTCCGCCACCTCCCTGGGGATGATTTATTGAAATGCGGGGGGCCATGTGTTACCCCCACAGCCCTGGGGCTAAACACCCAAAAAATGCGGGGGGCGTGCCCCCTCGCAGCCCATGGGACCGCCACCTCCCTGGGGCTTTATTAAATTAAACCACCACCTCCCCACAACACAAATGAAGTAATGACAGGGTTCCGTTGCAGACCCCAGGCCCCGGGGAACACCACCTCCCTGGGGCTATACAGAAGATGGGAGGGGGTCCAGGAGGCCTGCCTCCTGGAGCCCTCCATGGCCGTGGGGACCGCCACCCCCCAGGGCTGGCTCCAGCAATGTGCCTCGGTGCCCACCCCCGGGACATTGCAATTTGCTAATGTATGGTGGGAGCACCGCTCCCGCCAAGCCATAGCAAACTCTGGTCCACTTCATGGAAGCTAGAGCATGGAAAATGCTTCCATGAAACAGAGCAGAATTGCTTTTGGACAGAGGGATCTGCATGTTTGCATCTCCCTCTATCCAAGAGCAATGCGTGGCTCCCGCAGGAGGTGGCTGGCAGGGACCGTGGGGGCTTTGAGGTTCCCCCACGGTCCCCAACAAGAAGCCATGCCCCCGGCGATGGGGTCCCCAGGGCAATATCGGCCCAGGATGGGGGCTGCACGGCTCCCTCCCATTTTTTCTGAAAAAAAAGGATCAGGCCCCGGGGGATGGGGTTCCCATGGCCCAAAATGGTCCAGGGAAGGAGGGCCATGCGGCCCCCTTCCTAAAAAATATAAAGCCACAACTCACAGGAGTCCCCACCCCCTTTCTCCACTACTCTGCAAATGCTCCTCTTGGCACGCTCCTGGTTGGGGATGAAATCCCCTTGGCTGCTGAGGGTCCGTAGGGCCCAAGAAGTCCTCCTGTTACCTCCAGTAAGCCCCACACAGTGCTTCTCCACTGTGTGGAGTTTGAATTCAGCAACCCCGCGTTCCACGAAGAACACGGAGTTACCGATAAACTTCACAGTCCGCAACGGAGTGGAAATGTTTTGTGTCATAGGCTAGCGCAATCAAGCGCGAGCGACCGTGGCTGCAACCTGCAGTGCGCCAGGAAGCACATGCCCTTTGCAGCGTGGTTGAGAAAGGGACAGGGCCTCCGATGACGTCCCAGCAATCCCAATGTGGGGGACTTGCTTGTCACAACAATAGGGATTCTTGGACCACAACGACCCTTAGCAGTAAAGGGGACTTCATCCCCAAACCAGTAGTTAACCAAGAGGCCCCTTTGCAGACTGATTAAGAAAGGGGGCGGGGCCTCCGATGATGTCTTAGCAATTCAACTGTGGGGACTTACTTGTGGCAACAATATGGGTTCATGGCCCCCAACGACCCTCACCAGCCAAGGGGACTTCATCCTCCAACCAGTAGTGCTCCAGGATACCCATGTGCAGAATGGTTGAGAAAGGGGATGTTGCCTCCGACCACTCATTGCAATCCAGCTGTGGGGGACTTATTTGTTGCAATAATAGGGGTTCTTGGCCCCCAAAGACCGTCAGCAGCCAAGGGGATTTCATCCCTCAACCAGCAGTGCGCCTGGAGGCGCCTGTGCAGTGTTTGAGAAAGGGGGCGGCCTCTGATGACATCTCAGCAATTCGGCTGTGGGGGACTTACTTGAGGCAACAATAGGGGTTCTTGGTCAGAGGCCACGCCCCCTTTCTCCACCAGTCTGACCACCTCTCAGCAATCCAGCTGGGTGGGCCTTATTGGAGGTAACAGAAGGGATAGTTGGCCCCCAAGGACCCTCAAGAGACAAGGGAACTTCATCCCCCTAATAGTAGTGCACCAGGAGGCACATTTGCAGAGTGGAGGAGAAAGAGGGCGTGGCCACCAAAAACCTCTCAGCAAACCCACTGTGTGGGACTTGCTGGAGGTAACAGGAGGGGTCCACATCAAACAAAGGCTGGTAGTGGAACACAGTGTAGCACCTCACAAAAATGAGCTATTTTGGTGGGTATGTAGTATAAATACACAAAGTATATATACAGAGGTAAATTCAGTAATGGTGCCATTCAGGGTATATACACATCCTACCACATCAGATGTGATTACACTAAGTCAGGAGACTTTTGTGTCTAAACATTATAAGAGATAAACCCCGGCACTCATTCAAAGTACATATGAAGTCTGTTTACGATGTTCAATTGTTATAGAAAGAGATCTTTTTAATTCTTTTCACAGGTACATATTAACAAGAAAGAATTTAGTTTCGCTTAACACACAGTTACCAACATAGTACATTTGTTTTCATATTGTTACAAGGAATCACATTTTCCAATCCAATTTGAGGCAAACAATGTTCGTTGATGAAAACCAACAACAACACGTGTTTCGTCACGGAGGTGACTTTTTCAAGGCTGTATAACAATAAGATAACATATATTTCAACAATACTGTCACCACAGTATTTAGCACATTTCAGTAAAGGTGACAAGATAGTATGTTCGATGCCCAACCTAAAGGTGAATATCAGTAGGAAGGATTCTCCCTATGAGAGCCCAAAGAAAAAATGGTTCAATGAAAAGTAAGACCACCACAATTGAATTGTGTCCAAAGTGAAAAGAAAACGGTAACATGCAAGAAAAAGTTGGATTTGCCATTCAAGATTGTCTACAGGCAATAAGAAGTGACAATAGGCATGCGAAAGGAAACCGAAATGTTATACCAGCTGTAGTGGATTGCTATGTTAAGGTTAAGGTCTACCTTCAAAGAAACAGGATGTCTCAGTGTTAAAGATATAATGGCGAACGGAATGTATGGTGTGGCCAAAGAAGGATTTCACCTGACATGTTTCTTGATACCAGTCTTGATTACTATATTTTAAAAAGTAACACATAGTTAAGTCAAATAGTTCCGGTCCTGATCTAGAAATTCTAAAGTTAGTGTTTGCACCGTTAAAAGTAAATCGACTTACAATCAACCTATGTGAGTCTAATGTTCTCCAACAGGAGGGGTAGTTGGCCCCCAAGGACCCTCAATAGCCAAGGGGACTTCATCCCCCTACTAGTAGTGCATCAGGAGGTGCTTTTGAAGAGTAGTGGAGAAAGGGGGCGTGGCCTGCTATCAGATCTCAGCAATCCTGCTGTATGGGACTTACTGGAGGTAATAGGAGGGGTAGTTGGCCCCAAAAACCATGTAATGAGTGATGTAATATGTGAGGTCATAAGCAGTGCATTGCGGGGGCGCAAATTATAGTTAACTCAGGTAACTATAACAGCTGAATTTCTCTGGTTTTGTAAGAGTAAAATCTGACCCTAACCATAACATCCCTGTAACCTTTGTTTTTTTTAGTGAATATATATATATATATATTACCTACTGGCGGTCGTCAGTAGGTAGTTATAGTTAGAACCTAGTTTCCATAGGAAAAGCATTTTTTGATGTGCTTATAACTTTGGCGTCGTTTGCCGAATCTTTACGAAATTTTCCAAAAGTTCCTCTTTTAAGGTGAGCTCCTATCCTGAAAGATTGGGGGTGATTCGTGAAGGGGGGCTGAGAAAAAAGGGGGATCCCAAAATGTGTTTTCTCCATGCAATTTCCATAGGAAACTTTAGACAAGGCTACAGGTCAAACTGCTGAACGGAATTACGCCAAATTTGGCTGGGAGAAAGGTCTTGGTCGAGAAAGCACGCTTTTGTTTAAATGGGGTAAGTCCGTTCAGTAGTTTTAGAGAAATATCAAAATTTACAGATATCGATATTTGAGAATTCTGACATCTGATTGGCTGAGGCGTTACGAGCACGAGCGTGCGGCTCATTGGTTGCGAACTGTTGAAACTAGGAAGTGTTGGCAGCCATTTTGTGACTGAGTTGAAAGGCGTAGGGCGAAACAAAAGAGAAAAATTGTATAAGTTTAAGCAGTCTGTATGGTGCAGAGGCAGGGAGTTTGAATGTTGCATAGGCCGTGGAAATCACGTCCGCAGACGTGGAAATCACGTCCGCAGAACAACGGTGTGCGGTATTGCGGCAAGGTTGCGTAGGCTCTGGAAATCCCGTCGGGAAAATAACAATGCGCCGTATTGCAGCCTTCCTTTAATATAATGCGCAGTAATGTTTACTTATAATGCGGTGTTCACTTTTATCATGGACAGTGTCACTTTCTTAGACAAAATGTAATATTATGTGGGAGGGCGTGTTCTGTTCGTGTGTCTGGAACAAAATTAACGTTTAATTGGCTGAGGTGTTCCAACAACGAGCTCAATGTTCATTGGCTGCGAACCATTGAAAGTAGAAGTGTTGCCAGCCATTTCCTCCCCGTCCGCGGAGTAGCAGGGACATCTGATTGGCTGACGTGTTCCAAGCAGGACCTTCCCAAGCTTAATGTTCATTGGCTGCGAACCATTGAAAGTAGAAGTGTTGCCAGCCATTTCCTCCCCGTCCGCGGAGTAGCAGGGACATCTGATTGGCTGACGTGTTCCAAGCAGGACCTTCCCAAGCTTAATGTTCATTGGCTGCGAACCATTGAAAGTAGAAGTGTTGCCAGCCATTTCCTCCCCGTCCGCGGAGTAGCAGGGACATCTGATTGGCTGACGTGTTCCAAGCAGGACCTTCCCAAGCTTAATGTTCATTGGTTGCGAACCATTGACAGTACAAGTGTTGCCAGCCATTTCCTCCCCGTCCGCGGAGTAGCAGGAACATCTGATTGGCTGACGTGTTCCAAGCAGGACGTTCCCAAGCTTAATGTTCATTGGCTGTAAACCATTGAAAGTAGAAGTGTTGCCAGCCATTCCCTCCCCCTCCGCGGAGCATCAGGGACATCTGATTGGGTAACGTGTTCCAAGCAGGACCTTCCCAAGCTTAATGTTCATTGGCTGTAAACCATTGAAAGTAGAAGTGTTGGCAGCGATTTCCTCCCCCTCTGCGGAACACCATGGACATTTTATTGGCTAAAGTGTTCCTAGTACAAGTTTGCTCATTATTGGCTGGGAACGGTTCACTGTTGTGAACCATTTTGTGACGCACTTCAATGGAGTACGGGAAAAGAAAGTAGTAGCGGGGAGAGTAGGAACACTATTAACTCTGTACAGTGGTCACAAGGTGGTGGAGAGGGATTGTGAAGGTAAAAATTGTTTTTATATATTTTAAGGGCCATTTATATAATTGGCGTGGGGTGTACAAATCACAGCGGGAAAATAACAAAGTGTGTTGCGGTCTTCTTTTTATTAAGTTTGCGGGTGGGATACTTCCCAGGAGCACTGTTTAGTTATAATGTGGTGTTGACTTTTCTGACGGGGAGCTGTGGTTGCGCAGCAAAAATTTCAGTCTAGGTTTGAAATAGTTTTTATTAAGCAATTACAAATATACTTTCTTCGGAAACTGAAGCTGTATATATCAAAGGGGTGACAAATAAAAACGCAATTCATAAAATATCCCTTAAGCGTGGGCACACCCTCCCTTTTTTTCTGCTATAGTTTGTAAAAGTGTTGCCCCATATTCTTGATAATATAAGAGGGCATGAGTTACTTTTAGATAAAGTAGAAAAGAAGTGCTACAAGAAACACTCCCGCACTACATCATCTCAGGTCACAAGAACAATAACAAGTAAAAAACAGTTAAACACAAATCACTTTATATAACATAGAAATGTACGCTTTATCATTTTTTTATAATTTCTATTCTGTAGAATTCGGGAAAGTTCGGTCGTAGTGCTTAGAGGTCGCTCACTGCTCCGCTAACAAATCACGTACTCCTTTAAGAATATATAGGATAGTAGTATAATAATATACACTACTGGTCGTATATATTCTATAGGGAGAAGGTGAATAGGAACCGCAACAGACAAAAATAGAAATAGCAAAAAAACATTCAGAAATGTAGGGTTTATCAAAGGTATTCACTAAGAAAGTATCTATGGAAACTATTTTTTTAAACTGCAATTTCCAAAATATTGTCACTGTAAAAATATCTGATCAAGTAAGGTATAAAGGTCAGTAAACTGTATTTCAGATGGTTTACTCCTGGCGGCGACAAATCTCCAATTCCTGTTGTGTGGAAATATCACACTCTTACAATATACACAGTGTCACTGATGGCACACAAAAAGGAAAATGAAAATGAAGTCATCAATACAAAACAAGATCAATAACGAAATACTTTCCAGCGTTGAGTATGTTCAGAGCTTCTTTTCTCCGGGACTTCGAAATCTTTCAATTTTCACTTTATGACGCGCCAACGGGTCATAAAGTGCTCTGAAATCACAATGACTGTTAATATTATAATATACATATTCACAGTATATGATCCCAAGGAAGAAACAGAGTAAGAACGGGAAGGAGCTGACGTTAAATATGAATCTTTAGTCTTCGCGTCAACGGGTCATAAACTCCACTGATGTCAGTATAAATGTTAATATTACAATATACATACTCACACTATATGATCTCAAGGGAGAAATAGACTAAAAACCAGAAACTGCAGAGGTTACATATAAATCTTTAGTCTTCGCACCGACGGGTCACAAACTCGTCTGAGATCATAATGTGTGGTTATTATAATATACATACTCACAATATATGATCTCAAGGGGGAAATAGACTACAAACTAGAAGCTGCTGACGTTACATATAAATCTTTAGTCTTCGCGCCGATGGGTCACCAACACTTCTGATGTCAAATACAGTGTCAATATTATAATATACAAAGTCACACTATATGAGCTCAAAGGAGCCAGAACAGGAACAATGTTTGCTGTATTCTGTCTGTTTCTGAAAACAAGCTGCTGACGTTACATATAAATGGCAAAAACAACCAATAACACTTTTTCTAAATACAAGTGTTTAAATATTGACAAATAGCTACGTATTATAAATATCTAGTATGCCATAATCAAACAACTTACAACTCAGGATTATGTTTTGTGGCCGCAAAAGAAGAATCCGACTGTAGAAAAGAGCACCTGCATCACTGAATGGAGACGCGTAAATAACTCGCAAAAACGAAACTAATCAATCAACGGGTGTGGTTTATATACTTTTTGGTTATTGAGTAGTCTATGGAAGGAAGTTGCGGCTCCGCCCATTTAGATGTCACGTTTTACAGTTGACACGTGCTCACGTTTTAACTGTTTAACTTGTGCACGTGTTGGGAAAAGTTACAAAATGTGAAGCGGAAAAAGTTTCGATTTCGAACCTAACACGTATAAGGTCCTTAATATGTACATACGTTGGAGAGCTTAAAAACTGTTGCCCAGAAAACCGTGTCATTTCCATTCTCATGAGTAAATACATTTATTAATTGCCGTAATTCTAAATAGAAGACATAAAAAAAAGATCTATCAGAATAGAAGAAAAAAAACTGTGATAATATTTCTCATCACTATGGTTTTAAATTAAAAAAATGCGAGCATTTGTAAAGCGTACAGCTACCCATGGAAAGGTGTGCCGGCGCTCGGGGGCGTTGGAAAGATTAAGCAAGGTGTTGCCCACAGTGACATAGTGGTGGGCTAACGTGCCGCTGGAGCCGGGAATTGAACTGTGAACGCTGTTGTTCGAAGTCAGGTATCATAGCTGCTCCGTCACACTTTTTCCACACTTATATGTTAATTAGTGCTAATTAAGTTTTAAACATTGTTAAATTATAACTTATAACAGACTACTGTTACAGTTAGTTTTTCACTACAAAAAGTATGCACGTCTTTTTGAAATTTAGTTAAAAACAATATAGGTTTCAGGGACATTGTAGTTAGAAATTAGCATTTAAAAACCTTTGAAATTCACTGAAAAAACCATAGGTTTCAGGGACGTTATAGTTAGAAATTAGCATTTAAAAACCTTAGAAATTCACTGAAAAAAACACAGGTTTCAGGGACGTTATAGTTAGTTGGATATTTCACTCGTACAAAACCAGAGAAATTCGGCCGTTATAGTTAGTTCAGCTAACTATAACTCGCGCCCCTGCAATGCACTGCTGATGACGTCACATATTACATGGTCAGTGACATCACTGATGACATCACTGATGACATCTCAAATGACATCACTGATGACATCACTGATGACATCATCCATGTGATAATCTGATGCATAGACACACCATACCAGTTAGTACATACCCACTCACTAATTCCTAGACACACCAATACCAGTTAGTACATACTCACTCACTAATTCCTAGGTCTACACACACATCCACTCATTCACCCATACAGTCACTCATACATGCAGTCAACCATCAATACGGCATTATCATATGCACTCACATATCTATACAGACACTCACACACCGCCACTCATCCATAGAGTTACTCACATACCTAGTCAGTCATGCAAAGAATCAATCACACTCCCATTTACTCACCTATACTTATACACACACCACCTCACTTATTCAAACATATACTAACACATACTTACACTCTTATACAATAACTAATACAATCACACACTGATCCATACAGCCACTCTCCCAATCACTCACTCTCACACATAGTCATTTATACACTCCAACACTCACATATACTGCCTTTCACATATGCAGTTACTCACACATGTACCACTGAGGCATCCATTCACTCACCAACACACCCATACACACACTCACCCACCCATACAGCCCTTCACAGATGCACTCTTGAACCCATACACCCAGTGAATCATCCACTCAAACATCTATGCACAGAGTCACACCCCCTCCACCCACCCACACAGACACTCAGGCACCCATACAGATACTCAGACAACCAATCAATAACCCATATAGATCCTCATTTAGCTACTCACCAACCCATGCAACCGCTTACACACCAACTGACAAACTAAACTGTGTGAATGTCTGTATCAGTCACTAACCCATGCATTCAGTAGGACACATGTAATCACTCACTTATACAGTCAGTCACGCACCTACTAAATCATCCATCCAGACACTTATACACCCACTCATTCTTCAATACACCTTGGCATATATATAAAACATATTTAAACTTTATAGAAACACACAGTCACTGGATGATGTCATCAGTGATGTCATCAGTGATGTCATTTGAGATGTCATCAGTGATGTCATCAGTGATGTCACTGACCATGTCATGAATGATGTAATATGTGACGTCATCAGCAGTGCATTGTGGGGGCACGAGTTATAGTTAGCTGAACTAACTATAACAGCCGAATTTCTCAGGTTTTGTACGAGTGAAATATCCAACTAACTATAACGTCCCTGAAACCTGTGGTTTTTTCAGTGAATTTCTAAGGTTTTTTAAATGCTAATTTCTAACTATAACGTCCCTGAAACCTATGGTTTTTTCAGTGAATATATATATATATATATATATATATATATTATATTTTTAACTGAAAAAACAAAGGTTACAGGGATGTTATAGTTGCGCTCACATTTCACTTGTACAAAACCAGAGAAATTCAGCAGTTATAGTTACCTGAGCTAACTATAACTTACGCCACGGCAATGCACTTCTTATGACCTCACATATCACTTATGACATGGTCAGTGACATCACTGATGACATCCCTGATGACATCTCAAATGACATCACTGATGACAGTGAGTATAAGTTTTTTTCTAATAGTTTATGTTTGTTAAACTTATAGAATAGCTACTACAAAAGTTAAATTAGTATACTAAGTGTACAACTTATGAGTGATACTATTTCTAACATATATTATGTGAGTGGCTGTGTGACTGTGTGTACCCATGTGTGAGTGGGTGTCTGAGTGGCTGTATAGGCATGTGAGTGGGTGTGTGAGTGGCTGTATGTGTGTATAAGTGGGTGTGTAAGTTGCTGTGTGGGTGACTGTATGGTGAGTGAGTGGGTGTGTCAATGGCTGTATGGGTGAGTGAGTGACTGTGAGTGGCTGCATGGGTAGGTGAGTGGGTGTGTGTATGACAGCATAGGTGAGAGATTTGGTGTTTGAATGGCTATATGAGTGAGTGACTGGGTATGTAAGTAGCTTAATGGATGACTGAGTGGCTGTTTGAGTGGGTGCGTGGTTAAGTGAATTGGTGTGTCAGTCACTGTATTGGAGAGTGTTTCTCTGTGTGAATGGCTGTAAGGATGAGTGAGCAGATATGGGAGTGCTTGTATGGATGTGTGAATGGATATGTAAGTGGTTGTGTGTCAGTGTGTCTGAGTGCTTGTATGGATGAGTGAGTGGCTGTGTGAGTGGCTGTATAGATGAATAAGTGGGTGTGTGAGTGGCTCTATGGTTGAGTGAGTGGTTGTATGAGTACATGTGCGGATGAGTAGTTGTATGGGTGAGTGTTTGGCTGTACAAGTGGCTGTATAGGTGAGTGACTGGTTGTATAAGTAGCTGTATGGGTGAGTGAGTGGTTGTGGGAGTAGATGGTTATGTGAGTGAGGGTGTGTTTGAGTGCCTGTACAGGTAAGTGAGTGGGTATGTGAGTGGCTCTATGGTTGAGTGAGTAGTTGTGTGAGTACATGCATGGGTCTGTGAATGGGTATGTGAGTGGTTGTGTGGGTCTGTGACTGGTCTGTGAATGGGTATGGGAGAGGTTGTATAGGGGTGTGAATGGGTGTGTGAGTGGTTGTGTGTATGCTATCATCAGTGATGTCATCAGTGATGTCATTTGAGATGTCATCAGTGATGTCACTGACCATGTCATGAGTGATGTAATATGTGAGGTCATAAGCAGTGCATTGCAGGGGCGTAAGTTATAGTTAGCTGAGATAACTATAACTGTTGAATTTGTCTGGTTTTGCATGAGTGAAATATGAGCCTAACTATAACATCCCTGTAACCTTTGTTTTTGTCTGTGAATTTATGCAGTTTTTTTAAAATTCTATTTTCTAAGTATAACGTCCATGTAACCTTTGTTTTTTTCAGAGAATTTTGATGTTTTTTAAACTTTTGTGTCCTAACTGTAACCTGTAACCTTTGACAGTGGGTGTGTGAGTGGCTGTACAGGTATGTTAGTAGGTGTATGAGTTTCTGAGTGGATCTGTGAGTAGGTGCATGAGTCTCTCAGTGGGTCTGTGAATGGTAACTAGGCCTGGGCATAAAATTCTGCTCCGCTCACGGAGTTTGAATTCAGCAACCCCGCGTTCCGCGAAGAACATGCAGTTACCGATAAACTTTGTAGTCTGCAACGGAGCGGAAATGTTTTGTGCCATAGGTGAACACTATCGAGCGCGAGCGACCGTGGCTGCAGCCTGCAGTGTGCCAGGAAGCCCATGCCCTTTGCAGAGTGGTTGAGAAAGGGGATGGGGCCTCCGATGACATCTCAGCAATCCCAATGTGGGGGACTTGCTTTTCACAACAATAGGGATTCTTGGACCACAACGACCCTCAGCAGTAAAGGGGACTTCATCCCCTAACCAGTAGTTAACCAAGAGGCCCCTGTGCAGACTGATTGAGAAAGGGGGCGGGGCCTCCGATGATGTCTTAGCAATCCAGCTGTGGGGGACTTACTTGTGGCAACAATAGGGGTTCATGGCCCCCAACGACCCTCACCAGCCAAGGGGACTTCATCCGCCAACCAGTAGTGCTCCAGGATACCCATGTGCAGAGTGGTTGAGAAAGGGGATGGTGCCTCCGACCACTCATTGCAATCCAGCTATGGGGGACTTATTTGTTGCAACAATAGGGGTTCTTGGCCCCCAAAGACCATCAGCAACCAAGGGGACTTTATCCCTCAACCAGTAGTGCGCCTGGAGGCCCCTGTGCAGTGTTTGAGAAACAGGGTGGGGCCTCTGATGACATCGCAGCAATTTGGCTGTGGGGGACTTACTTGAGGCAACAAAAGGGGTTCCTGGTCTTCAACGACCCTCAACAGCCAAGGGTACTTCATCCCCCAACCAGTAGTGCACCAGGAGGCCCCTGTGCAGAATGGTTGAGAAAGGGGATGGGGCCTCCAATGACGTCTCAGCAATTCTGTGGTGGGGGACTTACTTGTTGCAACAATAGGGGGTCTTGGCCCCCAAAGACCCACAGCAGCCAAGGGGACCTCGTCTCCCAGTCAGTAGTTCACCAGAAGGCCCAAGTGCAGAGTGGTTGAGAAAGGGGGGGCCTTCAACCACGTCTCAGCAATCCCGCTGTAGGAGACTTACTTGTCGCAACAATAGCGGTTCTGGGCCCCCAACGACCCTTAGCAGCCAAGGGGACTTCATCCCCCAACCAGTAGTATGCCAGGAGCCCCCTTGCAGTGTGATTGAGAAAGGGGGTGGGGCCTCTGATAATGTCTCAGCAATCTGGCTGTGGTGGACGTACTGCTGGCAACAATAGGGGTTCTTGGCCCCCAACGACCCTCTGCAACCAAGGGGACTTTATCCCCCAAACAGTAGTGCACCAGGAGGCCCCTGTGTAGAGTGGTTGAGAAAGGGGGCGGGACCTCCGATGAGGTCTCAGCAATACTCAGCAAGCTAGTTTCTGACTTTTATTGTGCCTCTTTCTGCTTGTTTCTGAACTTTATTCTGCCTCGTTCTGTTTCTGCCCTTTATTGTGCCTCTTTCTGCTTGTTTCTGACCTTTATTTTGCCTCTTTCTGCTAGCTTCTCACCTTTATTCACCCTCTTTCTGCCCGTTTCACACCTTTTTTTGCCTTTTTCTGCTTGTTTCTGACCCTTATTCTGCCTCTTTCTGCTCGTTTCTGAACTTTATTTTGCCTCTTTATGCTCATTTCTCACCTTTATTTTGCCTCTTTCTGCTTGTTGCTCACCTTTATCGTGCCTCTTTCTGCTCATTTCTCACCTTGATCGTGCCTCTTTCTGCTAATTTCTGACCTTCATTTTGACCCTTTGTGCTAATTTCTCACATTTATTTTGCCTCTTTCTGCTCATTTCTCACCTTTACTCACCCTCTTTCTGCTCATTTCTAACCTCTATTTTGCCTCATTCAGCTTGTTTCTGATCTCCATTTTGCCTCTTTCTACTCGTTGCTGGCCTTTATTTTGGCTCCTTCTGCTAATTTCTGATCTTGCCTCTTTCTGCTCATTGCTGCCCTTTATTTTACCTCTTTCTGCTCGTTTCTGATCTCTATTTTGCCTCTTTCTGCTCATTGCTGGCCTTGTTTTTTCCTCTTTCTGCTTGTTTCTGACCTGTATTTTGCCTCCTTCTGCTCATTTCTGACCTTTATTTTGCCTGTTTTTGCTCATTGCTAATCGTATTTTTCATCGTTCTGCTCGTTGCTGGCCTCTAGTTTGCCTCTGTCTGCTGGTTGCTGATTTTCATTTTCCCTCCTGATCGTTGCTGACCTTTATTTTCCCTCTTTCTGCTGGTTTCTAACTGTTAGACCTGGCATCCTTGGCATGGGTCTCCCTTCCATTTTTTTCATAATGCCTCCACTGTTGTCGATATGTTTTTGCTGGACTAGATGCTCATGGGCACTTTGCCACTGCTAATCAGTGCCAAAGTGCAAGTGCTCCCTATTGTAAATTGTGATGTGAATTAGTGACTCCATGTTTGGCTTATTTGAATTACTGTCAGACCCTAGTACAGTGCACTGAGTGTGCCCAGGGCTTGTAAATCAAATGCTGCTGGTGGGCTTGCAGCACTGGTTGTGCCACTCACAGAAGTAGCTTGTAAAGTGTGTCTCAGGCCTGCCATTGCAGCGCCTGTGTGCAGTCTGTGACTGCCAAGTCGACTTGGTAAGTGCACCCACCTACCAGTCCCCAAACCTTCCCTTTTCTTCATATCAGACACCCCTCTGGTAGGCCTACGGGCAGGGTGCATTGTAAGGATAAGGTGGGACATGCCTGGTGTGTGTGGCATGTCCTAATAGTGAATTACAGCCATTTTCGTTTTTCACTATTGCAAGGTTACCTGTTCCCCATAGGCCAGAATGGGCAGTTTGATTATAACATCTTATAATCCTAAACTGACTCAGGGAACTAGGTAGAAATTCGAGTTTAGTATGCCTGAACTCAGAATGATAAAATACATCTTTTAGTGAAGTTGGCTTTAACATTCTGTGTTTGAAAATACCACTTGTAGAAAGTGGGTATTTTCTTGCCTAACTATCTAGCCTGCCTCTGCCAGCTTGTGTATTGTGTGTCTGGTTTGTGCGTGACAGGGGCTGGGGGTGGCCACAGGAGACAGGGTGAGGCAGCCCAGGGCTGAATAGAGAGATCTGCATCCAGAGTGGAGGGAGGAGTTGCATCTGGGTCTGAATAGGGCTGTGCCTGCCTGCCACAATGCTGGCTCCACCCCCTGCCGGGCGTCTGAGTACCCTGCCCCACATTCTGAAAGGAAAGAAGGAGACATGTACACAGAGTGCTCCAAAGCTGCACAGAACTAGTTTAAGCTAGGCAAAGGCCTCTCTGCCTCCAGAGAACAAAGAGAATCAGGGTATAAGAGGGGCACCCAGACCCCAGGAAAATTAGATCACTTTTAGGAACAAGAAGAAACCTTTGCTGAGGAGCGGAACCAAGAAGAAACTGAGGAGAGACTATCCCTAAGCCTGAAGTGCTGCTTGGGGGATTGGCCTGCAGTGGTTTGCCTGACTGCCAAAGAAAGGAGAAAGGAACTTTTGCTTTGCTGTGACTTTCATCAACTTGTGAAGGATCTCCAAGGGCTTGGAAGAGAGCTTGCCCCCTGATCGAAGTCCCAGGACCATTGAACTTCACCCCCTTTGTGAATTGCTGCTGGGAACTCTGTTTCAGTGGCTACAGAGGTAGGGAGCTGTGACCGACTCTCACGACCGGCTCGGTGTACTGAAGGCACTGCATCGAGCACAACCCGCATCTTGCAACGCACGGCCTTGGTCTCACCGACTCCGTCTTGACGCCGTCAACGAGCCGTTGCCTGCACCGTAACCTGTGAGCACCGCACCTCGCAACGCCTCGCTACACCGAATCGAACTGGTCCGACCGGCACGGTCACTGCTGCTGAGTTCGAGTCCTGTGACCGCACTGGAGTTGGGCACCGCTCGAACGCTTCGTGACGCACCGCCCGACTCGCACCGCTGTCCGGACTGATCGACGCCAGCTCCTGAATCTGGCTCCGTCGCCGCACCGTAATCTGCCAGCACCACATCGAAGCACCGTCTCGCCCTGCAACGCCCGGCCTTGGTCTCACCGACTCCGTCAACGAGCCGCTGCCTGCACCGCATCGAGGGACAACGCGTCCTGCAACGCTTCCATTTTGCATCGCGACCGCGACGTTCAGCCATCCGGCTCGCACGCCCGTGCCTGCCGCTTCAAGTAAAAGGTACTGTGACCGAGTCCGTCTACGCTGTGTTGGCCCGTATCGACGTGGTCAGCTGGATTTGTTAGACTCTGTTTGTTCTTGACATCGCCGTAGCTGGAGGAGGCTACTGACTCACACAGAACCTGGAATTAAGCCTTTTTGATAAGAACTAAGTATTCTTGACAGTATTGTGGATTATTTTTGTCGTTTATGGTCTTGTGATAAATCTATATAAAGTATACCTATTTTTATAAATATATAACCTGTGTGGTGTCCATTTGTAGTGTTGTCACTTGATTACTGTATGTGTTCGCAAATGCTTTACACACTGCCTCTGAACTAAGCCTGTCTGCTCGTGCCAAGCTACCAAGAGGGTGAGCAGGGGTTATTTCCGGAGTGTACCTACTTTCCCTGACTAGACTCAAGGGTCCCTATTTGGACAAAGGTACCTACCTCTGCCAACTAGAGACCCCCAAATCTAACACTAACCTTTATCTTGCCTCTTTCTGCTCATTGCTGACCTTTATTTTGACTCTTTTTGCTCGTTGCTGACCTTTATTCTCCCTCTTGCTTCTCGTTTCTGACCTTTATTTTGCTTCTTGCTGCTATTTGCTGACCTCTATTTTGCCTCTTTCTGCTTATTTCTGACCTTTATTCTGCCTTTTCTGCTCGTTTCTGACCGTTATGTTGCCTCTTTCTGCTCATTGCTGACTTTTATTTTGCCTCTTTCTGCTCGTTGCTGACCTTTATTCTACCTCTTGCTGCTCGGTTCTGACTTCTATTTTGCCTCTTTCTGCTCATTGCTGACCTTTATTCTGCCTCTTTCTGCTTCTTTCTGACCTTTATTTTCCCTCTTTCTCCTCTTCCCCTGTGACTGCGGGGGAAACCTCAAGGCCCCAGAGGTCCCAGCTGGCTCCTGACTCCTGCGGGAGCCGGCATTGCTCTCGCAAGCAGGGAGCTGCTTAAAGTACCAGTTTCCTACTTGCTGGAGCAATGCTTTCATCTGTTTCACTGCACGCATATTTGCAAGCAGGGAAACATATGAAAACTCCGCTTTCTGCAAGCCGGAGCTGTTTGACAGCACTGGCTTGCAGAAAGTAGAGTTATGTTTGCTTTTGCTTGGTGTGAGCTGTCAGCTCCCACCAAGCAAAAGCAAACAGCTACTTCCCAAGGGTGGGCATCTTGGAAGGTAGCTGGAGCCGGCCCTGTGGTATGGCGGTCCACAGGGCCATAAATGGCACCATGAGGGAGCCACATTTCCCCCTTCCATCGTAAAATGTTGCTCAGGGAGGTGGTGGTCCCCGGGGACAGGGGTCTGGGAAGAACACCAACATTCATTTATTGCATTGATATTTTTATGTGCTCCCAGGAGGTGGCAGTCCCCAGGACTGCGGGGGGAGCATGGGTGCCCCACATTAATTCAAGTGAATTTGCCCCAGGCAGGTAGCGGGCCCCGGGACACGGGTGGCCCGCAAACATATCTACAGTGCCCCGGAGAGGTGGCGGTCCCCGAGGCTTTTATAAGTTGGAGGAAGGGGGCCTAGTGCGCTCCCCTCCTATATATAGTTGATAATGTGCCCAGGATGTGGCCCACCAGGGGGCTAAAGATTACAGAAGCGCCGGAGCCCGTGCTTCTTTTATTTTTTATTTTTCAGCAAGAGCCACAGATCCTGAGTGTCTCCTGCTGGAAAAAAAAGAAATGTGTTGCCCTGCGGGACCCACACCAAGAGGCCTAGGGGGTCAGGGTATTCCTACCCTGCCCTCTTCTCCTTTTTTATGTTTTTTTGTGGGACTCAGCTGAAGCCAAGTCCCAAGATGGCTGCCAACACTTCCTAGTTGAAGTGTTGGCAGCCAATCACATTTCAGCATGGGGACTGTAGGATCCTCAGAGGATTCCCTCGCTGTATATGCAAATTTGGATTTTGGTTAGTATCTCTAAAACTATTGAACGGATTTACACCAAATCAGAAAAAGGCACTACTTGGGCCTATATCTATCTTTCTGCCAAATTTGATGTAATTCTGTTCAGTGGTTCGGGCTGTAGTTATGTCTAAAAGTCCTATAAGAATTAACATGGGAAACACATGTTTTTTTACCCTTACTTTTTCTTGGACCCCGCTTGACGAATCATCCTGAAACTTTCCATGCACAACAAGAATCATCGGGGCACTTTTTTAACCCCTTCAGTGCTCATGATGGAACCATTCCATCATGTGCATACAGGCGCACAAAATCCTTCTGCTCCAGACAGCAGAGGGATTTCCTTTTTTTAATGTTAGCCTCTGGAGGTGGGGAAAAGCTTCCCCAACCTCCTGAGGCTTTTTTCTTTCAATATAATGACGATCGCGCACTTGGTGCACTGTCGTCATTACGTTGAAACTGAAACTGAAACTTAATTTCAATTTCATTGTTTTGGTGCTTGTGGGCACTGAATTACATGGGAGAGGTATCGTTGGAAAGGGAAGAATCTGAATTACATGGGAGAGGTATCGTTGGAAAGGGGAGAATCTCCCCTTTACAAATGTACCCTTTCCTAGTGGATCCCTGCTTGGGGATTGCCCCAGGAGATCGATCCCCAAGCAGGGATCCACCCACTAGGCACCGGGGGGGGTAGCGGGCCTTTGCTCCCCCCCCACAAAAAGTGGCATAATCAGTCATTCTGTCCCCCCGGGGGCAGATGGGACAGTAGCACCCAATCTGTCCCCCCGGGTGGGCAGAAAGCACCCTAGACTCCAGGAATTCTTTTTTTTTTAGGTCAGGGCTGGAGGCTGCCCAGAATGGGCATGCCAGTGCCCCCACCCTTGCACCCCAAAAATGCAAATGTCTTTCTACCCCCCTAGAAGGCAGATGGGGGCAATAGCCCCTGATCTACCCCACGGTGGGGGGCCAGAAATCTCACTAGGCACCAGGGATTAGTTTTTTAATTCATACCTTGGGGTGGGGGCTGCCCAGAATGGGACTGCCAATGACCCCACCCCAAAACAAAATTTCCACAGTCTTTCTGCCCCCCCCAGGAGGCAGATGGGGCAATAGCTCCTTATGAGCTCCCCTGGGGTGCAGAAAGACCACTAGGCACCAGGGATTTTTTTCCTCCAAAGTTCAGGAGTAGGGGCTGCCCAGAATGGGCATGCCAATGCCTCCACCCTGAAAAAAAATGCCACAATCTTTGTGCCCCACAGGAGGCAGATGGGGGCAGTAGCCCCTGATCTGCCCCCCAGGGGGGCAGAAAGCCCACTAGGCACCAGGGATTATTATTATTTATTTATAAGTAGGGGTGGGGGCTGCCCAGAATGGTCATGCCAATGCCCCACCCCAAAATAATGCTACAGTCTTTCTGCCCCCCAGGAGGTAGATGGGGGCTGTAGCCCCTAATCTGACCCCCGGGGGGCAGACAGCCCACTCGGCAACAGGGATTATTATCTATTTAATATGTAGAGGTGGGGGCTGCCCAGAATGGGCATGCCAATGCCCCCACCCCCCAAAAATGTCACAGCCTTTCTGCTTCCCAGGAGGCAGATGGGGGCAATAGCCCCTTATCTGCCCCCCCCCTCCCTGGTGGGGCAGAAAACTCACTAGGCACCAGGGATTATTTTTATTCAAAGTGCAGGGGTGGGGGCTGCCCAGAATGGGCATGCCACTACCCCCAACCTCCCCCCAAAAAATGCCACAGACTTTATGTCCCCCAGGAGGCATATGGGGGGGCAAAAGCACCTGATCTGACCCCCCGGGGGGCCAGAGAGCCCACTAGGCACCAGGGATTACATTGGCTTTTTTATACATAGGGGTGGGGGCTGCCCAGGATGGGCATACCAATGCCCCCACCCCCCAAAAAAATATCCAGTCTTTCTGCCCCCTTGGGGGCATATCAGGGCAATAGCCCCTGATCTGCCCCCTCTTTTTTCCTTATGTGCCTAGCCGTGGATTTTGGACCCTAGGTCTGCCGGCACCTAAGGAAACCTAGCAAACCTATACATTTTTGAAAACTAGACAGCCAGGGAAATCCAGGATGGGGCAACTTGTGTGGCTCTCACCAGGTTCTGTTACCCAGAATCCCTTGCAAACCTCAAACTTTGTGAAAAAAACGTACATTTTCCTCACATTTCTGTGATGTAAAGTTATGGAATCTGCGCAGATCCACAGACTTTCATGCATGCAACATTCCCCGAATCTCCCGATAAAAATGGCACCTCACTTGTGTGGGTAGGCTTAGTGCCCGTGACAGGAAATGGCCCAAAACGCAACGTGGACACATCACATTTTTCCACAGAAAACTGACACTTTATTTGCAATGTGCCTAGATGTGGATTTTGGGCTCTAGCTCAGCCCACACCGAGGGAAACCTGGCAAGCCTGTACATTTTTTAACTAGACAACCTGGGGAATCCAGCATGGGGTGACTTGTGTGGCTCTCACCAGGTTCTGTTACCCAGAATCCCTTGCAAACCTAAAACTTAGTAAAAGAAAAAGACATTTACCTCACATTTCTGTGATGGAAAGTTCTGGTATCAAAGGGGAGTAACAAACTTCCACCAACCCAGCACTCCCCCAAGTCTCCTGATAAAAATGGTAACTCACTTGTGTGGGTAGGCCTAGTGCCCGTGACAGAAAATGGCCCAAAATGTACTGTGTAGACTTCAAAATTATCGATTACAAAAAGACCTTGTTTTGCGAGGGAGTCACCTGCGTTTTTGATCTCGTGCTCGGCGGCCATCTATGGAAACCTACCAGTCCTAGACATTTCTGAAAACTAGACACCCGAGAGAGTCCAGGGAGGTGTGACTTGCGTGGATTCTCCAAAATTTTCGTACACAGAATCCCCTGCAAACCTCAAATTTAGCTGAATAAAATCACATTTTTCTCACATTTCTGGGTGGAAAAGTTGTGGGATCACTGAGTTGACACAAATATCCTACCACCCAGTGTTCCCCTAGGTCTCCCAATAAAAATGGTACCTCACTTGTGTGGGTGGTCCAAGTACCCGTGGAAACTTACCAAAGCCACACATTTCTGAAAACTAGACTCCCGGGAGAGTCCAGAGAGGTGTGACTTGCATGGATCCCCCAAAGTTTTCCTACCCAGAATCCCCTGCAAACCTCAAATGTGTGCCTTGTTCTTGTACCCCTGCATTGTACTTCGTATTCATGTATTCTTGACTTGTGCCCTTGTATTCTTCGTCAGCCCCTGTGTTGTGCCACACATTTTGACTCTGTTGTGCCTTGTTCTTGTGCCCCTGTATTGTGCTTCGTATTCCTTGACTTGTGCCTTTTTTCTCTCATACCCCTCTGTGCCTGCTGCCTTTCCCCATGCCCACTCCGCCATCCTTTTCCCTGCCGCTACGGCCCCCGCGGCCCCTCCCCCCAGCCACTCCCGCCTCCCAGCTGCGTTTTCCCTCCCCTATTTAATGGCGGCCGCTGCGAGGGTAGCGGAGCAAGACCTCTGACCTCCTGGTCAGAGACCTGCTCTCACCCCCACAGCTCCGCTGGTGCGCCGCTTCTGTTGTGGTGACGCTGCCCTGACTAGCAGGGTTCGAGTCTGCTCTCCTCTCAGGTCTGTGCCCTTGGTTGTCAGCCCCCGTGTTGTGCCCCATATTTTTGACTTTTTTGTGCCTTGTTCTTGTACCCCTGCATTGTAATTCGTATTCTTATATTCTTGACTTGTGCCCAGCCCCTGTGTTGTGCCACATATTTTGACTCTGTTGTGCCTTGTTCTTGTGCCCCTGTATTGTGCTTCGTGTTCCTTGACTTTTGCCTTTTTTCTCTCGTACCCCTCTGTGCCTGCTACCTTTCCCCGTGCCACTCCACCATCCTTTTCCCCGCCGCTGCTGCTCCCACGGTCCTTCCCCCCGCCGCTCTTACCTCCCAGCTGCACTTTCCCTCCCCTATTTAATTACGGCAGCCGAGCAGCGGGCGCAGCAAAGGCGCGCCAAAGGCAAGCCCGTCTGTGCCCGTCCGTGACCCGACCGCGGCCAGCGCCAGGAACCCTGGATCTCCAACCATCCACCGCTACGACACAGCCACCCTCTTCGCACTCAACCCCAGGAGGAACAACAACTGCCAGCTGTCCACGGGAAGCACCACCCACGGACAGTTTGCCTGCCGCCACTGCCGCCAGACCTTCGACACCATCAACACTCTCAGGGCCACCGCCTCCGCACTGAACACCAACACCTCCAAAACACTGAGGTGCATCCTCCTCAAAGTACGCTCCCTGCACAGACACGCCGTCGAGATCTGGAACTTCCTCGACACCCTCTCACCAGTCATCGCCTTCCTTACAGAAACCTGGACCAATGCCTCCTACGCCCCCGACATCGCCACCACTATCCCCGACAGATGTAAGATCCAGAGGAAAGACCGACCCAACCGCCCAGGAGGAGGACTTACCATCCCACACAAAAGCTCCCTCTGACTCTCCACCTCCACCACGAACGACTCCCGCTCCACCACCGAAACCCCCTCCACTTCCAGATACAGACCAGCCCCAGAACCACTCTCCGCGGCACCCTCACCTACAGACCCCCCGGACCTCGCGCCTTGTTTGCCATGAGCATCACTGACCTCATCGCACCCCACGCCATCGCCTCCATATACTACATACTCATCGGAGACCTGAACTTCCACCTTGACAACCCCAGCAACCCCAACTCCACCACCCTCCTGGACAACCTCGCCAACATCGGCCTGAAACAGCTCGTCACCACGCCCACCCACAAAGCAGGACACACCCTGGACCCCATCTTCGCAGGAGGTAACAACATCCAATTCACCCACATCACGCAACCCCCTGGACAGCCCACCACTGCGTACACTTCAATGTCAGCAAACCCACCGCCCCCAAACCTGCAACATGCCCCCGTGAAGGAACTGGAGCAAATCACGGAGGAGCAGCTCAACTACACCCTCAACTGTGACGCCCCACCACCTCAACCGATGCCAACCTCGCAGCCAAAGAACTCCTCAGATGGATCTCCAACTGCGCAGACGAACTCGCACCCCTTCACAACTCCAACAGAGAGCGCCCCAGGAAAGCCACCTGGTTCACCACCGACCACCAAGAATCCAGACACACCTGCAGACGTCTCGAGAAGATCTGGAGGAACAGCAAAATGCCAGAAGATCGCACCACCTACAAAAACACCATGACAGAATACCACCGGCGCATCAGATCCACCAAAAGGACCTTCATCCGGAGCAAGATTACCGCCAACTCCAGCAACTCCAAGGAACTTTTCAGTATCATCCAGGAATTCACCAAGCCCCCCAGCAAGACCACGGACATCACCCCCTCCCAGGACCTCTGCGACAAGCTCGGATCCTACTTCCATCTGAAAATCAAGTGCCTCTACAACCACTTCAACGACCAGACACCTGACGCCGAAACCACCTCCCTCTCCAGCAACAACAGCCGGACTACAGTCTCCTCCTGGACCCCAGTCACCACCGAAGACACCACATCGACCATGAAAGGCATCCACTCAGGGGCCCCCACGGACCCCTGCCCACCACACATCTTCCACAGAGCCGCCACCGCCATCGCTCCCGAACTACGACGCACCATCAACACCACCCTCAAGACCGGCACCTTTCCCAGCGACTGGAAATGAGAAGAAGTCAGACCCCTGCTCACGAAGCCGTCAGCAGACCCCCACAGGCCTCAAGAACTACCGCCCCATATCCCTCCTCCCCTTTGCGGCCAAAGTCACCAAGAAGATCGTCAATGCCCAACTAACAAAATTCATCGAAGAAAACTCCATCCTTGACCCCTCCCAATCCGGATTCCGAAGCAACCACAGCACCGAAACTGCTCTACTCGCCGCCACAGACAACATCCGCACCCTCCTCGACCAAGGACACACTGCGGCCCTAATCCTACTCGACCTCTCTGCAGTATTCAACACTGTCTCCAACCGCACACTCGCCACCAGACTCCTCAACGCCGGCATACAGGGAACCACCCTCAAATGGATCCGCTCCTTCTTCACCGGCAGAACCCAAAGAATCAGACTGCCACCCTTCCTCTCCGAATCCATGGAAATTAACTGCAGAGTGCCCCAAGAATCATCGCTCAGCCCCACGCTCTTCAACATCTACTTGGCCCCCCTCGCCGCCATCGTCAGACAGCACGGACTCAGCATAGTATCCTATGCCGATGACACCCAGCTCATCCTCTCCCTCACCAAGGACCCCACCACCACCAGACTCAGCTTCCAGGAAGGAATGAAGGACGTCGCATCATGGATGAGCAGCACCTGCCTGAAGCTCAACTCAGAGAAGAAGGAAGTCCTCGTCCTCGGACCTTCCCCTTCCACATGGGACAACACCTGGTGGCCCACTGCCCTCGGCAGCCCTCCAACCCCCACTAGCCATGCCCAAAACCTCGGCATCATACTCGACTCCTCTCTCTCCATGACCCGACAGGTCAACGCCATTGCCTCCAGCTGCTTCAACACCCTCTGCATCCTCTGAAAGACCTTCAAATGGATCCCCCCAAATCAAGAAAGACCGTCACCCACGCATTCATAACCAGCAGACTGGACTACGGAAACGCCCTCTATGCCGGGATCAACAAGTCTCTACTCAACAAACTCCAGACCATACAGAACACCGCAGCCAGACTCGTCCTCAGCATCCCTCAACATGAACACATCACCCAACACCTGCGCAACCTCCACTGGCTCCCCGTAGAGAAAAGAGTCCCTTTCAAGATACTCACCCATGCCTACAAATGCCTCCACAACGCCAGACCCCAATACCTCAATGAGAGGATCTCCTTCCGCGTATCCAAGAGAAACCTCCGATCCGCCGACCTCGCCCTCGCCGAAATTCTGCGTATCCGCAAAGGCAGGACAGGTGGAAGAGCCTTCTCCTACATCGCGGCCAAGACCTGGAACGAGCTCCCTATCGACATTAGACGCGCCCCCTCCCTGAACATCTTCAGGAAGACACTCAAGACCTGGTTCTTTGACTGAACGGAGCTGCGAACCCCCCCAGCGCCTTGAGACCCCCACAGGTGAGTAGCGAGCTTACAATTCCCCTCATTGATTAATTGAAATTTAGCTGAAAAAATCACATTTTCCTCACATTTCTGTGTGGGAAAGTTGTGGGATCACCGGGCTAACACTAATTTCCTACCACCCAGCGTTCCCCCAGGTCTCCCGATAAAAATGGTACCTCACTTGTGTGGGTGGGCTAAGTACCCACGGCAGGGAAAGGCCCAAAACCTATTGTGGAGACATCAAAATTATCCATCACAAAACGACCTGGTTTTGCAAGGGGGCACCTGCGTTTTTTGTCCTGGGCTCAATGGCCATCTAGGGAAACCTACCAAACCCACACATTTCTGAAAACTAGACACCTGGGGGCGTCCAGTAAGGTGTGACTTGTGTGGATCCCCCAAAGTTTTCCTACCCAGAATCCCCTGTAAACCTCAAATTTGGCTGAAAAAATATCACATTTTTCCCACATTTCTTTGTGGGAAAGTTGTGGGATCACCGGGCTGACACAAATTTTGTACCACCACGCGTTCTTGAAGGTCTCCCGATAAAAATGGTACCACACTTGTGTGGGTGGGTCAATCACCTGCAAAAGGCAAGGGCCAAAAACTTATTGTGGAGAGATCAAAATTATCTATCACAAAACGACCTGGTTTTGCAAGGGGGGCACATGCACAGAGCGTTTTTTGTTTTGCTAATAACTTTGGCACCAATTTGATGAATCTTCATGAAATTTTCAAAATTAGTTTGCCACTCACTTCAGCTGCTATCTTGAAAGTTTTTGGTTGATTCGTCAAGTGGGGCCGAAAAAAACAGGGGATCCTATAACGCATTTTTTCCATGCAATTTCTCATAGGGATTTTAGACACGACTACAGTCTGAAGCACTGAACGGAATTACACCAAATTTGGCAGAAAGCTAGATCTTGGTCCAGAAAGATCTCTTTTTGTAATTTGGTGTAAATCCATTCAGTAGTTTTGGAGTTAATAAAGAAAAAAGATTTATAGATATCTAGAGACGCGGATTCACTGCGGCAGATCCACGGATCCACGCGCCACCAGCAATGCTGTGATTGGCTGGCCACAACCTGAGAAGAAAGTTGCGGCTGCCATTTTATATAACAGGACACAGTCCCAGGGCCTGAAAATAAAACTGAAAACTGATAGAAGGGGTCAGGGAAGAGGTACCCTGCCCCTTGGGTGTGATAGAGGGGTCAGTGAGGGTCCCCTAATGGGCAACAAATTGCCCAAAAATGTATTTTATCATATGGAAGGATCTGCAGATCTATCCCAATGCTCAGTGCGGCCCCTGTGTAAATGCACAATGGATCTACAGATCCAGAACCCAATGAAAAAAATACACCCATTCACAGATCAACTTACACATTCTCTTACACCCCCACACTACCACTTATATACCCACTCACATACTCATACAGCCACTCACAAACTTACATGCCTACACAAGCCCTCACATACCCATTCACAGATCCACTAACACACCCATGCAGCCTCTCAGGTACCCATTCACACACCCATCTGGCCATCCAATGACACACCCACAAAACCACTGACATACTCTTTCATAGACTCACTCAATAAATCACATACCCACTCACAGACCCCTTCAACCACTCACATACCCACTCACACACCCATATAGCCACTTATACACCGACTCACAGATCCACAAAACTACTCACACACCCACAAAAAGACCCATAAAACTAGGCACACATCTACTCACAGACCCCACAGCCAGTCATACACCAGCTCACACACTCTTTCAACCACTCAGGCACCCACTCAGACAGCCATACAGCTACTCACATAGCCAGTCATACACCCATACAGTCACTCACATACCCACTCACAGACCCACAAATCCACTATTACATCTACTCACAGAGCCACACAGCCACTCACATACCCATTCACACTCTGACACACCCATAAGCACACCCACACAGCCACTCACACACCCATCCAGTCACTCCCACACCCACTCACAGACCCACAGAACCACTACAAAACCCACTTACAGACTCACACGCCAACCATCAGACACATAAAACCACTACTACACCTACAAATAGATCCACACAACCACTCACACACCCACTCACACACCCATACAGCCACTTGCACGCCTACTCACAGATCCATAAAACTACTCACACAGTTCTCAGGCCACTCAAACACCCACTCAGATAGCCATACAGTCATTTGGACACCCACTCACATACCCATTCACACTCTCACATAACCACTCACAGATCCATACAAGTATTTACATAGCCATGCAGCTACTCACACACCAACTCGCAGCTCCACAAATCCACTACTAAACCCACTCACAGAGCCACACAGCCACTCACACACCCATCCACACACTGACTATCCCACTAGCACACCCACACAGCCACTCACACACCCACTTGCAGATCTATACAGATACACACACACATACACACAGACTCAAAAACTATTATTAGACCCACTTAAAGACCCAAACAGCCACTCACACAAACACTCACACACCCACACAACTACTCATACACCCACTGTCATACCCAGTCACACACTCACATACCCACTTACACATTCACACAAGCACTCACATACCCACTATTACACTATTCAGGCTCTCTCACATACACTTACTCACACACCCTTCTAGCCACTGACACATCCACTCACAAAACCACTCACACACCCACTCACAGACCCACACAATCAATCACATACCCACTCACAGACCCACACAACTACTCACACACCCACTCATGCACCCATACAGACACTTACACACCTAATCATAGACCCACAAAACTGCTCACACGCCCACTCCCAGACCCACAAAACCAGTCACAAACCCACTCACAGACTCCACAGCCATTCACACACCCACTCACCCACTCTTGCAGCCACTCTTTCAGCCAGTCAGATGCCCATACAGCCACTCACACACCCACTCACATAGCTACTTACACAGTCACATACCCACTCACAGATCCACACAGGCACTCACACACCCACTCACACACCCATACAGCCACTCACACAACCACTTCCACACCTAATCACGCAATCACATACCCACTCATACAACCACACAGTGACCCCACTGTATTAGACTTGTTGTTGTTTTTTATTGAATGTGTGCTTTTGGTTGGGGATGGATTCGTGAATCCATCACGGACCCTTGGATCCGTCACAGATTAGCCTGCTATATAGCCGGCAGACCTCTTATTTGCCCGGAATTACTACAGGAACACTACCGCTTAAGGGTTGCTATGACTGAGTATTTTTCCCATCAATGAGGCCTACTAACACGCTCTATTCCCAACCGAGCATGTAGCATGTCCTCATGCCTATTTTCCAGAGTGCCACCCGAGAGAAATGGGCATACCTAACATTTGGCTCACACGCGATCAGCGATCTTCTCCCCTGATTAACCCATACTTTAACACAATCGGTGATACACTGCATTAAGCGGTAATAACATGCTCATATTTACCAATGTGCCTGACCTTTACTTAAGGACTATGAGCGCCACTTTAGACCACAGGGTGCCTATCCACTTTCTGACTTACATGCAGTCAGCGGTGTTCTACCCTAACTATTGCATACCTTAACCAAATCAGTGACATACAGTACTAGAATGCAATAATATGCTCAAAAACTAACTGAGTATTAAGTTGGCCTGACCTAAATTAAAGGACCATGGGCTCCAATCTTAGAGCAAAGTGTGCCTATCTAATTACTGGCATACACGCATTCAGTGGGAAACTCCTTGTAATATCGCATCTTCAATAACTCGCCTAAAATGTATTATTAGCAAGAATTGCGCTCTGTTATGATTGAAATGAAACGTCTAGAATTGTCTAAGTTGATGTTCTGATCCCAGTGCTATGAAACTGATGAACAGAGCCTCTCTTCAATAATCCTTTTGTGGGAGTAGGGAATACTTTATGTGATATTGTCTGATCTATGACTTAGGAACAGATGTGCATAAAAGAATCACTTATAATGCTAAGTACTGGATACATGGAAGTTTATCGGATTGTATTAACTTAGAGATATATTTTGGATTGTGAGTCAACATTGCAAAAGAACGTGAAGAATCTAACAGTTGTACATTTTAAGGTATGCCTAGATGAATTGGCACACGATTACTTGAATCACCCATGACTTAATGCATGTCACTATAAATGAAATATTGAGTAATTAACTCACTTTCATGCAGTATAGATAGACTTGGACAGATGCATAAAAAAACATACCCTCACATTGACAGAGCCTAGCAATCAAGTCTCTGGGATTATTTTTCAAAACTGTATTAAAACTAAATTAAATTTAATAACTATCCGGAAAAAGCTCTCACCTACTATGACTTCTCGCCAACCTCTTAACTCCCTCTCGAAACCCAATATAATTATCCACGGCACTTGTATCAGAATCACGTCCTAAATTCTGCACAATGTGAATCAGCCTTCTCACTTTCACTTTGGTGATGGTCCTAGGTGAAACACAGACCCTGTATTAAGTTTTGTGTTTTACTCTTCTTCTTTCCTATTTGATTGATACAGCCTTGACAAAGCCCCAGGGCTATTAGTCCTACGGGGTAAAACATGTGTTGGCTGTCTTTCAACTACACTGATTAACAGATTGTCATTCTGAAAAAAGGAAAAATATAATAAAATAAAATTGGAGCAATACACATATGGTTTGGAGCAAGCTTTATTAACAAAAGGAAGACACTCCTACACTTCTTTGAGCAAGACATATAATGGGGGAACCAAGGGTTTATTACCCGTTGGAGTGAACACCCGCCAATAAGGAGGGATTCCAAACAGCAGGCAGAGGGTGCAGGACCCTTATCGGTGTGTTTGTTCTAACGTTACTACATTTTGGTATTCACAAAGGTAAACTTAGACCAAAAGTCTAACTTTACTAGTAGTAACTTACCCTTGTGAAAAAGTAAAGTTAGACTTTTGGGATAAGTTTACCATTGTGAATACCGATAAGTAGTAAAGTTAGACCTTTGATCTAAGTTTACCTTTGTGAATACCGAAAAGAACTAAACTTACACAAAAGTGTAAGTTTACTGTAGTGAATCTGGCCCTATAATTTTAAAAACATACACCCACTTACACAATCAGACACCCACTTACACTCCCATTTAGCCACTCATGCACCCACTCACATAACTATACAGACACTTAGTTTTCATATACCTACACAGTATTCAAAGAACCACTTGCACACCCATACAGAGACTCACACAGCCACTCACACATCCACAAAGCCACTGACACACCCGTTTACAAACCCACACAACCACTCACACAGCCAGTCATACAACCAGACAGCCACTCACACACCCACTCACAGACACACAAATCCACTCACACACCCACTCACACGCCAATTCACACAATCACTCACTCACTCACAGAATGACTCAAACACACACTGACAGACCACAAAACCCCTGACACATGCACAAAAGCACTCACATCCCACTCACAAACTGACAAAACCGCTCACACAGTCAACCAGACACTCACAAAGCAACTCACACACCCACTGAAAGACCCACACAATAACTCACACACCCACTCTCACACACATACAGCCACTCATACATGCACTCACATTCACAAAACCCCTCACAAACCCAGTCACAGACCCACACAACCACTCACATAGCCACTCACAGAGTCGCACAAGTACTCAGGCACCCATCATACCCATACAACTGCTCACATACTCACTGACATATCTACACAAGCACTCGCACACCCACTCATAGATCCATATACCCACTCACACACCCATACAACCACTCAGATCTCAACTCACATGCCCACAAATCCACTCACACAGCCACTCACAGACCCACACAACCACTCACAGACCCACACAGGCACTGGCACACCCAGTCACATATTCATCCACCACACATTCAAGGACAAACCCATACAGCCACTGACACACCCACTCACACCCCCATTCACACACACACACACCACACCATCATCCATTCACACACCCACTCACAGACCTATTCAGAAACTCACCCACCCACTGACCCACACATTTGCACACTCACGCACCCAGAAAACCAATATTGCCTCTGCTCACACACCCACACAGCCACTCAGACACCCACTCTCACATCCATTCACATACCCACTCACAAACCCACAAAACCAATATTGCAGCCACTAACAGACCGACAGAGCCAACCACACAACCTCTGAGACACCCATAGAAACACTCACACACCCACTTATAGTAATATACATATCAACATATGACAAAAATATATTCATACATTCACAAACACATAACATATAGGCTCTCTTTCTATAAACCAAAATAGGTGGTTCTAAAAAGAACATTTTTTGTGTTTTTGTACTTGTTTGTGTGTTTTTAGAACTTTTTTTACAAACTGGCAATATAAAAAATTAACTGGAGAAATGCACAGAACGTGTGCAAACAGTCTTATATAAAAAAAAATAGCACTTGTGGTTTACCACAGCCTGAACAAAAGCTGGCATAGACTGCTCACCAACTGTTATAATTGTGTTGCACACTGTGGAAAAGGTTCCTACTTTCAACATCTGTGGAATAACTGCAGGAATGTTCACAATGACAGATGCAGGGACAAGGTTCCCAGGAGCAAGTTGTGGTGCAGCAGAGTATGTTGATGCCTGCACTGCATCTCTGTCTATTTCTGCTCTCGCATTGTGACCTAGAAGGATGGTCCTTAAGTGCTTTAGCATGTTACTGGTGCCATGCGAGTACTTTTTACTGGTCCATCTAGATAGTTCTTTGTTGCAAAGGTTACATTTTACAACCTTCGCAATAACCTTCTTTTCTCCAGAAGATGTAGAAAAGAAATTCCAGCCAATGGTTTCCTTTTTCTGTGGTGGCAGTTCTTCCTCTTCTTCTTCTCTCTCCTATTGTTCCTGCTGGTCTGTTTCACTTCCTGATGCCTTTATTTTTTATTTTTTAAAACAAATAAAAAGAAGCAGTTCCACTGTGCTGCAGCGGTGTGAAGAATGAAGAGACAAACCCAAACAACAAGGAATGGTTAGGAACTTCTTATAGAAGAGGTTGGCAGATGTTTTAACTAATCAAATGTATTTGTTGCTGTGTCACATGGGATTCACAGATCTGTCACAGTGCACCAGGACGTCACTGGAATCTGGATATATATATTAAAACAACCATGCAAGCTTGAATTACTTATTAGAATATAAGTGTCTATGTTATTTTAACAAATCACTTGCCTCAAACATCAATTTTATAGCGTTCATTTATGTTTTTGAGTGTTGTTAAAAATCATGCTAGATCCATGGATCCCTAGTGGTGGCCGGAGCCTGAAGTGTGCATGGGTTGGCCTCGCGGGGATCGATGAATCTAAAAAAACATTAAAAGAAAACGCTGTTTTTGTTTTTAAAATAATTTAAGTAATGTAATGTAATACTGTTATACAGTTTTTCCCCCTAAAACATTTGTAGATGGAAATCAGTTAAAAAACATAAAGTAAATGTAATGTTACAGTGAGGTCCTCTGGAACAATGCAACTGTTCCGCGAAAGCAATTTCCGCATAATTATTAATTTGCCACATAATTCATCATCTGCTTCATAATCTCCAGACCTTAACAAAAACATTTTATTTCCAACTCCGACACCTCAAAATTTATTAACAATGCAGCGATATGTATTGCTACGCAGTGCAAGGCCCTTTGGAAAGCTGGACTGGTCATCTTTATGTTGCTTATTCTTGTATTTGGTTATTAGACTGGTACTAATAAGGTGCAGCCTATACACTATTACCAAGTTGATAAATGATGAAATAATGAACTAATAATATTAGAAAATGTGCCACATTATGCCACATAATTAGCATTTTGTTGCCACATAATCTACACAACCCTGCTGCATACGTTGGCTCTCTCATATATGTTTTTTTAAATAAAACAAAATGTAGAATTTCACTGAAAAAAACAAAGGTTATATGGACGTTATAGTTAGGAAGTTGTATTGAAAAAATATAGAAATTCACTATAAAAACCAAAGGTTACATGAATGAATGAATGAATATAAGATTTGTAAAGCGCAAACTTAGCCCAAGGGCGTCAAGGCGCTGTATGCGGACATGAGGGTGCAGACAGAGAGACATGCTCATACCGAGGTCTGTGAGAAAAGCCAGGTCTTTATGGCCTTGCGGAAAAGAGAATGGGACGCCTGACTTGAGAGCTTTTCCGGGAGGGAGTTCCACAGTTTAGCAGCAGCAGTGGAGAAAGCTCTACCTCCCCATGTAACCTTCTTGAATCTCGGTACTATTAGCAGATTCTTATCTGCGGACCGGAGCCGCCTGCTGGGAACATAACGATGGACAATAGCCTTAATCGCCTCAGGACCTGACCCGTAGTAGGCATCGTGAGTCATGCACAAGGTCTTGAAGAGGATCCTACGGTCCATAGGCAGCCAGTGCAGCAATCTAATGGAGGCTGTGACTGAATGGTATTTTGGTAAATTCATCACCAACCTGGCTGCAGCGTTCTGCACCATCTGCAGACGTCGCACTAAGCCATTGTTGATGCCCAGATAAAGGGCATTACAATAGTCCAATCTGGACGTTACCAGGGCAATGACGGCCTGCTTACGTGCATCGAAAGAGAGATAATGGGAGATTTTCCGTAGGATCCTAATGATCCCAAAACACGTGGAGACTGTCCTGCTAACCTGCAAACTTAGGGACAGTGAATTGTCCACGATAACCCCAAGGTTTTTACCATGGGAAACCGGGGAGGGACAGACGCCAAGCGCGTCCGGCCACCAGTCACTGGACCAGATCTCCTGTTTACATGGATGTTGTATTTGGTTATTGGACTGGTACTAATAAGGTGCAGCCTATACAGTATTACCAAGTTGATAAATGATGAAATAATGAACTAATAATATTAGAAAATGTACCACAATATGCCACATAATTTGCATTTAATTCCCACATAATCCACTCAACCCTGCTGCATACTTTGGCCCTCTCATATATGTTTTCTAATTTAAAAAACGTAGAAATTCACTGAAAAAAACAAAGGTTATATGGACGTTATAGTTAGGAAGTTGCATTAAAAAATGTAGAAATTCACTGAAAAAAACGTAGGTTACAGGGAAGTAACAGTTAGAGTCAGATTTTACACACAAAAACATAGTAATTCTTCTTCAGTTATTGTTACCTGAGCTAACTATAACTGACGCCCCATAATGTACTGTTTATGACCTCTCATGACATCGTCAGTGGCATCACTGATGATATCCCTGATAACATCGTCTAGTAAATGTTAGTGTTTTGTAAACATTTTCCAAACTGAAAAATATATACTGGCTGCCAGGAGTTCAGTGGGATTGCTGCAAAATTTGCTTATTTTTTTTCAATTTTGGCCCCAAGGGGGTTCCTCTGGGTCCACCTCTATGAGGCATAAGGGGTAGGGCCACTCAGAACGCTCTATTTTTAAATTGGCACTCCAGCTAGCCTTTCGTGAGCCTCTTGCGGACCCAATGGTGTAGATATATACAAATATATTTAAACCTTTCTTTTAAAAAAAATACTGAATGTCATGGAGTGTGTCTCCAAGCACGCAGGAATATTGTGGGACATACGCATCCAGCTAGTTTGGATAGAGACAGAGCTGTGGGACGTCAACTGTGAGGACTCTCGACCCCACTGTTTCCCTCAATTACACCGGCACTCGGTCTTAATGTTCGAGTTTCGAGACCTAGCAGACAGAGAGAGAGTATATCTGGTGAAATATGCCACAGTCAGACAGTACAGAGAAGGGGAGCCCCTGCTGCTACTCTGCCCAAATATTCTTAGTGGATACATCACTAAGTTGCAATCCTCCACGGATGAGCAGATCTCAGATAATGCAGGCATAATGGCTGAACGTTTGCACTATTATGAAGAACTATACTCTTTCTGCACGTCGGGAGACTCGGCTGCAATCACAGCTTATCTCGGTGAGCTCACAATGGTATGGATTACTGATGGTCAACTGCGCTTTTGAAACAAACCTATTCCCCATGAGGAAATTGTACAAGTCTTTGATGCCCTTGATGCGTCCAAGGCTCCCGGTCTCGATGGCATCACTGGTGTTTTTTATAAAGCGTATAAACACCTACTAGCACTGCACCTATAAGACATGTACGTCAAGTCACTCAAGACGGGCATTCTCCCACCCACATTGAGAGAGGCTGTCCTCATGCTTCTCCTAAAGCCTGGAAAAGATCCCCATCTATGCACCTTCTATCACCCTCTCTCCCTTCTCAACCTTGATAATAAAAACTTAGCCAAGGTCCTTGCCACCATGTTATCCCTCTTAATGGAACAAACACTATCCCCGATTCAGACAGGCTTTGTCCCCCACAGACCCACCTCATTTAATCCGCAGATGATATTTGCAGTGTTAAACAGAATCTCCCCTAAGACCCGCACAACGGCACCCCTTTTAGATGCCATAAAGGCAATTGATTCCTTAAAATGGTCCTTTTTGAAAGTGGGCTTGGGCAAACTGGGCCTCCCCCGCGGTTTCACCTCCTTGATCATGCTCCTTTACTCCAGCCCGTGGCTCATCAGTTGGTGATGGCTCCCTTATGGGACCCTTCCCCGTGGCTAGAAGACCAGACAGGGTTGCCCTTTATGCCCACTCCTTTTTATTATCGCCCTGGATCCCATGGTTCACCACCTTCAAGAGAAACATATGCACCAAGGCCTGCAATTTGCTCCTGGTGCCCTCTTGCTGTCCATGTGCGCAATTACATACTTCTTTTTTCGCCACCACTCTGACAATCTTTGACCTTTAATCCATGAAATCTTATGGCTCGGGGGCCTTTTGAGCCTTCACATAAACTGTGCTAAGTCTGAGTTCTTCCCCTTCACTGACTGCACCCATGATGTAACCATAGACTATCCCATGACTTGGAGGGCTGACACTACCAAGTACTTGGGCATTCACCTACATAGAGAGAAGGACCAGATCCTGCGACTCAACTATGGCCCGCAATCGATAAACTATCTACGCAACTAGAATGATGGATTAAAATTCCTCTCTATGGCAGGATACGAGGTGATCATAAAAATGATCGTCCTCACTCGCTTCTTATACCTCTTTCTCAACATCCCGATTCTGTTGACTCAACATTTCTTTACCACTCTACATAGCCTTTTACTACAGGTCAGATGGACCGGGTGCAGACCTCACATTAGATGGCACGTACTAGTACTGCCATAGGAGCGTGGAGGCTTCAGTGTGCCTGACCACCAGCTATACTACCTTGCTGCCTAATGTGAATTTGCACACCATTGATACCACCCAGATGCCTGGATCCCCCATCTAAAGCCAGAAAAGGATCAAGCTGGGGAGCTCCCATTGTCCTCCATCCTGCCGAAGGGTGTCTCTCTGGACCCATCAGACATGCAAACCCTTTAAACCATAAGCTGGGCATGGCAGGAACTCTGCTGTATCCTAGGAGGAGGCGTCCTTTATTCACCAGCCATACCCTTTGTCAACAATCCCTGGCTCCCCCTTATACATACTCCCGGGCAATGAGAAATCTGACCGCCCTCGATGAGAAATCTCGCCGGGAGGTTGATTTTCTACGCTCGCGCTTGCCAACTTGATTTGATGATCGTGAATGAGGAAATCTCGCTGGGAGGTGGATTTTCCTCGCTCGCGCTCGCCAACTTGACATTGACGAACGCGAGCGAGGAAAATAACTCTGCTCCGCAACCCGAAGCAGAGTTTTTCGGAACTCCGCAAGCTCCGCGTAACGCGGAGTGCGGAAAACTCTGCAAACTCCGTGAGCGGAGCGGAGTTCACTGCCTAGACTTACTTATACACAAGATACTAGTTCAGTGTACCTTGCAATGCCATGACCTGCATGTTATAGGGGACCTCTTTCCAGATGGCCACGCACTCACTCTGACACCTCATATATGGACCATTTTATACTTAGGCAACTCCATAATACCTTACACTCTCCACTACCCTCATACGCATTGGCCCCGGATGATTTCCCCCCTTTGAAACTCATTATCTCTGACATTGATGGGGCACAATTGATTTCCAGATTATACCAAGCCTATGTAGCCATGAAGCCTGAATCCTTCAGGTGGACTAGAGAGGCCTGGGAAAGCGACCTAGGGCAGCCACTGACTCACAAAGGTTGGTATTACTGTTGCACCCAGCCTAAACTCATCACTATCAATCTCAAACACAAGCTTCTCCATTTCAAATTCTTACATCGGGCCTATACAACACCCAGGGTTTTGGTGCAAATCAAACCCACACGCTCATCCCAATGCCCTAAATGCCAAGCTATGGAGGCTGATTTCGCTCATCCAACCTGGACATGCCCACGCATAGGACAATACTGGGCCAAAATATTCTCCCTCATTTCTGCCATGACAGGGGTCATGATTGCACCTGCCCCTCTGGGTTGTGTCCATGATCTTCCAAAGGGTATCCACAGATTAACTGCCATTGCATTGCTGCTTGTAAACTGGGACCTGGCACTTCATTTGGACAGTAGAATCTGCCCCACGGACTCTGCCTGGTTGAAAAGCATGATCTATTGTGGTAAAATGATGCACCATTACAGACCCAAACCTCCAGACCCAAAGACATATGGCAACTGCTATGAGATTATTTGATGTCACCGACCATGTCAAGAGTGATGTAATATGTGAGGTCATATGCAGTGCTTTGCAGGGGCATAAGTTATAGTTAGCTCAGGTAACTATAACTGCTGAATTTCACTGATTTTGTATGAGTGAAATCTCAGACTAAGTATAATGTCCCTGTAACCTTTGATTTTTTCAGAATTTCTAAATTTTTGAATTCTATTCCCAAACTATAACATCCCTGTAACCTTTGACTTTTTCGGTGAATTTCTACGTTTACATTTTTTTAAATTTCCTAACTATACTGTCCCTGTAACCTTTGGCTTTTTCAGTGGTTGTGTGAGTGTCTGTACAGGTCAGTGAGTGGGTGTGTGAGTGGCTGTATGGGTCTGTGAGTGTGTGAGTGTTTTGGTTGGTGTGTGGCTGGGTGTGTGAGTAGCTGTATGACTCTATGAGTGGGAGTGGGAGTGTCTCAATGGGTATATGAGTGTGTGTGTCTGTGAGTGGATGTGTGAGTGCCGGTATGGGTGGGTATGTGAGTGGATGTGTGAGTGCCTGTATTGGTCTGTGAGTGGGCCTTGGAGTGCCTGTGTGGGTCTGTGAGTACCTGTGTGGGTCTGTGAGTACCTGTGTGGGTCTGTGAGTGGGTCTGTGAGTGCCTGTATGGGTCTGTGAGTGGCTGTGTGAGTGGCTGTATGGCTCTGTGAGTGTGAAAGTGTTTTGGTTGGTGTGTGAGTGGGTGTGTGAGTGGCTGTATGGATCAGTGAGTGGATGTGTGCATGGTTGTATGGGTTGTGGCTGGGTGTGTGAGTAGCTGTATGGCTCTGTGAGTAGGAGTGGGTGTGTCTTAATGGATATATGAGTGTGTGTGTCTGTGAGTGGGTGTGTGAGTGCCAGTTTGGGTGGGTATGTGAGTGGAAGTGTGAGTGCCTGTATTGGTCTGTGAGTGGGTCTTGGAGTACCTGTGTGGGTCTGTGAGTGGGTGTGTGAGTGCCTGTGTGAGTGGGTGTGTGAGTGCCTGTGTGGGTCTGTCACTGGATTTGTGAGTACCTGTGTGGGTGTGTGAGTGGGTGTGTGAGTGCCTGTATGGGTCTGTGAGTGGGTGTGTGAGTGGCTGTATAGGTCAGTGAGTAGGTGTGTGGGTGGCTATATGAGTCTGTGAATGAGTGTGTGAGTGTTCTGGTTGGTGTGTGAGTGTTTGTATGGGTCAGTGGGTGGCTGTATGGGTGTGTGAGTAGGTGTGTGAGTGGCTGTATGGGTCTGTGAGTAGATGTCTGAGTAGGTTTCAGGGTCTGTTAGTAGGTATGTGAGTGGCTGTTTAGGTCAGTGACTGGGTGTGTGAGTGGCTGTATGGGTCTGTGAGTGGGTGTGTGAGTGTATTAGTAGGTCTGTGAGTACATGTCTGGGTATGTGAGTAGGTGTGTGAGTACCTATGTCAGACTATGGGTGGGTCTGTGAGTGCCTGTGTTAGTTTGTGAGTGGGTGTGTGAGTGCCTGTCTGAGTGGGTGTGTGTGTGAGTGCCTGTGAGTGGGTCTGAGTACCTGTGTGGATCTGTGAGTGGGTGTGTGAGTGCCTGTGTATGTCTGTGAGTAGGTATGTGAGTGGTGCTATAGAGTTTTGGCATTTGCACACTTAGGGTATTTAAAAGAGAGAACCATGGACTCTGCTCTCACCAGATGACAAGAAAGAAACCACTCATCACAGTCACTACACATTGGATGGTGCTCCAATAGATCGATGAAGAATTCACTTCCATTAAGGATTTCTGTGAAATCAGCATCAGGGTCATAATGGAACCTAATTTTTTCAAAAAGAGTCCACAGTTTTGCCAAAAATGTCTACCCAACTGGACTACTATCTACTGATTAATTAGTAAGTGCTACCTCATTGGGTTAATGTCTAGTGCATATTCTACACTACAGCTGCGTAAAGCACCATGAAGTAATGTTTCCAGTGACCTTGTGTGCATGTAATTTTGACAATGTGATTATTCCTGCAGCGTCTTCATCCACTAATCTGTGATAACATGAATCCTCGTCAAGAGAACATGACGAGACTGCAATGAGGAGAATCTCCATCAAACAGAGGTACTTCCTCTTGAACATATAAAGTAAGTGCTTCTTGTTTGGCGGAGATGTCCTCATATTCCTCTGGATCCAGAACACGCCACCAAAATTGCTGGGAAACACACACAGGGGCCTTTTGGTAAACTGTCCATCAACATGGGAAAAGACGGGAAGAACTTTGCATACTACTAAGGAAAATTGGGGGGCAAACAGGCGGAGCTTTCAGATGATTTTGGACATTTGCATACTCAGGCTAACTAAAAGTGAGACCCATGGTCTCTGTTTTTTTTTTCAAGGGGAGGGGGGCCGCACGATTTCAGCCCTGGGGAACCCATCCCCCTGGGCCTGGACAAAAATCAATGGGGAGAGAGGCTGCGCAGCTCCCCTCCCAGGCCGAATTCGGCCCGGGGAGCCAATCCCTGGAGCCTGGCCAAAATTCCATGAGGAAGGGGAGCCATGCTGCCACCCTCCCCAGGCCGATTTCTGCCGTGGGGACCTCATCCCACAGGGCCCAGCCAAAAGTCAGTGGGGGAGGGAGGCCACACAGCTCCCCTCCCTGGGTCGATTTCAGGCCTGGGGACCCCATGTCCGGGGCCCAGCCTCTTGCTCCTGGGTGCATGGAGCCCACCCAGGGCACCCAGATTGCTATGCTGGGGACCCTCAATGTCCCAGCAGTCCCTGCTGGATCCCCACCTCCAGCATGAGCCAGAATTGCTCCTACAGATAGGGGGCAGCAAAAAATGGTGCTCCCTGCTTGTGGGAGGATTTTTTTCATTTGTTTTCCTGCCCGCTTTTCAGAGGGCAGGAAAACAGATAAAAATTCTGCTCCCAGTTAAAGGGAGCAGTTTTCCTGCACCTACCCGCTGGGAACGAACTTACTGTTTGCTCTCACTTGGCGGGAGCTGTTAAAGCTCCCACCAAGCTAGAACAAACAGCTATGTTCTAGGGGTAGGCACCCCGGGACATAGGTAGCTAACACTGGGGGGGGGCGTCCCCAGGGCCATTAATGGCTCCAGGAAGGGGGACATGCTACCCCCTCCTTTCATTTTGAAGGGCCTTTCCCGGGGAGCTGGTGGTCCTTCGGCCGAGAATGGCTCAGGAGGGGGGCCGCATGGCCCCCTTCCTTCTAAAAAATGTAGAAAGCCCTGAGAGGTGGTGGTCATCGGGCCATAAATGGCCTGGGCGAGGGGCTGTGCGGCCCCCTCTTTCTGTTCTTTGAGTTCATTGCTCCGGGGTGGTGGTATTCCCTGTGGCCCTTAAATGGCAATAGAGGGGGGTCTGCGTAGCCCCCCTCCAATTTGCTAATAAAGCCCCGGGGAGATGGTAGTCCCTAGGACTTATGAGAGCCCTCCTCCATTTTTTTTCAATGGGCCTACCCCAGGGAGGTGGCGGTCCCCGGGGTCAAGTTTGGCCATTGGGAGGGGGGCCTCATGCACCCCTCTCCTTATTTATAAAATATATAAGCTCCCGTGACCTGGTCCACCTGGATGCCCATATTTAAACACTGCAGGAGACCTTGCTTGTTTTTTTATTCTTAATTTCACCTCAAATCGATTTTGATTTTTGCCATGAAATTTATTTAAAAAAATATTTTTGGCCCTGGTGGTGTTCCTGGGGGACCCCACCACCAGGCCTAGAGGGTCAGTGCATTTGTACCCTGCCCCCTTCTCTTCTCTTCTCTTTTATTTTAATTTATTTTGGGACTCGGATGAGTCTGAGTCCCAAGATTGCAGCTACCACTTCCTAGTTGAAGTGTTGGCAGCCAATCGGATCTTTGCATGGGATCGGGAGGATTTGCGGAGGGTTCGTGCCGCTAGATATAAAAATTTTGTTTTTCTTTAATATCTCCAAAACTACTGAATGGATTTACACCAAATAAAAATGGTCACTTTCTGAATCTAGACCTACCTTTCAGCCAATGTTGGTGTAATTTCAGTCAGCAGTTCAGGGTGTAGTCGTGTTCAAAATCCCAAAGGGAATTAACATGGGAAACTCACTTTTTTTTACCCCGCCCTTTTTTCTCGCCCCACTTGACAGATCACCCCGAAACTTTCTATGCACAACTAGAATCAGGAGGACACCTTTTTGGAAAATGTTGTTAACAATTTGTCAAACTGCCTCATATTTATAAGCAAGTCAAAAAGCCGTTTTCCTGTGGAAACTAGGTCCTAACTATTACTAGGAATTAGCATTTAAAAAACCTTAGAAATTAACTGAAAAAAATCAAAGTTACAGGGATGTTATAGTTAGGAAATGGAATTTAAAAAAACATTAGAAATTTACTGAAAAAACCAAAGGTTACGGGGATGTTATAGTGAGGCTCAGGTTTCACTCATGCAAAACCAGTGAAATTCAGCAGAGCTAATTATAACTCACACCCCCGCAATGCCTATGACCT
This sequence comes from Calotriton arnoldi, assembly GCA_963921515.1. NCBI lineage: Eukaryota > Metazoa > Chordata > Amphibia > Caudata > Salamandridae > Calotriton > Calotriton arnoldi. The sequence continues at coordinate 292,327 of CAWUFW010012324.1, read as the reverse complement.
CACATACTACATCACTCATGACATGGTCAGTGACATCACTCATGACATCTCATATGACATCACTGATTACATCATCCGGTGACTGTGAGTATTTTTAAAAAGTTTATGAGTGTTAAATATATATACACCAAGGTATATTGGTGAATCAGTGGCTGCATGACTGCCTGTATGGATGATCCAGTGGGTGTATGACTGACTGTATAAGTGAGTGACTGGTTGTGTGAATGTTTGTATTAGTCTGTCAGTTGGTGTCTTAGTGCCTGTATGGGTGTGTGAGTGGGTATGCGAGTGGCTGTATGGGTGAGTGATTGATTGTCTTAGTGCCTGTATGGGTGTCTGAGTGTCTGTGTGGTTGGGTGAGGGGGTGTGTGACTACCTGTATGGATGAGTGAGTGGGCGAGTCAGTGGCTGTATGGATTAGTGAGTGCATGTGTGATGGGCAGAATGGGTAAGTGAGTGTGTGTATGGCTGTGTGGGTGAGTGAGTGGATGTGTCACTGGTATATGGGTGAGTAACTGGGTATATAAAAGGTAGTATAGGTGAGTGATGGGGGATATGAGTGACTGTATGGGTGAGTGAGTGAATATGAGAGTGGCTGTATGGGTGAGTGTGTGCTTGTGTCAGTGACTGTATGTGAGTGAGTATGTGTTAGTATCTGTATGAATAAATAAGATGGTATGTGTGTAACTGTATGTGTGAGTAAGTGGCTGTGCGATTGACTGTTTGGATGAGTGAGTAGGTGTGTGAGTAGCTCTATTGGTGACTGACTCAGTGTGTGAGTGGCTGTGTGGGTATGTGAGTGGACATGTCAGCGGCTGTATTAGTGAGTGAGTGGGAGTATGAATGGCTGTATGGGTGAGTGAATGGATGTGTGTATAGATCTATGAATCAATGAGTGGGTGTGTAAGTACTTGTATGGGTCTGTGAATTGTTTTGTGAATGTTTGTGTGGGAGTGGTTGTATGAAAGATTCTATGGGGGTGTGAGTGGGTAAGTTAACACTGTTGCACATGTCACCAGTGATGTCATTTGAGATGTCATCTGAGATGTCATCAGTGATGTCACGAGTGATGTAATGATGTAATATGTGAGGTCATAAGCAGTGGATTGCGGGGGTGTGAGATATAGTTAGCGCTAACAATACTGCTAACTATACTGCTGATTTTCACTGGTTTTGAATGAGTGAAACCTGAGCCTAACTAAAACGTCCCAGTACTGTTTGTTTTTTTCATTGAATTTCTAAGGGTATTTTTTATTCCATTTGCTAACTATAACATCCCTGTAACCATTGGTTTTTCAGTTCATTTCTAAGGTTTTTTTAAATGCTAGTTCCTAACTATAACGTCCCTGTAACCTTTGTTTTTTTCAGTGAATTTCTATGTTTTTTTTAAGTATTAATGGTGTTTGTAGGGTGATGGATTAAGGGGGTGGGGCCTCTGACCAGGTCTCAGGAATCTTGCTGTGTAGGACATACAGAAAGTACCAGGAGGGCTTCTTGCCCCCAAGGTCCCTCAGGAGTAAAATGGACTTGATCCCCCAACCACTATTGCGAAATGAGCCGTGTTTGCAGAATGGTGGAGAAAGGGTGCTTGGCCTCCAAAGACCTCTTAGCAATCCCACTGTGTGGGATTTACTGGAGGCAACATGAGGGGTAGTTGGCCCCCAAGGATGTCCTTGGTTGCCCACTACCCCTCCTATTATCTCCAGTAAGATCCATAAATCAGGATTGCTGAGAAGTTGTTGGAGCCCACGGCCCCTTTCTCCACCACTCTGCAAACATTACTATAGTTAAAAAAAAATAGAACTTCACTTAAAAAAACAAAGGTTTCAGGGACATAGTAGTTAGGAAATAGATTTTGAAAAACCTTAGAAATTCACTTAAAAAACCAAAGGTTACAGGGTCGCTATAGTTAGCAAATAGAATTTAAAAAACCTTAGAAATTCACTGAAAAAAACCAAAGGTTACAGGAATGTTATAGTTAGGCTCAGATTTCACTCATACAAATCCAGTGAAATTCAGCAGTTATAGTTACCTGAGCTATAACTATAACTTACGCCCCCGCAATTCACTGCTTATTACCTCTCATATTACATCATTCATGACATGGTCAGTGACATAACTGATGACATCACTGATGACATCTCCAATGACATCACTGATGACATCATCCACAGAACTACTCACAGCCCCATACAACCTCTCATAAACTCTCTCCCATACAACCACTCACATACTCATTGGCAGACCCATTCTAGTACTTACACACCCACTCACTCCTCCATAGAGACACTCACACACCAACTCACTCACTTGTACAGCCACTCTTCTGGGCCACCAAGAGCCTTCAGTATCCAAGAGGACCTAATCCCCCAACCAGCAGCGTGTCAGGAAGCATGTTTGCAGAGTAGTAGACAAAGACAAACTCACAGATCCACACAGGCACTCACACACCCATACAGCCACTCACACAACCACTCACATACCTAATCACGCAATTGCATACCCACTCACACAACCACACAGTGACACCCACTGTATTAAATGTGTTGTTGTTTTTTATTGAATGTGTGCTTCTGGTTGGGGATGGATTTGTGAATCTGTCACAGACCCGTGGATCTGTCACAGATCAGCCTGCTATATAGTCGGCAGACCTATTAGTTGCCCGGAGATCTATGACAGATCCACAGATAGAAATAAAAAAATGTAAAAAAGGATTTGTTGGAGAACAACAAGGCTGTATGTGGGGAAAGTGTCATTAATTTACCAAAGGTATATTTCATTAGGATATCCAGTCCTACCCCAGAAATTGTGCCTAAGTCATTGTCGCCACAATGCACAATCATGAAGTCTCGATGGTGGCAATTCACAATGCTTTCAACCAAAGGGAGCAAATGGTGCCACTTTAACCCTCTCTGGCCAACCCAAGTAATTTCTACCATGGATAAACATATGTCCCTGTCAATGCCACTCTTTCTAGCACTCTCTCTGGCCCAAAACACAAACCTATGGTCAACAATTCACACTCTGACCATTTTGGAGACAAGCAGGAGTAGCACACAGCAAAAGGCTGCTGCAGGATGGGGTTGTTTTGAAGAAGAAAGGGAGCACCTAAAATATAAAAGAACATATTGGATTGGATATTGGAGATCTGTAGGGAAGTAAAATTAGGCAGTGACTTTAACAAAAAATCAACTACCTTTGTGATTGGCTTTACAAAAATAAAAAAGTTGTGTTGTTTAGCATATGCTTGGAATTGCTATCACCACATCTGCTACAGTTAATTTGAAGCTAAGCTAGTATGCTGTTGAGAGAAAAGTGTTGTGGACTATTGACCTGCCGGTTATGCAGAGGCTATTGAAAATAGGATTACTACAAGAGAATGGAGAAGGGAACAAAAGAGACAGTAGTATGAAACTGAAAATCAGGCTAGTTTAGAAAAATTCTTCAGCTTTGGTATGCTTTGTAATTAAGTATATTTTACAAAGTAAAATATAAATGGAAAGCATTGACAGCAGGTTGTTGAATGCTTTTTGGCTGTCCCGTGTGGATCCACAGATCCGTTGCGGATTTATACAGGGGCTGCACTGGGTACCGTAGTGGATCCGCAGATTTGCCCAAAAATACTACCAAACTGGGCTTCTTTGAAGGAGTCTTCGAAAGAGTTAAAAATAGTGACCATTTACAATTGGTATTAGAAAATTAAAAGATGAAAGGAGGCCTGTGATTTGCTAAGTATAGTAGCATCAGTGAGAGCAAAGTGGGAAGGGTAGCCATTATTGATACATATTTTACAGAGAATAGAAGAGCATTGCCACCTTTCTGACTTGAGGTTTGCACTAAAAATAGATGTTAAGTGATATTAACATATTTGGAGATGAGCAAAGAATGAAATAGAATGTACTATACAAAAAATATATGCAAATTAAAATATAACTGCATATAAGCTGAAAGAAAATGTGTAGCTTGTACACAGAACCGCAAAAGGCAAAATAAAAAGGAAGTCAGATGAGGCCGTTAATTAAAAAGAGTGACCAGAAAAGGAGAAAGAAGAATTGATAAGGCAGTATGAATTAATGTGTTTGAAATTAGATGTGGGTGCTTGCTTATAGTATGTAATTTATACCCGCTCACACAGTCAGACACGCACTTACATACCTTGTTAAGCTCCCACAAAAGCACTTATGTACCCAGCACTGATTAAGCCAGAGAATGACCAACATTCTCAGAAACACACCAATAAAATCATTCCCACATCCATTTACTCCCCTATACATCCACTTACATAGTCATTGACAGAAGTATAGAGGCACTGTCACTCCCAGTGACACACCCATACAGTTATTTATATATGCAGCACTCAGATGTAAACACGCACTTGTAGATGCATACACCCAGTTATAGACCCAGTCATTTACACATATAGCCAGTCATATACTTGTTTATAAAGCCAAACAGTTGCATACACACCCAGTCAGCCAGTAGCAGAGGCAATTTTACATCCACTCATACACCAACACTGTAGTTATGTAAGTACCACTAACAAAGAGAGTTGCAGACACAGACACCCAAACAGTCACTATCACAGCCAGTAAGAATCTACAGAGCCACTTACATAGCTATTTACACACTGACACATTCACTTACACTGCCACTCATATACCCACACAGCTACTTACACATCCAGTCAGACACCCAGACAGGCAGTGATGTGCTCACTGACATATGCACTGCACCACTTGCGGACCCAGTAACCCACTTATGCAGACACTTTTATACCCATTTATATACCCATAATGAGACACTTACACAGTGTGTGACACACACATATAACTACTTATGTAGGTATGATTTGCTTATAGTATGTAATCTAATAGTGTGTAATGTAAAGTTTATTGTATTCTGTATTTGGTTTTCAGATATCTACTTGTCTTGAAAGAGGAGGATTTACGATGGCAAGAAAGAAAGAGAGGAGAAAAAAACAGAAGAAACAGTACTTTCTGCATAAAACTCAGATAAAAAATGGACATGATGGAGAAAACGTAGTGGGGATAAAAAGAGCTGCTGGTAAGAGAACTAAGGAGTTTTTTAAAACAGTATGTGGAAAATTGCAAAATATGAAAAATATTGCAACAAAAAAGCCAGGTTTAAAATCAACTCACAAAGGAGGAGTAAGTGACATTTGAAAGTGAGAAATCTTATAAGACAATGCCTAGATTGACAAATAGAAACAATTTAAAGAAATACGAATGAGAATGTTTAGAAGCAGGGTAATACAGAATCTGGTATGAAACGTGAAGCAGTATAAGAGAAGGGCAGTATTGAATTGAAAACAACAAATAGAGAGTGTGCTTGATAAAGCGTTTGCCCTGAAGCACAAACTATTTATCTTGATTCTAAACAAAATGAGAACACTGGATAAAACAGTGTGGTCTATGAAGAAAAAAATCCCAAAAGGCTTATTAACAAAAGTAATTTTTGCACAATTTTGAAAAGAGAGTGGAAGCATACATCTAGTACTGAGGCTCTCTTTAATGAAGAAAGCTACTTACAAGAGAACACATTAGTGCATGCAGTTGAAGCAACTGGCCGATGCTATGGGTTGTATGACTTTGCAATGCATGCTTTTACCCTGCATGCCGTTACAACTCACTTTTTTACCCCGACTTGCTGCCGGGGGTGCGCTGGAGTTTGGAATAGTATAATTTACTATTCCAACTCCAGTCTGTGCAACAGTAGGGAAGGTGTTGGAGTTAAATCCAACACCTTATACCCTCTACAGCAAGCCATTTTCATTGTAATGGCATGCGGGTTAAAAGCATTCGTTGTAATGCATGCGTTGTAACAGTTGTTTCCCGATGCTATGAGGTAAAAGAGGAGATGGTTCCTAGAAATGTAGAGGAAGAGATAGCTGAAGAGGTACAAGGAAGGAATAGACATGCCCATGTATATAAATGGGACTGCAGTAGTATTTGTTGTGTTCACTGGGAATCAATTGATATAGTAAGACATTTTCTATGTCAATTTCCTGATAGAAGTGTGAAGCAGAAATCTGCAATGTTGCAAGTGTTAGATCCATGCAAAGTCAGGAAATATTGTAATTTACAGGGACACTAAATCATCACTCTGCTTGCAACATTACAATTTTCTGACTGGCTAACCAGTAAAGTGTGCACAAGCACTTTTCATCATTTTCGAATGTTTGCATTCAAAGATACGTCATTTACTTAGAAGACTATTCTTCATAAAAAGTCCAGCATTGTGTTTAGGAGAAATGATCAAAGCACTTTTGTATAGTACAGTATGAGAGGTTGATAAAGTTTGTGAGGATAATCTTTTACGTTTCTTTGATCGTGAAGTGCAGTCTGGCCAAAGTGAGGTAGTTGGTATGTTCAGGTATAGAGGAACAAAACACAGATATTAATACTGATAAGTTTAGACGAGAAATAGCTATGTTTAATGCAGTTTCTATAGAGAAACCAAACTATGTTTGTATTGGTTTTCGGTGCACCCACTACAAAGGCCAAATTCGAAATGTTGATGTGTCTTTAAAAACTGAAGGAAAAAACTGACAAAAGTGGCTAGAAGTTGCAGTGTACTTATTTGTGGAAGTACGATTTGATTTTTCACCACGCTAGATCATCTGAAAGTGTTGCTTTGACAAATTAGAGGACAACAAAATGCCAGTCAGTGCAATACCCAATCAGTTAGAGGTGGTTGAAATTCCAGAGGAACTTCGACATCTAGATGTTTATGAAACAATACTGTTAGAACCTATACACCCTTTTCAAGCAATAGTTCATACGGAACCAAAGACTGGGAAACTACCACCTACTCAGCTTCAGAAAGACCTTAAAGATAGAATTGTGTATGTACCTTGAGATTTTATATGCAATATTGAAACTGTGGGTGTAGAGAGAGATTTAGAGGAACCACTTAGTATTCCAGTAAATGATGTGCCCACAATGATAAAAAAAATCTGGCAGTAACTAGTGGATTTAAACAGCGTAAAGAAAGCTACTTTCTATCTCAAAGAAACTAATGTGTACTATAAAGATGTAGATGTTGTCACACATGGAAGCTGCATGGAGGAAGGAATGTTGCCTTAAAGTGGACAATTTTAAAATGTGGATGTAGATCTGAAGGAATATGTGAGCACTGCAGTATCTATCCACTACATTCAAAAGAGGTTATGGGGGATGCCATTGAACTGTATCAGATGAAACAAGCTAAAGGAGCTCCAATGAGTGTGTTGGAGAAAAGTTTAGAAGCTCAATGTTTTCTTCAACTATTTCTAACTGGAGTAGGTGGACGGTATGATGACCACCCTGTGCAAGTACCTGCAGCTAAGGATAGGACAACAAGGTTATATTCAGAGGATCCCAGATTTCAACAAAGCATTCCATATGTATCCCATCTCTTATTTGAAAGTGATTTGTCTGGACTGTCATATGCTGTTAACCATATTCTTAAGATAGACAGAAGTTAATTTACAAAATATGATTGTAAAAGACTTAGTTGACAAAATTAATGGAAAAGATGAGAAGCTGGAGATAAATTTGATAAATTTGATGGCATGCCAATGTGGGACCAATGAGTATTGGTATCCTCATCGTGGTGAGCTGAAGTGTATGTTGAAAAATGTAGGTGCACTAACTTGTTTTGTGATCCTGAGTTGTTCAGAGTATGCATGGAATGATTTACATGACGTTTTTGAAAGAAGCAAACTCTATCATTAAAGGCATCGATTTCAAGACACCAGGAGAACTTTGCTCTTTTGATTCTGAAAATGTTTGCAGGTATTTTAACCACAGATTTCAAGCTATGCTGTCTTACATCTCCAACAAAACAAAACACCTCTTGGAGAAGTAACTGATTTATTTTAGTGAAAAGAGTACCAAGCAAGAAGTCCTCCTCATAGTCACATGCTGATGTGAGTAAAAGATGCACCTAAATTTGGAACAGACGCAGATGAGTCTGTACTTTCTTTCATAGAGGAGTATATTACATGTAGTATTCCAAAAGAAACTAAGGAAAAAGGCATAAAGCAGCAAGTACTGCATTTTTAATCACAGAGATGTGGAAAGTACTGATGGCGGAAGTACATAGCAAAAGGGAAATTTTATACAAAATGTTGTTTTGGCTTTCCAAGACCTGTTATTTTTAAAGGAAGAGTGAACAGTTTTATGTCTGCAATGAGACATACACTTACTCGTAAATCACCAAAAAACACGTACAACCTCAGGCGAGTAGAGGATTCAAAATATATTAATGATTACAATCCTGTGATTTTTAAATTGTGGAATGCCAATATGGATATTCAATTTGTTGCAGACAACTCTATAGCTGTTGCTCGTTATGTTACTTCATACATAACAAAATCTAAGGAGACGGAGAAAAAAGATGTGTGGGAAAAGATTTCTGCTGAAAAGGCTCTAACAACAAAATTGTACAGCTTCAGTTTGAACATGTTGTCTCACTGAGAACTTTAATCCTATGAATGCTGTGATCGATTGAGTTCTGCTAGTTTATATTCTAAGTCGAAAGGATTTGTTTGGGTGAGTCTAGGCTAGCATCAAGTCAAAACAGAATTTTTAAATCTTTTCCAGAAATTGAATATCTTGCAGAATTTGAGCTGGGTAGTACAGACATTGTGATAACAAACATGTTGGACATTAACCTTCCAAAAAGGAGTGTACATCTAAAAAATTTCTTTCTGTATGAAGTACTCCAGTACAACACATATAGAAACAATGTGACAGAAAATGTAGATGAAGGAAAATTTGCAGTATTTGGTTGCAATGGGTGTTTGGTACGACATAGCAAGCAGGGGCTGCTCCTCCTTTATGGCGCTATTAAGATTGAAATGCAACGTCTGGAATTGTCTAAGTTAATGCTCTGATCCCAGTGCTATGAAGCTGATGAACAGAGCCTCTCTTCAATCTTCCTTTTGAGTAGGAGATACAATATGTGATATTGTCTAATCTATGACTTAGGAACAGATGTGAAAAACAGAATCACTTATAATGCTAAGTACTGGATACATGGAAGTTTATCGGATTGTATTAACTGACAGATATATTTCAAATTGTGAGTCAACATTGCAAAAGAACATGAAGAATCTAACATTTGTAAATTTTAAGGTATGCCTAGATGTTTTGGCACATGATTACTTGAATCACCCATGACTTAATGCATGTCACTATAAATGAAATATCGACTAATTAACTCACTTCCACGCAGTATAGATAGACTTGGACAGATGCATAAAAAAACATACCCTCACCTTGACAGAGCCTGGCAATCAATTCTCTGGGATAATTTTTCAAAACTGTATTAAAACTAGGCCTGGGAGGTAAATTCCGTTCCGCTCGCGGAATTTGTGGAATTTTGGCAATTCCGCGCTCCGCGGAGAACGCGGAATTGCCGAAAATTCCGCGATCCGTGGCGTAGCGGTATTTGTTCCTTGTTCGCGCTTTCAAAATGCGTGTTCGCGCCCGTGGTAGCCAACGAGTTTTCCTATCCGTTAGCGCGATCCCGCGAGAGTGTGCGATCGCGAACACATCATTCGGACGCACCATCGGACATCTGCATTCGCGAACAGGAAACACGCATCGTGAGCGGGCGGGACAAGTGAAACAAGATGGCCGCGCCAATTGGCGACCGCATGGGCAAGTTCGCAAGATATTTCCCCTCGAACACGCAAACAGCGTCCCCGAACAGGAAAAACGCATCGCGAACGGGCGGAACAAGCAATTCCGCGTCTTCGCGGAATTTTGCGTGCTCGCCGAGATTTTTTACCGTTTCGCGGAATTTTGCGTAACGCGACTACGCAAATTCTGCCCGCCCCTAATTAAAACTAAATGTAATTTAATAATTATACAGAAAAAGCTCTCACCTACTATGACTTCTCGCCAACCTCTTAACTCCCTCTCGAACACCCAATATCATTATCCACGGCACTTGTATCAGAATCACGTCCTAAATTCTGCACAATGTGAATCAGCCTTCTCACTTTCACTTTGGTGATGGTCCTATGTCAAACACAGACCCTGTATTAAGTTTTGTGTTTTACTCTTCTTCTTTCCTGTTTGATTGATACAGCCTTGAGAAAGCCCCAGGCCTATTATTCCTACGGGGTGAAACATGTGTTGGCTGTCTTTCAACTACAGTGATTAACGGATTGTCATTCTGAAAAAAGGAAAAATATAATAAAATAAAACTGGAGCAATACACATATGGATTGGAGCAAGCTTTATTAACAAAAGGAAGACACTCCTACACTTCTTTGAACAAGACATGTAGTGTGGGAACCAAGGGTTTATACCCCGTTGGCGTAAACACCCGTCAATAAGGAGGGATTCCAAACGGCAGGCAGAGGGTGCAGGACCCTTATCGTTGTGTTTGGTCTAACTTTACTACGTTTCGGTATTCACAAAGGTAAACTTAGACCAAAAGTCTATCTTTACTAGTAGTAACTTACCTTTGTGAAAAAGTAAAGTTAGACTTTTGGTATAAGTTTACCATTGTGAATACCGATAAGTAGTAAAGTTAGACCTTTGGTCTAAGTTTACCTTTGTGAATACCGAAAAGTACTAAACTTACACAAAAGTGTAAGTTTACCGTTGTGAATCTGGCCCTACAATTTTAAAAACATATACCCACTTACACAGACACCCACTTACACTCCCATATAGCCACTCATGAACCCACTCACATACCTATACAGGCACTAACATTTTACATACCCACACAGTATTCAAAGACCCACTTGCACACCCATACAACCACTCACACAGCCAATCACAAACCCACAAAGCCACTGACACACCCATTCACAAACCCACACGACTACTCACACAGCCAGTCATACAGCCATACAGCCACTCACACACCCACTCACAGACCCACAAACGCACACACACACCCACTCACACACCCATTCACATAATCACACACCCACTGACAGAATGACCCACACACTCTGACAGACCACACAACCAATGACATGCACAAAGGCACTCACACCCCACTCACAAACTGATACAACCATTCACACAGTCAACCAGACACTCACACAGCAACTCGCACACCCACTGAAAGACCCACACAACCACTCACACACCCACTCACACACACATGCAGCCACTCATACATCCACTCACACATTCACAAAACCACTCACAAACCCAATCACAGACCCACACAACCACTCACACAGCCACTCACAGATTTGCACAAGCACTCAGGCACCCATCACACCCATACAACTGCTCACATGCTCACTGACATATCCACACAACCACTCACACACCAACTCATAGATCCATATACCCACTCACACACCCATACAACCACTTAGATATAAACTCACATGCCCACAAAACTACTCACACAGCCATTCACAGACCTACACAATCACTCACAGACCCACACAGGCACTGACACACCCAGTCACACCCCCTTCACACACACACCACACCTTCATCCATTCACACACCCACTCACAGACCCATTCAGAAACTCGCACACTCACTGACCCACACATTTGCACACTCACACACCCAGAAAACCAATACTGCATCTGCTCACTCACCCACACAGCCACTCAGACACCCACTCACATATCCATTCACATACCCACTCACAAACCCACAAAACCAATATTGCAGCCACTAACAGACTGACAGAGCCAATCATACAACCTCTGAGACACTCATACAAACACTCACACACCCACTTATAGTAATATACATATCAACATATGACAAAAACTATTTATACATTCACAAACATATAACATATAGGTCCTCTTTCTTTAAACCAAAATAAGTGGTTCTAAAAAGAACCTTTTTTGTGTTTTTGTACTTGTTTGTGTGTTTTTAGAACTTTTTTACGAACTGGCAATATAAAAAATTAACTGGAGAAATGCACAGAACGTGTGCAAACAGTCTTATATAAAAAAAATAGCACTTGTGGTTTACCACAGCCTGAACAAAAGCTGGCATAGACTGCTCACCAACTGTTATAATTTTGTTGCACACTGTGGCAAAGGTTCCTACTTTCAACATCTGTGGAATAACTGCAGAAATGTTCACTATGACAGCTGCAGGGACCAGGATCCTCGGAGCAAGGTGTGGTGTAGCAGAATATGTTGATGCCTGTGCTGCATCTCTGTCTATTTCTGCTCTTGCGAGGTGACCTAGATAGATGGTCCTTAAGTGCTTCAGCATGTTACTGGTGCCATGTGAGTACTTTTTAATGGTCCATCTAGATAGTTCTGTGTTGCAAAGGTTGCATTTTACAACCTTCGCAATGACCTTCTTTTCTCCAGAAGGCATAGAAAAGAAATTCCACGCAATGTTTCCTTTTTCTGTGGTGGCAGTTCTTCCTCTTCTTCTTCTCTCTCCTATTGTTTCTGCTGGTCTGTTTCTCTTACTGATGCCATTTTGGGTTTTCTTATAAAAAAAAACACCAAATAAAAAGAAGCAGTTTCACTGTGCTGCAGAGGTGTGAAGAATGAAGAGACAAACCCAAACAAGAAGGAATGGTTAGAAAATTCTTGTAGAAGAGGTTGGCAGATGTTTTAACTAATCAAATGTATTTGTTGCTGTGTCACATGGGATTCACAGATCTGTCACGGTGCACCACGACGTCACTGGAATCTGGACATATATATTAAAACAACCATGTAAGCTTGAATTACTTATTAGAATATAAGTTTCTATGTTATTTTAACAAATCACTTGCCTCAAACATCAATTTTATAGTGTCCATTTTTGTTTTTGAGTGTTGTTAAAATCACGCTAGATCCGTGGATCCCTAGTGGTGGCCGGAGCATGAAGTGTGCATGGGTTGGCCTCGCAAGGGATCCATGAATCTAAACAACCATTTCAAAAAATGCTGTTTTTGTTTTTAAAATAATTTAAGTAATGTAATGTAATACTGTTATATAGTTTTTTTTCCTAAAGCATTTGTAGATGGAAATCAGTTAAAAAATGTAAAGTTAAAGTAATGTTACAGTGAGGTCCTCTGGAACAATGCAACTGTGCAGCGACAGCACTTTTCACATAATTATTAATTTGCCACATTTGCCACATAATTCATCATCTGCTTCATAATCTCCAGACCTTAACAAAAACATTTTATTTCCAACTCCGATGCCTCAAAAGTTATTAACAATGCAGGGATATGTATTGCTATGCAGTGCAAAGCCCTTTGGACCGCTGGACTGGTCACCTTTATGTTGCTTATTGTTGCATTTGGTTATTAGACTGGTACTAATAAGGTGCAGCCTATACACTATTACCAAGTTGATAAATAATGTGCCACATTATGCCACATAAGTTGCATTTTCTGCCACATCTACTCAACCCTGCTGCATACGTTGGCCCTCTCATATATGTTTTTTTTTTTTTTTTAAACGTAGAAATTCACTGAAAAAAACAAAAGTTATATGAACATTATAGTTAGGAAGTTGCATTAAAAACCCATATAAATTCACTTAAAAAATCAAACGTTGCAGGGACGTTATAGTTAGGAAATAGATTTTAAAAAACCTTAGAAATTCACAGAAAAAAAACAAAGGTTACAGTGATGTTATAGTTAGGAAATAGAATTAAAATAACCTTAGAAATTCACTGAAAAAAACGTAGGTTAAAGGGACGTTATAGTTAGATTCAGATTTTACACACCCAAAACCATAGAAATTCTTCTTCAGTTATAGTTACCTGAGCTAACTATAACTGACGCCCCCGTAATGCACTGTTTATGACCCCTCATGACATCATCAGTGGCATCACTGATGATATCACTGATGACATCATCTAGTAAATGTTAGTGTTTTGTAAAAGTTTTCCAAACTGAAAAATATATACTGGCTGCAATTTTTATTTTTGCTGCAATCCCGCTGGAGTTCCGTGGGATTGCCACAAAATTTGCTGTTTTTCTTTCAATTTTGGCCCCAAGGGAGTTTCTCTGGGTACCCCCATGAGGCATAAGGGGTAGAGCCAATCAGAACGCTCTATTTTGAAATTGGCGCTCCAGCTAGCCTCTCGTGAGCCTCTTGCGGACCGAACGGTTTAGATATACAAATATATTTAAACCTTTCTTTTTTTTAAAATACTGAATGTGGTGGTGTGTGTATCTCCAAGCATGCAGGAATATTGTGGGACATACGCTCCCAGCTAGTTTGGATAGATACAGAGCTGTGGGACATCGACTGTGAGGACTCTCAACCCCACTGTTTCTCCCACCCACATTGCGAGAGGCTGTCCTCATGCTCCTATTGAAGCCTGGAAAAGACCCCCATTTATGCACCTTCTATCACCCTCTCTCCCTTCTCAACCTTGATAATAAAAACTTAGCCAAGCTCCTTGCCACCAGGTTATCCCTCTTAATGGAACAAATATTATCCCCGATTCAGACGGGCTTTGTCCCCCAGAGACCCTCCTCATTTAATCCGCGGACGATATTTGCAGTGTTAAACAGAATCTCCCCTAAGACCCACACAACGGCACCCCTTCTATGTACCATAAAGGCAATTGATTCCTTAAAATGGTCCTTTTTTAAAGTGGCCTTGGGCAAACTGGGCCTCCCCGCGGTTTCACCTCCTTGATCATGCTCCTTTACTCCAGCCCCATGGCTCACCTGCGGGTGATGGCTCCCTTTTGGGACCTTTCCCGTGGCTAGAAGCCCAGAAAGGGTTGCCCTTTATCCCCACTCCTTTTTAGGTCTCGCCTACGCAGCGCGCATGCGCTGCGTAGGAAGAGACCTCTTGGAATTGATTCACTTTTTCGGGCAAAAACGTGCACGCGTTGCATTGCTTTCAATGGCAACGCGTGCACGTTTGGCGATTCCCTTGCGGGAGCGAGCTTTGGCCACATATGTTTGTAATTATGTGGTGCCCCTGCTCGCTCCCGCAAGGGAAACGCTGTGTGTGTGTGTGCGCGCGCGCACCACTACGCGCCTGCGCCCAGCCTTATCTTGTTCTTTATTTATTTGTGACGGGAGGGGCTAGCAAAGTGAGACAGGGCAAGAGGCTTAAATGACACACTGGCAACAAATGTGGACCTCCATGCTAATTAGAGAGTCGTGTTGTGGACCCCAAGCTCCAAGGATTGTTTCAGTGATGCTCGAGCCTTCTAAAACTGTAAACAAGTGTGTGTAGTGTGTGAGCTTAGTGCCTTTGAGTTTGGTTTGTATGTGATGTGCGCGCCTATGCTTTTTGCTTTACATGCATGAGCAGAACATGTTTGTGAAAAGTGGAATGCCTGTAGCTTGGGATTAGTGAAAACCTGTTGGATATGCATAATCCTGGGTATAATATGCCCGGAGGGCTGTTTATGCCCAAAGCCCCTATCACTGCTTGTATTTCCACCTGTGCTCATATGTAAAGTGAGGCGGTTTACATCACTCCTCGGGTGTTGTGACGTCCCTCCTGGACCAACAGGGGGCGGGGGGATCAGACCCTCTACCCCTCTCTGACGCTGCCTGAGGCCGAAGGAAGCCTCCTCCTCCCTTCCCTCCTTGATAAGAGCGGGGAGAGGGACCGAGGGAGGGAGTGCACAGGGGTCGTTGCTACAGACACTTGGCTTGTGACGGGCATAGACACCCAACATGGATGGAAGTATCCTGTTTACTACTAGTAGTGTACACTTCTTCCCCTACTCATGCCCCACAGCAGACAACAGAGGCTTGCGGGACTGAGAGACTGATAATGAGCGAGAGGGGTGGGGTATCTCAGTCAGGGAGATTCATGGGGTGAGATCCTGAGACTCGACAGTGCCCCCCTCCCGGTGCACCCACCAACAAAGGATGCTGCAAGATAGACCTGCCTTGAGGGGGTGCAGGCGGGCATCGAGAGGTGAATTGAGGGAGGGAGAGTTACCAGGCTGAAGGGGTGGGGGGCGTAGGGCGATCGATTTTCGAAAGATGCTTGAAGCCCCTCAATTTTATCCAAGAACAGAGGATTTCTTTTTCTTGAAGGAGCTTCGGGGACTCAACAGACCAGCAGTGATTTGAACACGTGACAGGCAAACCTGCTTGAAGTCCCTCAATTTTATCCCAGAAGTTGGATTTATCGCATAAAGGGGCTTAGGGGAATCCAAAAGACCAGCAGTGTTTTCAACACTTGGCAGGCAAACTGAATGTGGACTCCGCTCCCTGTGAGATAACTCAGCGGGTTGCAAGTCTGCTGCAGTTTTCCTGTGTGTCAGATGCCTGTAGGATAGATACAATTACACTTATTTATATTGCGCAGGACTCAACCGGAAGTGATGTCTCGGCGCAGACGCATCTTTCCTATATTAATAGATAGCTTTGGTTATGGTGTGTACGTTTTTCAAGTCTTGTTTCTTGGTTCGCATTTGATACTTGCAGTTTTGAATTTCTAATAGAACAACTGAAAGAAAAACATACTGGATGTGCTATTCATTCCTGGCACGCCGCAATTTGAGATGGCATTATATTGTAAAAATATCAGTATGTGTTTGATTATTTTTAGGGATCCTCGCGTACAGTCCGAGCCACAATGAGGAAAGCAAATTCTTTGCAGAAATCGGACAATTGAGATATCTCATTCGGCGTAGCCAGTGTGTCTTAGGCCTTAATGCAAAAAATGAACTTGGTCTGTTGTCAGTCAAACATAAGTTTATTTGAGACCTTAGTCTTTCAAACATATATGGAATAAAACACATTGGGCCTGATTCACAGAACTAACTTACGTCAAAAACGTAAAGTTAGTACTTTTTAGTATTCACAGAATACACTTACTCATTTTGGTATTCACAGAAGGCACTTACGCATTTCGATATTCACAGAAGTTAGTAGTCCTAACTTTAGGACTCCTAAATGCCTTCTGTGAATACCGAAAGTCTTAAAGTTAGGATTTTTCTCAGTTTAGGAGTAGTAAAGTTAGGACTCCTAACTTTAGGACTCCTAAATGCCTTCTGTGAATACCGAAAATCTTAAAGTTAGGATTTTTCTCAGTTTAGGAGTGGTAAAGTTAGTAGTCCTAACTTTAGGACTCCTAAATGCCTTCTGTGAATACCGAAAGTCCTAAAGTTAGGATTTTTCTCAGTTTAGGAGTAGTAAAGTTAGGAGTCCTAACTTTACTACTCGTAAACTGAGACAAATCCTAACTTTAAGACTTTCGGTATTCACAGAAGGCATTTAGGAGTCCTAAAGTTAGGAGTCCTAACTTTACTACTCCTAAACTGAGAAAATCCTAACTTAAGACTTTCGGTATTCACAGAAGGCATTAAGGAGTCCTAAAGTTAGGACTACTAACTTCTGTGAATACCGAAATGAGTAAGTGCTTTTGTGAATACCAAAATGAGTAAGTGTATTCTGTGAATACCAAAAAGTACTAACTTTACGTTTTTGACGTAAGTTAGTTCTGTGAATCAGGCCCATTATCCATACATTATAAAACCATTGTGTATAACATCGGGACCAGCTCACAGTTGAAACATAGCATAACTCCTATCCAACATTACAATAAAATATTCAAATTTTAGCTAACACTTAATTCCCAAATAATACAAATCACCCCAGGGCACACGTTGCATTAAAAAACACATGTCTAAAAGTAGATTGACTGATTGCCCCCTTTTCCTAATATCATATTTCTGTAAAATTGGTTTTAATAAAATCTTCTGCTGAGCTAAAAACCACGGACAATCCACTAGAACCTGCTTTAGATCTCCTTTCACATTAATGCCACATTTACAAATGTTATCATTGTCTAATAATGATCCTTGAGCATCGGAGATTAAGATCTGGTTTACCCAACATCTACATTTCAATAGGCATCGTCTTAAATATACATTAGGTAAATTATCTTGATATGGAAATGTCTCCTCCTCCATCCACGAGTTCAACAGGAAGGATACTGATTTCTTAGTTCTTTTATATCTTAGATCTTCTTCTCTGGACACTAGTTTTGTTATCCTGCTAAGCTCGACTTTACTTGCACATATCCGGTTGAACTCATATTGTAATGTTGAATTCTTACAGAGATCGAAAATCATTCTTCTGACTGATCCTCGCCAAGATAATTCACTAGTCACAATTTTTTTTACATAACCCTGAGATTTTAGGGAGCTCCTCACCAATGTGTTATAAATCAAACGCCCTGAACCACCATTTTGATTACTTATAAGGTCCCAAAAGCGAGACCTATTGGCTATGCCAATGCTTGTTATTATCGCCATGGATCCCATGGTTCACCACCTTCAAGGGAAACATATGCACCGAGGTCTGCAATTTGCTCTTGGTGCCCTCTTGCTGTCCATGTACGCGATTACATACTTTTTTTGTTTCGCCACCACTCTGACAATCTTTAACCTTTAATCCATGAAATCCTATGGCTCGGGGGCCTTTTGAGCCTTCACATTACCTGTGCTAAGTCTGAGCTCTTCCCCTTCACTGACTGCACCGATAACGTAACCATAGTGTAGTGTAGTTCCTATTTCCCTAATAGGCTCTGCGCATTGGAATAATATACACTATAGGTTTGACATAGGACTGAGGCCGGTATGTCCCTATCGAGTATATTAAACTTAATTACTTGTGCCAGCTAGCTCAGAGGCCACTAGAAACTCCTTGAGAACAAGAAGGGAGTAGTTTCTGGCAACCGAAAAACATGACAACTTTGTTTCCCTTTAGAATCGGAACACGTCTCAGAATCGTGGAAACAATAGATAACAGTTTCACTCAGTCAATCGTGCATGCTTAGATTCTACAGAGTTACACAGAAAGGAAAGACGGGCGTTTCAATAAAAGGGTTTTATTGAACAGTCTTGTTTCTCGTGTAAGAGATATGTGCTGTTATGATCACAAGACAGTATGCAAGATAAATAATGTACAGCGTAAGCAGTAGAAATAAATAATACTGCGCTAGCATTATCTTTTAGCATATATTCACATACATAAATAACATGAGCTAAAAATGCGAGTACTCATACGATGCTTCTCTAAGCTAGTTCTATCCCAATGTACCTAACCTAGTCTAGGTGTAGGGAAAGGTAGAAGTAGGTGGAGTATTCTCTAGTCTGGTATACTAAGAGTATGTTAAGTATAGTACGCCAAGTATGGTATGCCAAGAGTCCCTCTAGGTTCTAGTCAGCTCCATACCTTGAGAATGAGAGAGGTGGGAATCTCTTGCCGGATCTGGAACTCTAACACCCCGCGATGGGAGTCAGAACACTGGAAGCTGGATTCGTCTGCGTGCAGGAATGACAGCGTCTTCTCAGTGCGTCAGGCCGGGATACGGGCTCCTCTGAAGTCGAGGTCTCCTCTAACTTGCTTGGGCAAGGGAAGGTATATTTATACCTGGTAGGTGCCTTGGAATGAAAGCATTGACGTGAAGTCGGACAGAGGAAGACGTCAGGAATGAACCCTTAAGGTATAACGGTTCATACATAATAGATGAGTTCTTGGAGAAATCAATAGTCCTGTGCTAGGGAAACTCCCGAAGCTTAAGGGTCTGGTTTCTAAGAACTCATTGTGACGTTAGGGTGGACGGATGTCGGTGACCATGCCTGTATTTGGAGTGCACGGTTAATGCCTAAATAAGGACAGGGATTCTATGCCTATATAAGGGGAATGCGAATTGTGTCTATATAAGGACATGTTTCAGGAAAACCTATATACGGACACCTAAAGCGGAATACAACACCCACTCCACCTTCGATTGAACGATAATACTAAATGCTAAACATTTAAATGCTAAACATAAAATTGAGTACCACATGTTGCTAAAAACATTTCTAAAAGCATTTTAAAAGAAGCTCAAAACTGTTGAAATGCAATAGGTACTGTACATTTAAAGCATTGGTTTCATTCTAAGCATATAATGGAAGTAAAATGCAACGTGAATGAAACAGAAATATATACATATGACGAAATGGTCGATAAGTTCTCAAAATCAAAGCCATTGCATATCATGGAATTAAATGAAAGTTAGACAAATAAGGTGACAATGTGTCCCTGGAAGTATTCAAAGAAGTCCGTTTTATAAGACTAGTTCTACTGTAAGCAGATTGTTCATTTGCCGCGTCTTTTCTATCGAGAAATTTTTATTTTTAAAAGAAAAAGTTCAATTTCTGGGAATAGTTCCAAGTTTTGAAAATATGAAGGCCAAATTTCATTGTTGCCCTGGTACACTGTGAGCCGAATCAAAGTCAGTGTACGGGTCTGGCGTAAACATTAGATCATCTATTTCCCTAGCCAAAATATCGTCCACCGAAGTAGGTGACATTTGGAACACCTCGTTCAGAAGGTTAATTGCACAGAGATGAGAAACAACGCCTTCAGCAGAAGATGCAATGTTCGCGTCCGTTGTTACCTGTGTGCCTGTTGATCCATCTCGTACCTCAGCAGCAGCTGGAAGCGTCTGTGAGATCTCAATGAATGCAGTCATCAGGATTGGTAGCCTCTGGGGACAACACACAGCATGGGCCGTTATCGGGTCCAGCAGAGTATCGATATCCGTTGGCATGACTGATGGGAGTGTTAGACAGGTGTCTAGCACGCATTCTTCACTGCAAACCAGGCAGCGTAGAGCAGGTAAGATGCAATTTTGCCAGATTGGTCTGAATGACAGGAACCACGTTGTATTAAGTTCCCGTAGACGAGGCATGCCCAAAAGCTGTACTATTCGCTCACGGCATTTCCATTCAAGGAGAGCTTTCTCCACATCGCTCGAAGTGATGTTGGCGAATAGGCTTGCCATAGCGTAGTAGGAGGAATAGAAACAGAATTCCTGCAACAAGTGCTAGAATTAACGGCACACCACCAAACACCGAATGTGCGAAGTTTGGGATGATTCCGAGGACTGCCTGGAAAGGTGCTAATAGTCCAGAACAGATGGTCTTAAATACATGTACAATTCCGCTTGTATCAGACATGTTAAAGATACGTCCTATCATTTCTATGAAATGTATAGGGCAGTTTGTACGAATTAAAGCCTGTATCTCAGCCGAAGTCCTTGTAACTTGTAGATCATAGGTTTCTTTGGCCGAGGTCAAAGGCACTGATTGTTGTATAAGCATGGCTTTCATTCTGCTTAAAGTATCAAATCGTATAAAAGAGACATAGAACAAAGGCCATAAAGGCGACTCCCTGGCTGTGTCTATTGGGGCAAACAATACTTGCATACAGCAAGTGACCCTGGAGTTGACCGTTACTAGATATGGGATGCCTGGCAACATGCCACAGCAACTCTGATCATTCAACATGAGGTAACTCCCATTAGAAAGTTGGCCAAACGTTGGATTAATCACAGCAGCTGGTGTACCCTGCTGGTGGCAGGACAAATTTACCACAGAACCATTACAAGCCCGTGTAAAGATATGTCCTGACAAATTAGTGAACCGCTTAGTGCACTTTCACAGTGTGTACCGCTTAGAAACACTTCACGATCCCCACTCCAACATCTATATGTGTAAGGTAAATTCCAGGATGTCTTAATGTATTCTTTACCCAACCTTTCATATTTGCCCACTTGCATCTGTTTAAGGCAATACTAAAACTGAAAAGTAGTCACAGGTAGACTAATTTTGCCATGAATAAGCCATTCTGTAGCTGGTTTTTCTGCCACTGTGAATGGTAATTTTTCAAGTTTTTCCAATGCTCAGTACTGTATACTTTGCTTCCCTTTGTGCCAGTTCGATCTGTTTATCAGTTAGATTGTATTCTGCAAACAGAGCCGTCGTGTTGATAAAACGCCAAGGCACATAGCCCGCATGCAAAGATTGCAGCGTCCAGCTTAATAACATAATAGAACGCAACTGAGATTGTCCTTGTTGTAACATGGCTAAATCTTGTTCCAGTATGTCGATAGCAGAGGATACAATACTGTCCAATGAATAAATTCTGGAGGACAAAGTTGTTAACCCATTGTCGACCACAGAGAGAGTTTTCTCTAAATTAATACGATCAAGTTCACGTATTCGTTCTGCGGCCTCCATCTGTGACACCTTCCATGCTTCATTATAAGCAGCATAGATGCCGGCATATATGAAACGTTTTTGACGCGGTTTTCTTGGTCCAAGCAAGAATTCCCTAAGGTCTGCGTCTTCTTTAAGTAAAGATAAGTGTTGTTTCACATCCTTAAGTGTAGATTTTTGCAGCCAATCGAGGCATAATTTTCCTACACTGTATGTTGTTACTACACCCGGATGCTGTCTTTGGACGTGTCGTGGGTCTGGCCTGTGAATAGTAAACCCCTGTGTTTTATTCAGGAATCTTTCTTGACAGTTGTTTGTGTCTGTGGGCCAGATCAACCATTTTCTCCAATCAGGATTTGTTCTGTTGAGTTGTAGTATTGTGTCAACTATAGTAGCGGTCGGTGGTGGGAGTGCCGCCGGGCGCTGACGTGGGGCGGGGGAGGGGCAGGATGGGGGGTAGTAAACTACGGATGACGGGCGATTACAGGTAAGTACACATATAAATAAATAAAACAAATTTTGTTTCTCGCGCTGCATCACATTTGGCGATGCAGCGCAAGAAACGAAATTTGTTTTATTTATTTGTATGTGTACTTACCTGTAATCGCCCGTAATCCGTAGTTTACTACCCCCCGCCCCACGTCAGCACCCGGCGGCACTCCCACCACCGACCGTTACTGGTCAACTGTAACCGCTGCCTGTGTATTGTTATTACTGGCAGGTGTTGGTACAGAAGGAGTTTTCATGTCTTTGATCTTGGCTAAACCAAGGCAAGATGTTTGTTGGACTGTGTCATTCAAAAACATTATTTGCTGAGGGACGATACAGGCTCTAAACAAAGCTTCTATCCCCTGCACTTGCCAATCTTTAGTACCCCCAGACCGATTTTGTGTCTATTGTGTCTTTCCACAAGTCAAAACCATGTCTAGACAGTTGGGCAATAAATGCTGCAGAATAAATCTGTTGTGTATTAGTTAACATAATTTTCAGTCCTGTTTTGTTTACATTTTTATAGTAAAATGTTTCTGGATCAGATGTATTGTACCCTGAAAAATATGGAAACTTTTTTGCAAATGTTTTTGAACTACCTTTTGGTGGTGTAGGACAATGCTCCCATTGGTTAAACATAAACACATTTCTAGGTGTTGCAGATTTATGCAAAAAATGATGATCATAGTGGTTATAGCAATACAGCTGTTCATAGTCTGATGAACCCTCTAAATATTCATTATTAGAAAATGCAGCAGACTTTTCTAGGTCAAACATCATGTTGTTTACAGTTTCAAAGTCCCAATCATCAGAGTAGGTACTGGATGAAACAAAATCCCTTAGTGAGATCTTAAATAAATGTGGAATGTTCAAATGTTCTGTCGGGCCGAAAATATCGAATTCAGTTTTGTCCCACACTATACCATCCTGTATAGGAACGGCTGTGATGTTCACCTCAGACAAGTCTCTTGTTTCACGATGGGATGATTTGTGAGGTTTCAAAAGTAAGTTTACTTCTTTTCTTTCAGTGTTCACATGGATATATCTGCCATTTATAAGCACGCTCATAGTCATAACGAAAGCTAGCCAAAGCAGGAAGAAAAATATTCCAGAAATAATCCATAGTTCAATCCACGGTGAAACCAGATAAGTCTTTCTTAAAAAACGAAAAAAGTCTTGTACTTGCTGTTTAAATGTTTTTGATGCTGGCGATGTCTCAGGCTCACTCAGATCCTCAGAAAATGTATCAAAGTTAATGAAATAGCCAGAAGCAGTTCTGTCAATTGTTGGAATTGCATCAGGATTTGTAGAAATCGCTGGAACCAGTTGATCACTTGTTACATTGGTGTAGACAGGTGTATTTGGACGAACTGTTACTTGAGTTTCAAGAGGGATGAGTTCCATAGCATTGTTGTTCAGTCCTTCATCTATTACTGCTGAACTCTCGATGGTTATCAGTCTTTCAGTCTGAACCTCTTGGATAGTAGCAAGAGGAGTGTGTCTGCTACTAGGTCGGAGTCCACGAGGCCTACTATTTAGTATTGGCCACATACTGTGGTTTGATGAGGTCGATGGACACAAATCTTTTCTCCTTTTTTCCAGCAAGGGGCGGCAGAAGTACTGTTCTTGTTCCGTGTATGGCAAGGACAGGTACTGGTTGTCTGTAAGAAGGTCCAAATTCCTTCTTGTCCGCAATTTTTTCTCTGACTAGATCCCCAACTTTTGGAATCCAGACAGGCCTTGCTGGGACCGCTGGTTTTTCCCCAGTGGTGGTTGGCTGCAGGAACACGTTGCTTTGTTTCGATCTTAGTTCATTTAGATCCTGTAAAACAGCCAAACGATCTTTGATATCAAAGGGTTTATTTTCCACCACTGTGCCACTACATTCTAGATCTGGCACCCACATTCTTGACCCAAATAGGACCTCATATGGAGTGATCCCCCCTAGAGAACTTCTTGGCAAATTATTTAATGAGCGTTGGACCCCATAAAGATGTCTGACCCACCCATCACCCGAACCTAATACCCTAGCTGTTATAGACTGCTTTATGTCCCGGTTTTTCCTTTCCACAACAGAATTTCCCTCAGGATGAAACGGAGAGGAGTACCGCAATGCAACGCCCAGACTGGCCATGGCTTTTTTGTAAGCCCGAGAGCTAAACGCAGGGCCCTGGTCAGAATGTAGCGTGCCTATTGCGTATGTGCCGATAAAGACTCGCAAATCTTTTATAACAGTTCGAGCGTCAGCCGAGCGCTGAGGCCATATCCATAGGAACCTTGACTCAGTATTTGTGGGATTGCATTTGTCCAAAAGGACGCCTGCACGAAGTTAGTCTAATGCTGTCTAACAATGGTGTCTGTCCCTGGCAGGCTACTTCGTAGCATGGTGTCTGGTGGCGTTCTGCATCTCGCTGTATCTTACAGTCTATGCAGTCATTGATGAAGATGTGAATCTGTGTATTCATTCCAGGCCACCAGTACATCTCTTTTAATGTCAATATTGTTTTAGAGATCCCTTGATGTGACAGACCCTCTCCCAGATGTGTTTCATAAATCAAAGCTGCTCTACGTTCCATGTTTGGAATTACCCTATCCCCCACTCCAGGGATTAGAGCAAAAGGAACGTTGTTCGCATCAATTACATAAGAGTACTTGAGTGGAAACTTTTTTGGTAACGCTGCACCACTGCCTTTGCTCGTAGCATTGACAGCCAACATTATCTCACTGTCTATTCTTGTTTATGAACGAGTGATCGCAGCTACGGAAGCCGTCTGAACAGCCCCCTTTGCGGCTTCGTCAGCCAATGAATTCCCTGCAATGTGAACGCCATCACGTTGATGACTCAGTGTATGGATCACGTGAGCCTTTGGTAGTTCGCATTTTAACTGAACTACTTGTTCCCAAAGCGTTTTATGCTTTATTGTGCCACCTTTTGCATCTTTGAACCCATTTTCAAGCCAAGTTTGTATATATTCATTATACGACTGCACACAGTTGAAAGCATCGCACAATATTAGTGTGGGGAATTCTCGATCTGTACTTTCAACTGCCAGTTTGAATGCTTGTAGTTCAGCTCGCTAAGCTGTACAATCTCCTAGAGATTGGGTTTTTGTGACCATAGGTCTGAAGTTGCCATCGCGCATGCGACCTTTTATGATTGCGCACGCTGCACTGTAAGCTTGCTTACTCCCTGTTGCGGGTTGTGTGGATCCGTCAGTGTAAATTATGAATTCATACTGGTCGAGAGGCAGAATCTCAGTGGGCAGAGGACATTCATGTTCATATTGAAGGAACGCTTGTGTTTTTAAATCAGGATCAAAAACATATTCAACATCTGTTGCAGCAAGAGAACTAACCCATTGTATCCATCTAGGATGTAATGCTTTAGCATTTGGAATGCTCGCTTTAGTTACCGCCTCTAAGGCCGGAACTGGGGTTACGACAATAATGCGTTTCCCTTGGGCTAGAGCTCTTTCTTTTGCTACAGCGGTTTGAACTGCTGTCTAGAATTTTTTCTGTTGAGGTGAAGCGCATTTCTGCTTGTGTATACAAATGTGATTTGTATGCAATTGGTACTTTTTCACCCTCATTAAATGTTAAGTAGGTGAATCCGCATTGACCCGAAATTATTCGGATCACTAAATTGCGTTGACTTAAGTGTGTTTGTAAGTGATTTGTTGCTAACATGTTAGCTTGGAGTGAACGCAAGATTTCTGTGTGTTCTTGTGTCCAATTTTTGATTGAAAAATCAGGTTTGATTAATGCATAGAGAGGTTTAACCGTTTCTGCGTAATTTAGAATATATGTTCTTCCAAAATTTAGGAAACCCAGGATGGATTGTAAATTTTTCAGCGTCTTTGGAGGTTGGAGCAGCGCACACCTTTCTAAAAAGTTAGCTGCCAAGCTCTTGCCTTCACTTGAAAGCTCATATCCTAAAAAGAGGACATTGAGATGGGCAATTCTGGACTTTTTGAAATTGAATTTGTAGCCCTTAGAGGCGAAGCCCAGTATAATGGTACTCACCCTGTTCAAGTGTTTGTCCACGTCATCGTATGTCAGATAGATGTCATCGACATATGACAATGCCTCATTATCATAAATTTGTAGTAACTCCATTACCCTCGCTGAGAATAACCCCGGGCTGTTCTTGAACCCTTGTGGGAGTCGAAAAAATTGACGCCGGGACCCCATTATTGAGAAAGCTGTTAAGTACCTGCTTCCAGGTGCTATGTTTTGACAAAAGAAACCATTTGAGATATCCAATGTGGTTTTATATTTTTTACGCACAATGTTATTCATTAATGCTGTACTATGTGCATTTTGTACTGCAAAAGTTTTTGAACAAGTGTTTAAGTGTCTGTAAACCAAAACTAGACGATAGGTGTTGTCTGGTTTGGAGACAGGAAACAAAGGATTGTTCATTGAAGAGGTGCATGGTTCAATCACCCCTTGGTATTCAAGTTGATCTAAGATCTCCCTGACCTGTTTTTTAGCTTCTTGCTTTATTGGGTACTGCCTTTGTGCAGTAGCTTCATTTTTTGGATGTATTTTATGGTGAGGTGAGTCCTCATCCCATCCTACATGATTTTTATATAATGCTGGGGCCTGGGCAACTGCCCATTTCCTGGCATAAGTATATTTTAGATGAATTGGAATATGGTTGGAGAAGGCAGGCATAATGATGTCTTCGCCATGTGGGCACTCCCTGACAAATTGTGGTGGCCAGTCTTTTTCTGCTAGAAGTATGTCATAGCCCCTTGAAAGTTTTTCCCAAAAGAGTGCTTTCACCTGTCTAGGTATGTCTCCCTCCATCCGGAGTGTTATTTCATATAACTTTTGTGGAGTACTAACCCTGGTGTCTACAGTCTCAACTGTAATGTACTCATTCAAGTCCACTATCTCCAGAAGTTCCTTCAGGTTCTGGCGAGCTATTGTGACTTCTGCTGCACTGTCCAGTATTGTCTGAGCCCATTCTCCGTTCTTGAGTTGTGTTCTCAGTATCCTAGGCATGTCTGACCTTCAGACCTGCTACCTTCTTTTTTGAGAATTGAGGTTTTGATTTATTTTTCGGAACGTGTTTGTCGTCTTTCGATTTCACGCGTTCTTCTCTATGTTCTGACCATCCTCTTCTTTCCGATGTCTGTGACGAGATCTGAAAGGTACGAGAGGAACGTGTATCAGTATCTTTATACCTGTCAGGCTTTTTCAAATTATCCCTATTCCTGAGGTTATACCTCCTTTCAGAGGGCTCCTTTTGAGGAGACCTACCTCGGGATTGAGAACGTTTCTCATTTGAATTTTGTTTATTAGTTTCCCACTTCTTTTTAGAAGATGTAGGAGTTTGTTTGATAGAGTCCTTCTCAGGACTTTCAGATAGTTTTGACTTCAATGGTCTTCCACCCAAACTATCTCTGCCTAATTCTGCATAAGATTGTTCTATTATTCTGGGTAGTTCTGTTTGATGTTCTGTAACATCGAATTCCCTTAATCGTTGGCGGATCGCCACTGCTGCTGCCTCCGCTTTAATATTAGATAATATTATTGTTGAGACCTGGTCGAAGTTTTTCAGTGATTTCATACCTAAATTTAGAACAGGCTCTGCCCCGTATTCATTTTGAATTTGTTTCAGGACATCTGGTATTACTGCAATTGATGGAATACCATGTGTTTTAGTATAGATGGCAGCAAAGACTGAGCCCCAAGTGGTGCAGTCTTCCAGTTGTGGTGTAATCCCCATTGGTAAACAGATTGTTAGGATTCTGTGTTTCTCATAAGGGCTAGTATTAGGAAATACTGCTTCAATTTGAGTAATTGTTTGAGCTATCCAGAATGGAATTTGCTCACGTTTTGTGGGCATTTTTCCCATGACTGCGTATAGGGTCTGTGGTGTAATTTTTAGTGCATTCCCCTGTCGAGGGGTTTGATTTGGAAGTGTTAATGGTGGTTGGACTGTGAAAGTCCGCATGACATATTGGACTAATTGTCTGTAAATTTTTATCAACTCTGTAAGTTGAGTAAGTAGTTCCTCATCTGACATTATCTCGATGTCAGGATGAGGAGTGTAGCCGGCTAGAATCGGCCATGTTGCTCCTGGTCTACCTAGTGGACCGAGCCTGGTAATGTTTTTGTGATGTTTTAGGGCGCCTTTAAACCAGAGCTGATGCTCCTGGTATGTTAGTGGAATTTCAATATCCTCGAAAGGAATATATTCCTCTGGTGGTTCATCTTCTTTGTAGAAGTGAAACAGTCTTGTTACTGAATTTGATTCAGGAAATATTACCCATGAATAGAATACCTCTGTCTGAAAGGATTCGTGTGCCTCTATCACGAAAACTGCTCCACCTCCTCTTGGTGGTAGGCCATGTTTTATAAGTTTTAGAGTGATGGCTCTTCTTAAGTTTGGATTGATGTCTATAACACCCTCCTCAGGTTCATTTAAACCTGTAAAGTTAAAAACTGCTATGGCTGGATCAGCCGTAGCTCCACCGGTGTCGGTGGCATTGTCCTGTGTGGACATTTGTTTTTTGAAAAATGTAGAACAAGTTTCAAGGAAACAAAAAGATAAGGTGCACAATATTTTGGAACACTGTATCCTTCAACATTGAGCAAACCAAACAACTAATATATAGGGTGCTTCCCTATTTAGTTTTGGCGGATATTTTAACCCTACCCACTCCAGACGTCTTATGGAGTATGTGAGTAGGGGTCTCTGAGAAAAGCACGACTGAGTTACTCAGTATCTAGCGTTAAATTACTGCCTTACCAAATGTTTGGGCGCCATGTAGTGTAGTTCCTATTTCCCTAATAGGCTCTGCGCATTGGAATAATATACACTATAGGTTTGACATAGGACTGAGGTCGGTATGTCCCTATCGAGTATATTAAACTTAATTACTTGTGCCAGCTAGCTCAGAGGCCACTAGAAACTCCTTGAGAACAAGAAGGGAGTAGTTTCTGGCAACAGAAAAACATGACAACTTTGTTTCCCTTTAGAATCGGAACACGTCTCAGAATCGTGGAAACAATAGATAACAGTTTCACTCAGTCAATCGTGCATGCTTTGTTTCTACAGAGTTACACAGAAAGGAAAGACGGGCGTTTCAATAAAAAGGGTTTTATTGAACAGTCTTGTTTCTCGTGTAAGAGATATGTGCTGTTATGATCACAAGACAGTATGCAAGATAAATAATGTACAGCGTAAGGAGTAGAAATAAATAATACTGTGCTAGCATTATCTTTTAGCATATATTCACGTACATAAATAACATGAGCTAAAAATGCGAGTACTCATACGATGCGTCTCTAAGCTAGTTCTACCCCAATGTACCTAACCTAGTCTAGGTGTAGGGAAAGGTAGAAGTAGGTGGAGTATTCTCTAGTCTGGTATACTAAGAGTATGTTAAGTATAGTACGCCAAGTATGGTATGCCAAGAGTCCATCTAGGTTCTAGTCAGCTCCATACCTTGAGAATGAGAGAGGTGGGAATCTCTTGCCGGATCTGGAACTCTAACACCCCGCGAAGGGAGTCAGAACACTGGAAGCTGGATTCGTCTGCGTGCAGGAATGACAGCGTCTTCTCAGTGCGTCAGGCCGGGATACGGGCTCCTCTGAAGTCGAGGTCTCCTCTAACTTGCTTGGGCAAGGGAAGGTATATTTATACCTGGTAGGTGCCTTGGAATGAAAGCATTGACGTGAAGTCGGACAGAGAAAGACGTCAGGAATGAACCCTTAAGGTATAACGGTTCATACATAATAGATGAGTTCTTGGAGAAATCAATAGCCCTGTGCTAGGGAAACTCCCGAAGCTTAAGGGTCTGGTTTCTAAGAACTCGTTGTGATGTTAGGGTGGACAGATGTCTGTGACCATGCCTGTATTTGGAGTGCACAGTAAATGCCTATATAAGGGCAATGCGAATTGTGCCTATATAAGGACATGTTTTAGGAAAACCTATATACGGACACCTAAAGCGGAATACAACAATAGACTATCCCATGACTTGGAGGGCTGACACTACCAAGTACTTGGGCATTCACCTACATAGAGAGAAAGACCAGATCCTATGACTACACTGTGGCCCCGCCATCGCTAAACTATCTACGCAAGTAGAATGCTGGATTATAATTCCTCTCTCTATGGTACGATATGAGGTGATTATAAAAATGATTGTCCTCACTTGCTTCTTATACCTCTTTCTCAACATCCCGATTCTGTTGACTCAACATTTCTTTACCACTCTACGTAGCCTTTTACTACAGCTCATATGGAACGGGTGCAGACATCGCATTAGATGGCACACACTAGTGCTCCCTTATGAGCGTGGAGGCTTCCGTGTGCCTGACCTCCAGCTATACTACCTCGCTGCGTAATGCGAATTTGCATACCATTGATACCACCCAGATGCCTGGATCCCTTATCTGAAGCCAGAAAATGATCAAGCTGGGGAGCTTCTGTTGTCCTCCATCCTGCCGAAGGGTATCTCTCTGGACCCATCAGACATACAAACCCTTTAAACCACAAGCTGGGCATGGAGGGAGCTCTGCCGTATCCTGGGAGGAGGCATCCTTTATTCACCAGCCATACTCTTTGTCAACAATCCCTGGCTCCCCCTTATACACGAGAAACTAGTTCAGCGTACCTTGCAATGCCATGGCCTGCATGCTATAGGGGACCTCTTTCCAGATGACAACACACTCAGTCTGATGATGCCCCTCCACATGACGTCTCATATATGGACCATTTTATACTTAGGCGACTCCATAATACCTTACGCTCTCCACTACCCAGCGACCACAACTCTGCCACCCTCCTGGACAACCTCGCCAACATCGGACTGAAACAGCTCGTCACCGCGCCTACCCACAAGGCAGGACACACCCTCGACCCAATCTTCGCAGGAGGTAAAAACATCCACTTCAGCCACACCACGCAACCCCCATGGACGGATCACTACTGCGTACACTTCCACGCCAACAAACACACGCCGCCAAAACCTGCACCGTGCCCTCCACAAAGGAACTGGAGCAAAGTCACTGAGGAGCAGCTCAACTCCACCCTCAACCGCCACGCCCCCACCACCTCGACCGACGCTAACCTCGCAGCCGAAGAACTCCACAGTTGGATCTCCAACTGCGCAGACTCAATCAATCAATCAGGGGTTTGTTAAAGCGCGACTACTCACCCGTAAGGGTCTCAAGGTGCTAGGGGGGGGGGTGCAGGTTCCATCCATCAAGGAGGGGGTCTGTCGAAGAGCCAGGTTTTGAGGTTTCTTGCGAAGATGGGGAGCGATGTTGTCTGTCTGAGGTGGAGCGGAAGGGCGTTCCATGCTTTGGCCGTGAGGAAGGAGAAGGAGCGGCCTCCCGATCTGGTCTTTCTGGTGCGGGGGACCACGGCGTAGGAGAGCTGGGCTGATCGTAGGGTCCTTTGGGGTGCGTGGAATTTGAGTCGGCTGTTCGGGTATGCTGGTCTGGTGCCGTGGAGGGCCTTGTGTGCGTGGGTGAGCATCTTGAAGGTGATTCTCACCTCGACAGGGAGCCAGTGGAGTGTGCGCAGGTGCTGGGAGATGTGGCAGTGTTTTGGCAGGTTGAGGACCAGTCTTGCGGCGGCGTTCTGGATGTTCTGTAGCTTGCGGGTGAGGTTTTTGTTTATTCCGGCGTAGAGTGCGTTGCCGTAGTCGAGTCTGCTGGTGACCAGGGCGTGAGTGACGGTCTTTCGGTGTTCGAGGGGGATCCATTTGAAGGTCTTACGAAGGAGGCGGAGGGTGTGGAAGCAGGAAGACGAGACAGAGTTGATCTGGCGGTCCATTTTGAGCTCGGAGTCCAGGATGATTCCCAAGTTGCGTGCGTGGTCCGTGGGGGTTGGTGGGTTTCCGAGGGCGGGGGGCCACCAGATGTCGCTCCAGGCATCGGGGTTTGGGCCCATGATGAGTACTTCTGTTTTGTTGGTGTTTAGTTGTAGGCAGCTGTTTTTCATCCATTTGGCGACGGCTTCCATGCCTTCTCGAAAGTTGCGTCTAGCGGTGTTGGGCTCGTTGGATAGGGAGAGGATGAGCTGGGTGTCGTCTGCGTATGACACGATGTTGAGTCCGTTGAGACTGGCTCGCACCCCTACGTAACTCGGACAGACAGCGCCCCAGGAAGGCCACCTGGTTCACCACCAACCTCCAAGAATCCAGACGCACCTGCAGACGTCTCGAGAAGAACTGGAGAAACAGGAAAACGCCAGAAGATCGAACCACCTACAAGAAAGCCATGACGGAACACCACCAACGCATCAGATCCACCAAAAAGACCTTCATCCAAAACAAGATCCTCGCCAACTCCAGCAACTCCAAGGAACTCTTCAGCATCATACAGGAATTCACCAAGCCCCCCCAGCGAAACCACGGACATCAGCCCTTCCCAGAACCTCTGCAACAAACTGGGATCCTACTTCCATCTGAAAATCAAGGGCCTCTACGACAACTTCAACGACCAGACACCTGACTCCGAAACCACTTCCCTCTCCAGCAACGCCAGGCAGCCCATCATCTCCTCCTGGACCCCAGTCACCACCGAAGACACCACTCCAACCATGAAAGGCATCCACTCAGGAGCCCCCATGGACCCCTGCCCACCACACATCTTCCACAGAGCCACCACCGCCATCGCTCCTGAACTACGACGCACCATCAACGCCACCTTCAAGACCGGCATCCTTCCCGACGACTGGAAACGCGCAGAAGTCAAACCCCTGCTCAAGAAGCCCTCAGCAGATCCCACGGACCTCAAGAACTACCGACCCATCTCCCTCTTCCCCTTCACGGCTAAAGTCACAGAGAACACTGTCAATGCCCAGCTAACAAAATTAATCGAAGAAAACTCCATCCTTGACCCCTCCCAATCTGGATTCCGCAGCATCCACAGCACCGAGTCCGCCCTACTCGCCGCCACAGACGACATCCACACCCTCCTCGACCAAGGACACACCGCTGCCCTGATCCTACTCGACCTCTCTGCAGCATTCGACACCGTCTCCCACCAAACACTCACTGCCAGACTCCACGACGCCGGCATACAAGGAACTGCCCTCGACTGGATCCGCTCCTTCTTCACCGGCAGAACCCAAAGAATCAGACTGCCACCCTTCCTCTCCGAACCCACGGAAATCAACTGCGGAGTCCCCCAAGGATCATCGCTCAGCCCCACACTCTTCAACATCTACATGGCCCCCCTCGCTGCCATCGTCAGACAGCACGGACTCAGCATTGTATCCTACGCCGACGACACCCAGCTCATTCTCTCCCTCACCAAGGACCCCATCACCACTAGGCTCAACTTCCAGGAAGGAATGAAGGATGTCTCATCCAGGATGACCAGCAGCTGCCTGAAGCTCAACTTGGAGAAGACAGAGGTCCTTGTGCTCGGACCCTCCCTCTCTGCATGGGACAACACCTGGCGGCCCATCGCCCTCGGCAGCCCTCCCATCCCCACGGACCACGCCCGAAACCTCTGCATTGTACTCGATTCCTCCCTCTCCATGACCCATCTGGTCAACGCCACCACCTCCAGCTGTTTCAACACCCTCCACATCCTCTGAAAGACCTTCAAATGGATCCCCCTGAATCAAGGAAAACCATCACCCCGCACACTCATAACCGGCAGACTGTACTACGGAAACGCCCTTTACGCCGGAATCAACAAGTCTCTGCTCCGTAAACTCCAGACCATACAGAACACCGCAACCAGACTCATCCTTGGCATCCCTCGACACGAACACATCACCCAACACCTGCGGAACCTCCACTGGCTCCCCGTTGAGAAGAGAGTTACTTTCAAGATACTCACCCACGCCTACAAATGCCTCCACAACACCAGAACCCAATATCTCAACGGGATAATCACCTTCCACGCACCCAAGAGAAACCTCCGATCCACCAACCTCGCCCTCGCCGAAACCCCGCGCATCCGCAGAGCCAGAACAGGTGGAAGAGCCTTCTCCTACATCTCAGCCAAAACCTGGAACGAGCTCCCGGTCGACATCAGATGCACCCCCTCCCTAAACATCTTCAGGAAGACACTCATAACCTGGTCTTCGACTGAACGGAGCTGCTCAACCCCCCCCCCAGCACCTTGAGACCCTCAAGGGTGAGTAGTGTGCTTACAATTCCCTGATTGATTGATTGATATGCATTGGCCCCGGACATTTTCCCCCTTTGACGCTCAGTATCTCCGACATTGACGGGGCACAATTGATTTCCAGATTATACCAAGCCTATGTAGCCATGAAGCCTGAATCCTTCAGGTGGACTAGAGAGGCCTGGGAAAGCGACCTAGGGCAGCCACTGACTGACAAAGTTTGGTATTATTTGTGCAAATCGAACCCACACGCGCGTCCCAATGCCCTAAGTGCAAAGCTATGGAGGCTGATTTTGCTCATCCAACCTGGACATGCCCACACATAGGACAATACTGGGCCTAAATATTGTCCCTCATTTCGGCCATGACAGGGGTCATGATTGCACCTGCCCCTCTTGTGACCCTTCTAGGTTCTGTCTATGATCTTCCAAAGGGTATTCACAGCTTAACTGCCATTGCATTGCTGCTTGCAAAGTGGGACCTGGCACTTCATTGGGACAGTAGAATATGCCCCATGGACTCTGCCTGGTTGAAAAGCATGTTCTATTGTGATAAAATTAGCGAGGATTATGCACAACTGCAGACCCAAAGACATATGGCAACCGATATGAGATTATTTGATGTCACTGACCATGTCAAGAGTGATGTAATATGTGAGGTCATAAGCAGTGCATTGCAGGGGCATAAGTTATATTTAGCTCAGGTAACTATAACTGCTGAATTTCACTAATTTGGTATGAGTGAAATCTGAGCCTAACTATAACATCCCTGTAACCTTTGTTTTTTTCATTGAATTTCTACGTTTTTTTATTCTATTCCCTAACTATAACATCCCTGTAACCTTTGACTTTTTCAGTGAATTTCTACGTTTAAAAAATGTTATTTCCTGTGAGTGGGTGTGTGAGTGCCTGTGTAGGTCTGTGAGTGGGTCTGTGAGTACCTGTGTGGGTCTGTCTGTGAGTGGGTCTGTGAGTGCCTGTATGGGTCTGTGAGTGGGTATGTGAGTGGCTGTATAGATCAGTGAGTAGGTATGTGAGTGGCTATATGAGTCTCTGAATGAGTGTGTGAGTGTTTTGGTTGGTGTGTGAGTGGATGTGATTGGATGTGTGAGTGGTTGAATGGGTCAGTGGGTGGCTGTATGGGTGTGTGAGTAGGTGTGTGAGTGGCCGTATGGGTCTGTGAGTAGATGTCTGAGTAGTTTTAAAGGTCTGTGAGTGGGTGTGTGAGTGGCTGTATAGGTCAGTGACTGGGTGTGTGAGTGGCTGTATGGGTCTGTGAGTGGGTGTGTGAGTGTCCTAGTAGGTCTGTGAGTGCCTGTCTGGGTATGTGAGTAAGTGTGTGAGTACCTATGTCAGACTGTGAGTGGGTCTGTGAGTGACTGTGTTAGTTTGTGAGTGGGTATGTGAGTGCCTGTCTGAGTGGGTGTGTGAGTACCTGTGTGGGTCTATGTGTGGGTCTATGAGTACCTGTGTGGATCTGTGAGTGGGTGTATGAGTGCCTGTGTATGTCTGTGTATGGGTGTGTGAGTGGTGCTATAGAGTTTTGGCATTTGCATACTTAGGGTATTTAAAAGAGAGAACCATGGACTCTGCTTTCACCAGATGACAAGAAAGAAACCACACATCACAGTCACTACACATCGGATGGTGCTCCAATAGATCGACAATGAATTCACTTCCATTAAGGATTTCTGTGAAATGAGCATCAGGGTCATAATGGAACCTAATTTTTCCAAAAAGAGTCCAGAGTTTTGCCAAAAATGTCTACCCAACTGGACTACTTTCTACTGGTTAATTAGTAAGTGCTACCTCATTGGGTTAATGTCTAGTGCATATTCTACAGCGGCAGGTGAGCCCGATGTACTGCTGCTGAGGCACATTGCTCCTCCCCCCTCCGCTCTTCCGCGAGGTCGCTTCCGGGTCATGGGCTGCTGCGACCATGAGTGCGAGTGTGAACGCGGCGATCTCTGAGCTCCGAGCCGCGATGGTGGGAGATAGCGGTGGAGCAATGTTAACTCGGAGCCGAGGCCATTATCCACGGGACTGAACACATGAGAAAAACGACCTTTTTTTGGGACCTCCATAATGAGAGGCAAAAGGTTCAACGAGCGTTGTTGAAATGGCGCTGCAACAAGCAAAGAGGTAGCCGGGTGCTAAGCAGGAGCTTCGCAGGGCAACCGCGGTTGACACTGAGGTTTAAGAAAGCTCCTGGGGGGGGAAGGGCATAAACTCTGCCGGTGTTCTGTTATTTGACTGCTATTTTCTAGATGCCCCATGCACTTTTGTTGTGGAGATTCAGCTCTTTGGCGGCGGCTGTATGGCTGCAGTTGGAACTTGTTGAAATCTACTTCTAGCTGCTCTCACTGCCCTTATTTCAGATCAGCGGTGTAATGTCTCATAAGGTGTAGGGTCCTTCAGCTCAGGTGAAGTCACATATTTGAAAGCCAGGATTGTAAAAGAGCCAGGTTTGTAGAATATGCAGCAGATGGTCCTGAGAGGATCAGGAACACAAGCAAGAGCTTCAGCTGACACCCCCACTCCTCCGCCGCTGTCACAGAAGGCTAGGAGAAAAGCGGCACAATCCTGAATATTGGCAGCCAGAAGAGGGAGAGCTAACCAGAAAAAGAGTGAGGGGAGGGATACTGTAATGGTTCCTCTACTTCTAGGTTCCTCTCTCCCGACACATACCTCCACAGGGTCTTTGCCAGATTTAGAAACCAGCAGCAGTGCCCCTGGGGGGGAAGTCGCTGTGGCTACAGGCGAGACACAGAGGGTGTCGGGCGCGGCTTTGGGCGAGGCTCCTGCACGGTACTCAAGCACTCAGCAAGTTGACAAAGGAGACACACCTGAGATTGGGGCTCCGCAAGTGGCGAATATAAAAAAATCTACTGAGACTATTAACAAGATCATAGAGGTAGCTAGTCCTCTTAAAGATTATCCGGTATTCTCCAAGAATCGTAAGACCATTCAAATGGTCACCACGATGCCCCTCGCTGATCAGACACCACTTGGAGAGGGCGCCCAAGTAACCAAGGAAATGATAGCTGGTTCACTTTTGGTTCATGGAGGACAGCCCGCCCAAGAGAGAGGTCCGGAGGAGCTTATACAGCCTTTACAGTCTGCGCAATCTATTCAGGGGAAAGGTCTAAGCGTCCCTATACGTGAGTCTGAGATACCAGGTAGCCCAGAGCTCTCTTCTCCCCCAGTATCGAATAGTCTCTTGATGAAATTCAGGGCTGAAGAGCTAGATTCCTCTAGTCAGCAGGGGGCTGGAAATGAGAACGTCTGTGCTAGGGGGATCGTGGCCCAGTTTCCACTGGTCTCCACACACCAAATGCAACAGCTCTTCGAGACTATTTTGGGGGAAATACGTGACTGTAAAACTTTGCAAGCCCAGCACTTTCTCTACTTCATCAGAGATTAGATAAAATCGAGACTATGGTGCAGCACATACCAGAACGATTTAAGGAATTGGAGCAACGTGTACCTAACATCGAGGATCACTCCCTGTCATGTGACTCGGACATTGCCTCTCTCCAGAAAAAGCTTCAAGCCTCACAGTTAAAGATGGACGAGATGGAGAATTATGCAAGACGATCAAATTTGCGCTTTACAGGAATTCGGGAGGATAGTGAGCACCTCAATGGTCAGCCCAATCCGATGGTCTATATAGAGTTGATGATCAGAGATCATATACTTGAGAAAACACCAGAGGATCTTACTATAATGTGGGCCCACAGAGTCCCCTCCCAGAAACCTCCGGGGGTTAAGTATCCTAGGACGATGATTTTGAACTTCTCTGATTATATATCAGAGATGCTGTTTTAACAAAGGCGATTCAAAAAAGGGACCTTGTCCTACCCGACGTAGCTAAAGTAAGAGTGTTTTCCGACATGTCAGCACTGGCGGCACGTAGACGGAGAGATTTTGTGGGCATGATGTGTCAATTTAAGATTGCGGGAGCACAGGTTTCTAATGTCCAACAGACCAAGCTGAAAGTTTTATGGAAAGGAAGGTTCCATCTCTGCTCCACTCTTGAGGAAGCTCAAGAACTGCTACAAAAAATTGTTCAAGCAAATGGGAAATAATGGAAGGAGGAGTACTTCAGCAGGACAGAGACCGTTGCTCAGATTGCTGGATTTATATACCGTAATGGAAATCTGAATAGAATGTAGAGGCTTGTCCTCTTTGCACTTTAGGCACTTTAGACACTCAGGCACTATGTCCACTCTATTTGTGTGTACTTTGCCACTGCACTTTGTTCTTCTTTAGGGGGATGATATACTAGATGCAGCAGGTATTACTGTTTTTTGTTTTATGTAGTATTCTCTACAATTGTGTACTGGAGTGTATTTTGCACCTTATGCAGGACGCTTATTTTCAATTTTGCACTATTGCACTATTGCACTAATGCACTTTTTTGCTGGATTGAGTGAAGCTTGAAGCAAAAGAAGGGAAGAAAGGGAAGGAGAGGGGGAAGGAAAAAAAAAAATTTTTCAGAAGAGGTATTGGATTTAGAAAGACGACCTGTACTCCCCCCCCCCTTTTTTTTCCTGTAATGGAAGAAAGGAGCTGGATTTCCGTAATTTGCACTTCTCCTTCAGGGGGATGATGTGCTGGATACAGCTACTTTTATTGTTTCTTGTTATATGTATTATTCCCCTCGCTATAAGTATCCAGTACTTGAGTACTAGATTGCACTTAGCACTTTATGCTTATCTTTAATATGGCACTATTGTAAGCAAACACACTTTTAAAAAATGAAAGCACTTTATGTGGGTGATATCTCGGGGGTCAAATAATATGGTATCTATCACAGAGCGGGGAGGGTGAGGGATGGACATTAGATCAGGTGGTACGTCAAGGTGCCTTTTTTTTGGTTGGGGGGCTGGGGAGGCGAGGTAAGGGCTACCTCCCTCCGTAGATAGCTTGGGGAGGGGCGAGGTGGTGGGGTTGGGGGGGTGAAGCAATTTTAAAAAATGAGCGGATGGATAATAAACAAAGTGGTAACATAACTATGTCCAGGGGCCAAGAGACATACATCGGTTGCTTTGTTACAAAGGGGTTATACTTAACCTCAATATCGGAGATGGTACAAATTCAAGTATGGTGTAGGAGAGAGTATATCACGTTTCTACTAAGGCGGAATGTTTTATCTTGAAGAATGACACAACCATTGAAGGAAATTTCATGTAATGTGAATGGATTTTTAAATGCACAGAAAAGGTTAGTTAAAATGTCTGGGTTCTTTTTCCCCACATCTGATTTTCTTACAAGATACACATTTTAAGTCTAACTCCCCTAACCTTGCACTTCCCAAGAAGTATGCTCATGCGTACTTTGCTTCGGCACATACTGCGATAGGTGGGGAGGGTATCCTACTCTCTTCGGCGCTAGACTAGACTAGTTGGGAAAGGTGATTCGGGATGAGGGTGCAAGATGGATCTGGATCGAGGTCTCAGTCAATGGGGTAACCCTTGTGTTGCTTAATTACTATGGGCCAATTTTTGATGATATTAAGGCCTTGAAACACATTTATGATTTGTTAATAAACACCCACAGGGGGATATTCTCAAGAACGTGTGTTAACTATCGCCAAATTCGCTTAACACAACTTCTCACATCGCAGTTCATTGCGGGAAAATAACACCGTGTCAACGCAGTATTCCCAACCCGGCGGCACCATTCGATAGTCACACGATAACGCGACAAATGCCCGCGTTAAAATTAACGCGACGTCGAAAAAATGCGAAACACGAACGCCAAAAAAGTAACGATGTCCCAAATCGCGAAACAAAAATCAGCGATAACCAGCGACAGGCCTGCGATTCCCACGCGACATGCGGGAAAATGCACTATAAAAGCACAGAAAAAAAAAATTTATGTAACTGCGTAGCACCATGGACGCACCCGGACCGAGTGCAGAGGACAACGCGAACCCCACAAGCCCCACAGACGACCAGCCAGGAACCCCGGGGTCGGGGAAGGGCAAGGAGAAGAGGAAGAGGAAGACGGGGTTCAGTCCGCAGGAAAACCGGATCATCGTCACGGAGGTGACAGAACACTACCAACAACTGTTCGTCACCTCCACTGTGTCATCGGCAACGCAAACGGAAATATGGCAGTCCATCGTGAACAACATGAATGCAGTCGGAGTGTTGAGGAGGACAATGGAGGAGGTCAATAGGCGCTGGCATGATGTGAAAAGCCAAACCAAGCAGAAACTCGATGCCAACCGGAAGGCAGCAACGGCGACTGGAGGTGGGAGTCCTGCACCACAGGAGGAGCTGGATGAGCTGGAGGAAATGGTGGCCACAGTCATCAGTGCGGAGACGGTGCAAGGAGTTCGGGGTCCGGACACTTCTCGATATGACCTGACCCAACAGCAACAGGGTGAGTAACGACCAGGGACTGGGGGGATGGGGGGAGACGGGCACAATGGCACACATGCACAATTAAGTACAGCACAGTGCACACCCACAATGACTATGGATCATGGCCCTGATGGCCTTGGCACACTGCAGCACACATAGAAACACCAAGTAGGCCCCCATACACCATGTGCACAAATGCCTCCCCCTCACCAATCTCACAACCTACCCATGCACATGTGCTGAACCCAGCAAAGCAGCAGCTCTGTGAGCCACACTGACAATGCAAGTGACACTGCATGACCAATAGCATGGCTGCAGTCAGAATACATGACATGGTGCACGCCATGACACTGAGGTGGCACAGTGTGGATAACATCCTCAAAGGAGCAGGTCACACCCTGACACATCCACGTGCACATACAACCCCTGACGTCAACAACACATCTGCAGACAAACAATGCACAAGAGTCCAAAATCCGTCCAACAGCACAAATGACCTAAGTCGCCAACATCTCAGCACCGTAAAAGCACACAAGTCAAAGGCACACCGCCTCAAAGGGACAAGGGGCCGCTAAATCAGAGCTGCAGGGGCGACCCTCCCACAATGCAGCACACACACATAGCAATCACAGCACATCAACATTGACGATAATATGGTACAAAGTGCCACACTCACACCACAGAACAGAGGACACAACTGGTGCCGCATGTGCGTAGAAACTGGCAAACCACATCAGGCATAGCAGGAAACTGACAGATGATAATGTACAAGTACAACCTCACATCTGTCATGTAGTCGAAATGTCCACTGTCTCCCATCAAATACCCAGCTCCTCCAAAACAGTGACAATGTACATTGCCATGCAGTCTGTATGTAAACATGTACAATGCGTGCACATACATGGAACACACTGTTAACCTGCATCTCCCCTTCACATTGCAGAGGGACAATCAACACCTCCTGCAGAGCAGACCAGACATCTCTTCAGTGATGATGAGGAGGACCCCCTGGCCATCTGCTCCGACACCCTCCAACGGCTCGTGGACAGCCTCCGCACCCCACCTCCAGGAGCAGGGCAGCCCAGCTGCATCGACGTGCTCCCACCCCCTGCACAGACCACACATCAGGAAGCACCCACCACCACGGCTGGCTCCCAGCACCTCACCGAAGAACACATGGCATTCCAACGCCATGTGTCAGACTGCCAGAGGGGGCTGGCTGAACAGGTGCGGGTGGGTTTCGACCTCATGGCAGCCAAACTAGATGCCATACGTGGGTGTCTTAGTCCCATCAGGGACCACTTACAGTCCCTAACGGACACCCACAGTCCGCTCCATGCCCTACAACAATCCTTGGCTGACCTCGCTGGAGCCATTACTCGGATACAAGAACTGTCTAGTCAGAGAGGCTCCAGCGACGACAGCACAGAGTTGGCACAGATGCGCAGGACAATGGAGAACATGGAGCGGATGCAGGCAGGAAGGATGGCTGCCACGGCTGATCACCAGTGAGATGTAGCTGGGATCTTCCATGCCCTGCAGATCCTCATATTGCCATTGCTGCCACAGAGCCTGTCCCAGATGACTGCTGCAGGAACTTCGACACACACATCTCCGCCCCATGATGTGTCAGTGGCACACAATGATGCAGCCATACCACCTCCACTCCCTGATGTGTCAGTGGCACACAGTGATGCAGCCATAACACCACCACACACACCTGGCACACCTGACACAGAAGACATATCAGAGGATGAAGATGTGGATGGTAATGACTCTGTGTCAAAAAGGAAGTTGTAGCATTCATCCCCCGCCATATGGCCTGTTTCTGCTTGGTACAGCCCTCTGCATCATGCCCTGGTACAACACCTTCCACTGTCCCCCGGAACACTCTGCGACATTCACCTGGACCCCGACATGGACTGCCATATCTGCTCTGGTTACCAATGACACAGCAAACAGGCTGCGGACTCAACCCTTCCTCTGCCGATGAACTTGTCATTCCCCAAAGGACTCTGTTTGGACCTCCACTGGGCAATCATGTAATGTGGGGTGTGCATGGCCATGTACTGCTCCAGCTCCGACACTCCACAGGATGTGAATAAAACATTCCTAATCACACAGATGTGTCATGTCTATGTTCAATCAAGTATAACAGTATGGATGACTGTAGGGACATTGATTGCACAAAAGGTACACCCTGGGAAATGACATCAATGCGCATGTTTGACCGTGACACACATGGCCAATTAGATGACTGTGAAGGTGTGAACTAGCCGTGGCCTCATTGATCATGAACAACAATCTCGCCACCCCCCAACGTAGCCCCACGTCCATGTATTAAATAGGGCTGTGTTTTCAAATATGTCAAAGTCGATAGGAGGCCTAAAGTAGTGTCCCACATCACATGTGGCAACAGAACATCTCTTAGCATACCTACACACACTCAACTGTGTGGACACAGCCTGGTTTG
Organism: Calotriton arnoldi; assembly: GCA_963921515.1. Taxonomy (NCBI): domain Eukaryota; kingdom Metazoa; phylum Chordata; class Amphibia; order Caudata; family Salamandridae; genus Calotriton; species Calotriton arnoldi. Next base: position 248,928 of record CAWUFW010012324.1, on the reverse strand, counting down.
ATGGAACACATTGATCCACATGGCAAGAAGTTGGACACCATACTCACATTGCTGGAGACACGTAAGCGCACAGGTCTACCAGCAACTCTCCCAACCACAATGTCTGGCTCACAGAGGTGGAGCTGGCAATAGGGACCCACCCCTAAGTGAAATGCGTCAGTCAGTCCCTCCCTGTGTACGGACAATGCTCATTGAGGGACACGATTTGGCATGCTAATCAACACTCATCACAGTTGAACACTAGTGAAGTTGCATACACTTTATTAGCATGTGCGTGTCAGTACGGGCAAGACAAGGGCCACAACATGCAGACCAATGCATCATACACTAACAGGCAGCAAAGGAACAAGTAGAGGTGCAAGACATGGGGAGGCACAAATGAACACCAATCATTACGGATGCCAACGGTCTCAGCCCACCTTGCCTTGCTGGACGAGTCATGTGGTGTTTGGCGAATGCTCATTGCACCGTGTCAGGGGACACCACTCACAGCCCATGGGATCTGCATAGTCCTGTACCACCGGACTGCGCTGACTGTCTGCTCTGCTGACAGTGAGCAGGTGAAGGAGTCCAACAAGGTCACATGTAGTACTACATTGCCATGTGTGTACTCTCCCTCCAGCGGTGTGTCAGGTTGAGGAACGTTGCCAGGCGCCGCTGTCCACTCACCTTGCACAGGTGTGTGTCAACCCACAGTCTTGCACGCACATGCACTCGGAGTCCAGGCGAATGCAGCCATGTCCACTGTTATGGTGGGATATGTGTCCATTTCTCCAAGATGCAAAAGGGTGTCGGGACCTGCCCTATGGGTTACAATCACTTGTGGCTGCAGGAACGTAGTTACTCGTCCATGAAAGCGAGCGCAGCTTCATGGGCAATCAGTTCCAAGAGTTCATCGTTGTCGACTTCAACGAACACGTGGGGCGAGCCAATCCATTATCTGGTCCGGACATATGTGCTCCGTCCACGCTGTTTCACCAATCCGCAACACAGCCCAATAGGGGAGCGCTTCGATGTGGTCACTCCACACGAGGAAGTGTGCAATCTCACATGCCCAACTGCCAGCACATACGTCAGTTACCAAGGCATCCCATGAACTGGTATCACGGTTACACTCCTGGTCGTGGTCCAACAGGGGGCGCACACACATGTCATAATCCAGTTCAGCTACCGTTGTGTTCGATAGGCAGACATCCATGGGCCACTCGAATATGCATGATCGACAGTGGAACCAGGGCTAGACGCAGGTGACGTACGCAAGACGGAAGCTCAGACGGTAACTGATGCGCAACACTGCCAGTGGCAGTGTCCCCCAACAAATGCAGCATTCGGTCACGGTACAGTTCCACGTGACAGGCGTTGTGCATGCGCCCGGGATGTTCTGACATTGCGTTGTTCGCTCCCGTAGAACTGGCACCCTTCTGACCTGCGGCTGTTATGTGGATGATATGCCACAGCTTGGAGCAATGAGTCATATGAGTGTGCAGAGTTTGGACGTATGGGTTGTCCTGTACGTAAGTGTCAAGGCCATTCCATGCAGGAGTACCTCGAGCAAGGACTTCTGTGTGTGGGGTGTGGATGCGTTGATCTTTCATTATCGCTGTGTGTGGTGTGGGAGTCATCATCTGCCATGGTATCTCTCCCAGGGGGTGCCTGCGGCATGCAATTCCAAGGTCGGAGGTGCAGACGTCCTTCCGCCTTCTGTATTGAGACAAAGGGGCTTTCATCCCTAATGTTAGTCTGACTACTGCTTGTATACTGGGAATGTGATGTGGCTTTCGCGCTGCAATTGAGGCTAGGCCTTGGGCTCATGGTGTACCAAAAGCGATGAACACACACAACAGTTGGCATGTATGAGCCAAGACCCCGAGCGGCCTTGTGCTCCTTGTACAATCTCTTAGTGCGCGGACGCCCTCTGGGTGCATGCAACATTGCAACATTGTCGATTGCGGGCCGTGTGGCAACAGAGACACACGCATCAGTTGGTTTCCTGTGCAGCCCAGATATGAACCACGCCCAGAAGCCAGGGATAATTGTTCACACCCCTACGCCGGCCTGGCGTACGCCGAGCCAGCCCACTCGGCTTACGTATAAAGGGGGGGACGACGACGCAACGTGTCCCAGTTCTTCCCCACTGCCTGAGGTGACATGGCTGTGTCCGCCTGCCATATGACGAGACTCAATCAGAAAGGGTCCATGACTTGCGTTGCACGGAGTCGGTGGCACCGGTTACACTGCGGCCGGCATGGGCCTACCGCCACGGGACGGTGACTTTCTGTGCACTGAGGTAGGGGCACCTAAAGTGCTGAGCGGGTGTGCAGCCTGCGATGATGCCGTGTGCACTGATATGGTCTCTGCCATTGCAATATCAAGACCCAGAATCAAGTGTGCGACCTGGTGGACCGCAGTGTAGGCCTGAGCCAGCGGGCAGCACGGGCCTACCGCCACGTGGCGTTGCCTCGCGGTTCACAGAGTTAGTGGCACCTATAGAGCTGAGCGGGTGTGCAGCCTGCGATGATGACGTGTGCACTGATATGATCTCTGCCATTGCAAAATCAAGACCCAGAATCAAGTGTGCGACCTGGTGGACTGCGGTGCAGGGATGCGTGATGCGGAGGCTGCCAAGGTCGCGGGCCCCGGGCTTGGAGCTTGCACCGGCACGTGGTGGGCCCTCTTGGAGACACGCCGGTGGCGAAAGGTGAGCAGTGAGGCCTGGGTGCGCAGGGGCGGGCAATCCCCGCTGGGCGGCGGGAGGGGCTGGGGTGCAGCAGCCTGTGTGCGCAGGGGCGACCAAGCGATGTTGCCGTGTGCAATGATATGTTCTCTGCCATCATTAGCTGTGGACTCTGTTTCAGATGAGGGACCTGGTGGACTGCAGTGTATACCGGCACGTGGTTGGTGACACACCGGTGGCAGCAGGTGAGCTGTGAGGCCTGGGTGCGCAGTGTTGGCACTGTCTCTCCCTGTCCCTCTCTTCCTTTCACTGTCTCTCTCTCTCCCTATCTTTCTCTCTCTTTCTCTCCCTCACTCTCACTCTCTTTCTTTCACTGTCTCTCTCTCTCCCTCTCTTTCTCTCTCTTTCTCTCTCTCACTCTCCCTCTCTTTCTTTCACTGTCTCTCTCTCCCTCTGTTGCTCTCTCTCTCCTTCTCCCTCTCTCCCCCTTTCTCTCTCTTTCTCTCTCTCCCTCTCTTTCAGTCTCTCTCTCTCCATTTCTTTCTCTCTCTCTTTCTCTCTCTCTGTCCTTTGTTGGGCACATGACGCACCTTCTTTTCTTCAATTTTGTCTTGCAGGCTTTGACTTGCAGATTGTCCAGAGAAGACCCGCCATGACTCTTCCAATTATTGGTGTTGAGTTAAATTTGAATAAAATAATTAATTTTGTAATTCTAAGATGTATGAGTGTTTTTCCTTTTTCTGACCACCCATGAATGTTAATTGTTGTACTTGTGCGACATCAGGCGAATTGTTGTGTTCATGTATTTGTAAGGTAGATGTGTAATGTCTTTGTCCGGGGGGGTGCCCGGGGTGGGGCCCTAGGGGGGGTCCTGGGGTGGGTGGGGGGCCTGGGTGTGGTGGCGGTGGGTATTGTGGCCCTCTTGGGGCTCCGAGCTGAATGATCAGTGGCTCCATGGCATCTGTTGTTCTTCAGGTGTGGCTCTGGGCTGGGCTCCCTTTCATGGTGCAGGTTGTCGTCCGACTTAACACCAGGTAGGAGCAGGTGTTAAATCCATGCTGCTAACTCGCCTTATCGCATGTTTTTGACACTTATCGCCGATCTGGCTGGTCGTTGGGAATGTTGCGGAGTGGTGTTTTCGCAGGTTTTTGCACGGGAACGCCTACTCTGCATCTCATTAGCGTTAGTTGCCGGCGTCATCCGTGGCGATGTTTTTTGCGGCTGCTATCGCGGGAAAACTGGTGATATCGGCTGTTAGCACCAGCTTGTGAATGGTGCGATGCATTTATCACCACTTTGGCTGCGATAAAGTGCTGCTAACTCGGCGATAAGTCCTTGAGAATATGCCCCACAGTTTTATAGTTATGGATGGGGATTTCAATTTTATTCAGGATCTAGGCCGGGATACATCTAATAAGGGTAAACAGCAATTAAAACCAAAGACTGCTAGATTAATAAAAATTATGAAAGAAGATTTTGCCTTATTAGATCCATGGCGGATTGACCATCCAGGCCTTACCGAGTTTACGTGTTACTCAGCTAGATACAAGCCAGCGTCCCAAATAGATTTTTCTTAATAAGTAGTCATCTCGCAAGAGGGGAATCTGTTATTTTCTCTAGCTCATTTTCAGATCACTCTTTAGTCTCCTTGGTAGTACATTTACAGACCCCTAAAAAAAATAATATCAGGTGGTACTTTGACAAAGCATTGCTCTCTGACCCAATATGTATTGCTGAAACTCGTGATTTTATACAATGGTTCGTTAAAGGAAAATACTAACACAGCATCAGGTTTTATGGTCTGGGAAGCTTTTAAGGCAACTTTTAGGGGACGGGTAATTGCATGTAGGGCAAATCTCTATAAACTGAGGCAACATAAGATCCTACGACTTCAGAGTGCTGTTGATCGAGCTAGGGGAGATCCTATGTCCAGGCCACCAGGAGATCCTGAGGAAGAGCCTCTCCAGCAGGAATTATCAAGGGCAAAGGAGCAATTAAAAAACTTTTTTATTCTTGAGGAGGTTTCGGGTAGTAAAGCATCTCAACAAAAAGTTTACGAAGAGAGCCAACACATAGGTACATTTTTAACCTGGTCAACAAAAATGCAACAGAATAGGCAACTAGTCCTACAAATAAGAGGCCCAAATACTGCGAGTTTTGTTAATAATAAAGATAGAATTGCCGAGATGTTTGGTCTCATTTTAGGAAGATCTATGCAGAAACCCAGCAAGTTAGCACTCAGGCCCTCGAGGATTATTTTATGGCAGTCCAGTTATCCACAATTTCTGAGGAGGATTGTAATGCACTGAGTGAACCAATTACATCTATAGAACTAAGGGAAATTGTAAAAGAAATGGCCAGTGCCAAGGCAAGTGGTAACGATGGAATACCGATTGAAGTCTACAAGTTGTTTTTAGATGAACTCTCTCCCTTTCTGGTACCCCTGTGTAATCAGATCATGGATGGGCTGCCTGTCTCTGACAGATTTAAGGTATCAGTTGTCATCTCAATTCTGAAGAAGGATAAGGACCCTAAAGACCCAAGCTCCTACCACCCAATAAGTCTATTAAATGTAGATTACAAGCTTCTTATGAAAATTTGGGCAAATAGGATCTGGGGCTGCGCACAACAGGTGAAACATGTGGACCAAACAGGGTTCCTGCCTGGGAGATCGATGGCTGTGAATACCTTTTTTTTTAAATTCAAGCTATCGACTGTTCAGCTAGCGATGCTGCCATTTTAATGATGGATGCACAAAAGGCATTCGATCTGGTGGATTGGCAGGCCCTTTTTTTTTATTTTAGCCAAGTTTGGCTTTTCACTCCGCCTGATTGAGATGTTGCAAGGACTCTACATTTTGGGTTGGTGTGTGGAGCGAATTTGGCTATCCTGGCTGGCGTGTAATAGAGTCGATTTACAACGAAGAAGTGGTTCCTCTTTAGACTCGCTGGATTGATATAGTTGTAGAGTAGTTTCAGGGATGGCTCAAACAAATCTACAATGTTAAAGTCAATGGAGGCATTATTGCAGACCGAGACTTGTGGTGGAACATCCATATCTTCTGCTTCCAGAAGTTTCCTGTACCAGATTGAAATCTCTTTCTTTTTTGGCTGTATTGATTGTAATAACTGCTCTATTTCCCAATCTCCCCTTACTTCGCCTCTCTCTGCGTCGTACCAAGATTTAAGCTGTAAATACTTAAATTTAGAAAAAGCAGGGCCTATCTTAGCTCTTAAAAACTCCCAGGGGTGAATTCCATCTCCGCCCACCAGGTCAGCCCACTTGGTCAAACCTGCTCGTTTAATTGGTTCCACCAAGCTGTCTTTAAGGCAAAGTGGTGTCCCCGGGGAATCCCAGATTGGGGAAAAGTCAGAATAATAGGCAAGTCCCCATCTACATCTCACTTTATACCAAGTTTCCAGGGCTGCCTTAAGTACCTTCAGGCGTACTCGTTTAAAGAACCTCGGGCCCCGAACTTATAAAGAAAGCCTTCACCTCCTCCTCCGCCCTCCATCATAGCCATCTCACCCAGCAGCTTACCCAACAAAGTTTTATCTGGGTTTAAGAGTAACATCCTTACAGCTTTAGAACGGAAACGCGACTGAGTACCATCTAATATCTGGGAGGGCCAATCCACCTTTAATAAGCCTCCTCCTCAGCTTCTTCCAGGACATCCTTGCGGCTTTGTCCCCCCAGATAAAGCTCCCAATTTTACTTTGAGCCTTATCAATGCTCTTACTAGGGAAAACCAACGGGACTGCGTTGAACAAATAGGTCAACTTGGGGAGGATGACCATCTTTACCAGTTTGACTTTCCCGTAGATAGTCAAAGGTAGATTCCTCCATCTGGCAAAAAGATGATCGATTTCCTTTATGATTCTGTTAAGGTTAATCTGGGGGATTCTATCTAGCTCTTTAACAATATCAATACCCAGGTACCTTAACTCGTCATTGATGGTGCCCCCCCCCATTGATCTATATTCCAGGACATCACTTACGTTTTCGAAGAGTTGGCTAAATAGCCTGAAATAGACCCAAATTCCCCCAAAAGTGCTTCGATCCTTGGCATTGTCGCCTCCAAATTGCTGGTATATAGAATTATATCGTCGGCGTACAAGGCCAGCTTACATTGATAATGTTGGAATCTAAAAGGGGGGATTGAGTCATCTAATCTGATAGCTTGCACCAAGGGTTCTATATAGATGTTAAACAAGAGCGGGGAGATGGGACACCCCTGTCTAGTTCCCCTCTGGATGTCAAAGCTAGATGTCAGCATACCATTCAGGAGTATCTTTGCCGAGGCACCCTGATAGCAATTCCTCAGAGTTTGGATGAAAACTGGGCCAAATCCCATCACTTGAGGACCTCCCAGAGATACACCCAGCAGACCCTGTCAAATGGCTTGGCGGCGTCCAGGGCAACTACTCCCAACGGGTCAGATCTTGCCACGGCCAGGTCGATGTTGCCTATCAGCAATTGAGTCTGCTCCTGGATATATCTCCCCTTCATAAAACCCTTCTGGTCTACGTTGACCAGGCCAGGGATCAGTTTCGCCAATCTCCCCGCTAAAATACCCATAAAGATTTTATAATCGGCATTTAGCAGGGAGATTGGACGGTAAGAATCCGCCTTTAAGGGATCCTTCCCTGGCTTTAATAACAATACAATTGTCGCCTCCTTCCAAGATCTGGGAACCTCACCTGTTACACTATAAACTGAGTTAAACAGGGTGCAGGACATTAACCGCTAATGACATCCATATGTTCTATGAATGCCGAGTACTGAGAACTTTTTGGAAAGGCGTGGGTGATACTCTCTGTGATATTTTTAAAGTCAGTATCAAGGTCAATCTTTCACTGGTACTCTTCGGAGACGATGGTGTCTCCAGTTCAAATCTCCCTCTGATTCATAGGGGGCTGCTGTTATACTTGCTGTTGCTCGCTCGAAGAGAGATTTGCATTAAGTGGAAAAACCCCCTCTCCCCAACCAGAGAAGAATGGCTTAAAGCAACTTTTGCCATGGCCCGCTTAGGGCATCCCAAAATCCCGGAAGGCTCGACAAACATCTGGCAGCCCCTAATTAGCTGGGGTAGGGGCTTGAGATTAATGTAATTTAATGTGAGAATAACTTGATGGGTGTTGGCAATCGATATTGTCCTATGATTACACCAAGCCTATATCAACAGGGGCTGGTCGGGTCAACCTAAGCAAGCGCAGTAAGCCGGTGGGCGTTCAGTTAGAGGGAAGACGGCTGGAAAGATCTGCAGAAGCTTATCGGTGAGATGAGTACAAAAAAAAAAAAAAAACAATACAAAAAAAGGAAAAAAAAAGAAAGGACTCTACAAGGGAGCAATCGCAAAAATAATTATAAATGCAGATCAGGCGGGAGAAGTGGTGATAAGGTGGGGGACTAGGCAGGGTTGCCCTCTTTTCCCCCTTCTATTTGCTCTTTTTATTGAGGCACTGGCGATAAAGATTCGTTCCAATATATCAATTTGGGCTCCCCTAACAGGAATGGCAAAAATTAAATTGTTTGCTGATGATTTAATCTTATATTAACCCAGATAAGGCGAATATTCAATCAGCTCTTGGAGAAATCCAGGCGTTCATAGAGCTAGGGGTTATAAGGTCAATCAGTCTAAAACTGAGCTTTTTTTATTCAACTCAATAGGAGCCGATCTTCCTCAAGGGTTAACATTTCTGCCTTTAAGACCTATTAGATATATTGGCCCATATGTTGCAGCTGACCTCTCGCAATTATTTCATTTAAACTATGTAAAAACACTTAATAGGATTAAAAACCTTTTAGAAAGATGGTTGCTTCTACCGTTAACTATAATAGGCCGAGTCTCCTTAGTGAAGATGTCAATTCTGCCTTTGCTGATATTTCTGTTTTTAAATCTCCCTCATATTTTAATGAAGTGGATAAAGTTATTCACGAGTTCGTATGGGGGGAAAAAAATCTCGGATCAAGCTATTCATTTCACAATTGTATGTAGAGCAGGGGGGCTTGCACTACCTCACATGTCTACTTATTATCTACTTAGTTTAATAACTCAGCAAGCGGCCCCCTCCTCGACGTTCGATAATTTTTTATTTAGTCTCATGTTATTAGAAAGTGCAATTAAGCTACCAGCATTCTTGCGTACTTCAAAATTACCTAAAAAGACAAGATATAAGGTCATGAACATATTTTTAAATCGCAGGCAGCGGTTCAACATATTTTACAATGTCTCCACATGTCATGCATATACCTCTCTCCAAGACTGTGAGTTATGGGGCCTTCAGCTCTCACAAAAGGGAGTGCAGTCATACAACATGCTAGGCTTTTGCAAGCTAGGTGACTTCTACAACAGTACTAATTTGATAACTTGGGAAGATTTTGCAGCACAATTTGAACCACAGAGCTGTGATCTTTGGTTAAGTTTTAGGCAGATAAAATGCTTTCTCTTGAACAACTATGAAATAATTAACTAGAGGGTAAGAACAATCTTAATAGCAGCCTTTGAGTTGAATCTTATTGGTATTGGAAATTGGTATTGGCTATTTCAACAGGATATGAATAAGAGTCTTGTTGAAACAATGCTCCCTAAAATTGCTCAAGAAACTAATTGTTGGTTTCATATCCAGGAATGGCAACGGGTGTGTGAACTCGGGTATAGGGCTCTGAGGGCGGCCAACTTTAAAAGGATGTCCTTTCTTTCAAGGTGGTTGGTGTATTATACTCCCCTCAGACTACATAAATGGTTTCCATCAATTCTGAATGAGTGTTTTAGATGTAATTTGGCGGAGGCAGGCGTCTGGACACATATATTTTTCACATGTCCTTCGATTACAACACTTCTGGGAGGAGGTTTTCAAGTTTATCAGTAATTGTATGTACAAGGTAATCCTTCCCTCAATATCGTTGCCCCTTTTTGGCTTTTCTTATGCAGTTAGCCAGGTACCAAAATATAGGCAACATTTGGTTTTTACAGCCATAGCGGTAGCTAGATCATTAGTGTTGCAAAATTGGAGGTCCGAGAAGGTGCATACATTGGGGCAGTGGCTTCTTAAGTTGGATCAGGCCTACCAATTTGAAGAGGACTATGCGAAAAGGGTAAGGGCGCTTCATAGATTCAGGCTGACTTGGGAGGGCTATGTTTTGATTACTCAGGCAAACGATAATATGTAAAGCAGGCTATTTCTTGCATAAGGAAAAGTGAAGGGTTTTAAGTTATAACGTGCCTGTTTCTCACCGTTAGGTTGAGGCCAGTTTGGAGTATTTATTTATGTACCTTCTCTTTCTCTTACTTGTATTTTGGGGTGTTATTTGTTGTGCTATGCAGAATGCTGGTTTTCTATCATGTAAAAAAAAAAGAATATGAATGTGCGCTATTTATTGTCTATTTAAATATGAGATTGGATATTATGAAAGTTTGTCTTTTTTATGTACCATGATTATCATGTCTGCTACACAGAATGCTGGTTTTATATCATGTAAAAAAGAATATGAATTTGCACTGTTTATTGTCTATTTAAATATGAGATTCGATATTATGAAAGTTTGTCTTTTTATGTACCATGATTATCATGTCTGCTATTCACGCTCAATAAAAAAGAAAAAATAATAATAATGTTTCCAGTGACCTTGTGTGCATGTAATTTTGACAATGTGATTATTCCTGCAGCATCTTCATCCACAAATCTGTGATAACATGAATCCTCGTCAAGAGAACATGACGAGACTACAAAGAGGAGAATCTCCATCAAACAGAGGTACTTACTCTTAACTATATAAAGTAAGTGCTTCTTGTTTGGCATAGATGTCCTCGTATTCCTCTTGATCAAGAATACGCCACCAAAATTGCTGGGAAATGCACTCAGGGGCCTTTTGGTAAACTGTCCATCAACATGGGAAAAGACGAGAAGAACTTTGCATAATACTAAGGAAAATGGGGGGGGGACAAATGGGCGTGGCTTTCAGATGATTTTGGGCATTTGCATACTCAGGCTAATTAAAAGTGAGATGCCCATGGTCTCTGTCTTTATTTTACCAAGGGGAGGGGGGCCGCACGATTTCAGCCCCGGGGAACCCATCCCCTGGGCCTGCGAAAAATCAATGGGGAGGGAGGCTGCGCTGCTCCCCTCCCCAGGACAAATACGGCCCTGGGCAGCCAATCCCTGGGGCCTTGCCAAAATTCCATGAGGACGGGGAGCCATGCTGCCCCCCTTCCCAGGCCGATTTCTGCCCTGGGGACCCCATCCTACAGGGCCTAGCCAAAAGTCAGTGGGGTAGGGAGGCCCGCAGCTCCCCTCCCTGGGTCAATTTCAGCCCTGGGGACCCCATCTCCGGGGCCCAGCCTCTTGCTCCTGTGTGCATGGAGCCCTCCCAGGACACCCAGTGTGGTATGCTGGGGACCCTCAATGTCCCAGCAGACCCTGCTGGCTCCCCACCTCCAGTGTGAGCCAGAATTGCTCCTACAGATAGGGGGCAGCAAAAAATGCTGCTCCCTGCTTGTGGGAGGACTTTTTTCCTCTGTTTTCCTGCCCGCTTTCCAGAGGGCAGGAAAACAGATAAAAAGTCTGCTCCCAGTCAAAGGGAACAGTTTTCCTGCTCCTACCCGCTGGGAACGAACTTACTGTTTGCTCTCGCTTGGTGGGAGCTGTTAAAGCTCCCACCAAGCTAGAGCAAACAGCTATGTTCCGGGGGTAGGCACCCTGGGACATAGGGAGCTATCCCTGGGGGGTGGCCATCCCAAGGGCCATCAATGGCTCCAGGACAGGGGGACACACTGCCCCCTTCTTTCATTTTGAAGGGCCTTTCCCAGGGAGATGGTGGTCCCCGGGGCCGAGTACAGCTCAGGAGGGGGGCTGCACGGCCCCCCTCCTTCTCAAATATTTAGAAAGCCCTAGGAGGTGGTGGTCGTTGGGCCGTAAATAGCCTGGGAGGGGGGCTGTGCAGCCCCCTTCCTCTGTTCTTTGAGTTCATGGCCCCGGGGTGGTGGTATTCTCTGGGGCCCTTAAAGGGTAATGGAGGGGGGTCTGCGTGACCCTCCTCCAATTTTCTAATAAAGCCATAGGGAGATGGCGGTCCTGGGGGCTTATAAGAGCCCTCCTCCATTTTTTTTAATGGGGCTACCTCAGGGTGGTGGCGGTCCCCGGTGCCAAGTTTGGCCATTTGGAGGGGGGCCGCATGCGCACTCTCCTTATTTATAAAATATATAAGCTCCCGTGACCTGGACCACCAGGATGCCCATATTTAAAAACTATGGGAGAACTTGCTTGTTTTTTTATTTTTTATTTTCACCTCGAATCGTTTTTGATTTTTGCCATGAAATTTATTTTAAAAAATTATTTTTGGCCCTGGTGGTGTTGCTGGGGGACTCTACCACCAGGCCTAGAGGGTCTGTGCATTTGTGCCCTGCCCCCTTCTCTTTTATTTTAACTTTTTTTTGGGAACTCGGATGAGTCCTAGTCCCAAGATGGCAGCTACCACTTCCTAGTTGAAGTGTTGGCAGCCAATCAGATCTTTGCATGAGATCAGGAGGATTTGCAGAGGGTTCGTGCCTCTAGATATAAAATTGTGTTTTTCTTTAATATCTCCAAAACTACTGAACGGATTTATAACAAAAAAAATGTTCGCTTTCTGAATCAAGACCTACCTTTCAGCCAAATTTGGTGTAATTCCAGTCAGCAGTTCAGGCTATAATCATGTTCAAAATCCCAATGGAATTAACATGGGAAACTCACTTTTTTGACCCCACCCTTTTTTCTCACCCCACTTGACAGATCCCTCCAACACTTTCCATGCACAACTAGAATCACAAGGACACTTGTTTTAAAAAATGTTGTTAACAATTTGTCAAACGGCCTCATATTTATAAGCAAGTCAAAAAGCCGTTTTCCTATGGAAACTAGGTCCTAACTATTATTAGGAATTAGTATTTAAAAAACCTTAGGAATTAACTGAAAAAAATCAAAGGTAACAGGGATGTTATAGTTAGGAAATGGAATTTTAAAAAAACTTAGAAATTTACTGAAAAAAACAAAGGTTACTGGGACGTTATAGTTAGGCTCAGGTTTCACTCATACAAAACCAGTGAAATTCAGCAGTTATCGTTAGCTGAGCTAACGATAACTCACGCCCCCGCAATGCACTGCCTATGACCTCACATACCACAACACTCATGACATGGTCAGCGACATCACTGATGACATCTCATATGACATCACTGATGACATCATCCGGTGACCGTGAGTGTTTTTAAAAAGTTTATGAGTGTTAAATATATATACACCAAGGTGTATTGGTGAATCAGTGGCTGTATGACTCCTGTATGGATGATTCAGTGGGTGTATGACTGACTGTATAAGTGAGTGATTAGGTGTCTCAGTGAATGTATGAGTGAGTGACTGGTTGTGTGTTTGTATCAGTCTGTCAGTTAGTGTCTTATTGGCTGTATGGGTGTGTGAGTGGGTACGCGAGTGGCTGTATGGGTGAGTGATTGATTGTCTGAGTACCTGTATGGGTGTCTGAGTGTCTGTGTGGGTGGGTGGAGGGGTGTATGACTGCCTGTATGGATGAGTGACATGGGTGAGCCAGTGGCTGTATGGGTTAGTGAGTACATGTGTGAGGGGCGGAATGGGTGAGTGAGTGTGTGTATGGCTGTGTGGGTGAGTGAGTGGATGTGTCACTGGTATATGGGTGAGTAACTGGGTATGTGAAAGGTAGTATAGGTGAGTGATGAGGTATATGAGTGACTGTATGGGAGAGTGAGTGAATGTGAGAGTGGCTGTATGGGTGAGTGTGTGCTTGTGTCAGTGACTGTATGTGATTGAGTATGTGTTAGTATCTGTATGAATAAATAAGATGGTATGTGTGTAACTGTATGGGTGAGTAAGTGGCTGTGTGATACACTGCTTGGGTGAGTGAGTAGGTGTGTAAGTAGCTCTATTGGTGACTGACTCAGTGTGTGAGTGGTTGTATGGATATGTGAGTGGACATGTCAGTGGCTGTATTAGTGAGTGAGTGGGTGTATGAATGGCTGTTTGGGTGAGTGAATGGGTGTGTAGATCCATGAATCAGTGAGTGGGTGTGTAAGTTCTTATATGGGTCTGTGAATGGTTTTGTGAATGTTTGTGTGGGAGTGGATATATGAAAGGTTCTATGGGGGTGTGAGTGGGTACGTTAAAAATGTTGTGCATGTCACCAGTGATATAATTTGAGATGCCATCAGTGATGTCACTGACAATGTCATGAGTGATGTAATGATGTAATATGTGAAGTCATAAGCAGTGGATTGCGGGGGCGCGAGATATAGTTAGCTCAGCTAACTATACTGCTGATTTTTACTGGTTTTGTATGAGTGAAACCTGAGCCTAACTATTATGTCCCTGTACCATTTGTTTTTTTCATTGAATTTCTAAGGGTATTGTTTATTCCGTTTGCTAACTATAACGTCCCTGTAACCATTGGTTTTTCACCTCATTTCTAAGGTTTTTTAAATGCTAGTTCCTTACTATAACGTCCCTGTAACCTTTGTTTTTTTCCAGTGAATTTATATCTTTTTTTTAAGTATTAATGGTGTTTTCAGAGTGGTGGATAATGGGAGCAAGGCCTCTGACCAGGTCTCAGTAATCTTGCTGTGTAGGACATACAGAAAGTACTGGGAGGGCTTCTTGGCCCCCAAGTTCCCTCAGGAGTAAAATGGACTCCCCCAATCACTATTGCGAAATGAGCGCGTTTGCAGAGTGGTGGAGAAAGGGTGCTTGGCCTCCAAAGACCTCTTAGCAATCCAGCTGTGTGGGATTTACTGGAGGCAACAGGAGGGGTAGTTAGCCCCCAAGGATGTCCTTGGGTGCTAACTACCCCTCCTATTACCTCCAGTAAGTCCCACAAATCAGTATTGCTGAGAAGTTGTCGGAGGCCACGCCTCCTTTCTCCTCCACTCTGCAAACACATCTATAGTTAAAAAACCATAGAACTTTACTTAAAAAAAACAAAGGTTTCAGGGACGTAGTAGTTAGGAAAAAGATTTTGAACAACCTTAGAAATTCACTTAAAAACCAAAGGTTACAGGGTCGTTATAGTTAGCAAATAGATTTTAAAAAACCATAGAAATGAACAGAAAAAAACAGGGTCAGATTTCACTCATACAAAACCATTGAAATTCAGCAGTTATAGGTACCTGAGCTATAACTATAACTTACGCCCCCTTAATGCACTGCTTATAACCTCTCATATTACATCACTCATGACATGGTCAGTGACATCACTGATGACATCTCCAATGACATCACTGATGACATCATCCACAGAACCACTCACATCCCCATACAACCTCTCATACACCCACTCGCACACAACCACTCACATACCCATTGACAGACCCATACCAGTACTTACGCACCCACTCACTCCTCCATAGAGGCACTCACACACCCACTCACTCACTTGTACAGCCACTCTTCTGGGCCCCCAAGAACCTTCAGCATCCAAGAGGACCTAATCCCCCAACCAGCAGCGTGCCAGGAAGCGTGTTTGCAGAGTGGTAGACAAAGGGGGCATGGCCTCCGAAGACCTCTCAGTAATTACACTGTGTGGAAGTTATTGTAGGTAACAGGAGGCCTTGTTGTCCCCCAGTGACATTCTAGAGCCAAGGGCGCTTCATCCTCCAACCAGCACTGCACCAGGAGTCGCGTTTGCATAGTGGTAGAGAAAGGGGGCATGGCCACTAAAGTCCTCTCAGCAATCACACTCTGTGGACTTACTGGAGGACACAAGAGGAGTTGTTGGCCCCCAAGGACCCTCAGCATCCAAGGGGACTTCATCCCCCAACCAGCAGTGTGCCAGGAGGTGCGTTTGCAGAGTGGTGAATAAAGGGGGCATGGCCTCCGAAGACCTCTCAGCAATCCCGCAGTGTGGGACTTACTGGAGGTAATAGGAGGGCTTGTTGGCCACCAAGGACCCTCTGCAGCCAAGTGGGCTTCATCCCCCAATCAGCAGTGCGCAATGACAAGTATTTGCAGAGTAGTGGAGAAAGGGGGCATGGTCTCTGGCGACTTGCCGGTCCTGCAACTTTAAAATAATAATTATAACAGGAGGGGGGCACTTGGCCCCCCATTCCCTGGGCCAATTTGGGCCCTGGGGACCCCATCCCCCATGGCAAGATATTTTTAGAATGAGGAGGGAGGCTGCGCGGGCCTCATCCCTGGGCCGATTACGGTCGTGGGAATCCCATCCTCCAGGGCACGGCTTTTTCTTTTAAAGTTTTTTTTCTTTAATAAAGGAAGGGGGCCAGGTGTCCCCCCTTCCTTGGGCCGATATTGGCCCCGGGGACCCCTTCCCCCAGGGCCTGCACTTGTATTTTTTTAAACCTTGGGAGGGGGACTGCGCGGCCCCCCTCCTGGACCGATTTTGGCCCTGGGGACCCTATCTCCCAGGGCCTGTCCTTTATTTGTTTTTTTTAAATGTATAAAACAAGGGAGGGGGCTGCACGACCCCCTCCTGGGCTGATTTCGGTCCTGGGTTACCGCATTTCCCGGAGCCTGGCTTTTTTTTTTCTTTTCAATTATTAAAGTGCTGATGCTCCCGCCAAGCCATAGCAAACTACAGTTTCCTGAGGATAGGCACCCCAGGACATTGCTGGAGCTGGCCCTGGGGTGGCGGTCCCCCAGGGCCATCTACGGCTCCCGTCCTTTGCAGGTCACTGCTCTAGGGTGGTGGTTGTCCCTGGGGCTGCAGGGGGGCAGATTCCCCCGGCAGTAATATTGCATTTAGCCCCAGGGAGGTGGTAGTCCCCGGGGCTGTGGGTAGGCCGTGTGCCCCCGCATTTATATCAAATTTTGCCCCAAGGAGGTGGTGGTCACTGGGGCTGTGTTGGGGCCATGCAGCCCCCTCTGCATTAATAAAACATTTGCCCTGAGGGGGTGGCGGTCCCCAGGGCATGGGGGTTGCCCACAGGCAACCCCAGCATAAATGATGAAAAAATGCCCAGGGGAGGTGGCGGTCCCCGGGGCTTTAGGGATCCTAGGATGGGGGGTCCTATGCGCCCCCATCCTACATATTTGGACATGCCCCAGGATGTGGCCCTCCCTGAGGCCGATTAGAAACAAAGCGCAGTAGCCCGTGCTTAATTTTGAAAAAAGTTTCTGCAGGATTCGTGGATCCAACTTGATTGCTGCTGATTTTTCTTTTTTAAGTGCTTTTTTGGCCCTGCGTGTTCCCTGTGGACCCCCCCCCTCCAAAAGGCCTAGAGGGTCAAGGTGTTTCTACCCTGCCCCCTTTTCTCTTTTTTAAATGTTTTTTCTGTGACTTGGTTCAACTGAGTCACAAGATTGCTGCCAACACTACCTGGTTTGAAGTGTTGGCAACCAATCAGATCTCAGCACGAGATCGGGAGGGGTCGCAGATCTACCAGGTCCCTATATATACACCTGGAATTTTCTTTAAATAACTCCACAACTACTGAATGGATTTAAACCATTTAACAAAAAAGTCGCTTTCTGGACCAAAAGCTAATTTTCTGCCAAATTTGGTGTAATTCCGTTCAGCAGTTCGGGCTGTAGCCTTGTCTAAAATTTCCTATCGAAATTAACATGGGGAAAACGTGTTTTGAGACCCCCCCTTTTCCTTGGCCTCCGCTTAGCGCACATCTAATAAGATGCACCCTGCAAATGGGTAATGATCACAGGATGTGGTCATAACATGGAACAGCCAACAAATATTTAGCGAGGTACTGTGTCGGGGTAAAAAGCCACATTGATCCCCATGTCACTCGCTTCTACAGTTCTTTATTCTCCCAGGACAGGCGCTGTCACCATGTATGGGGAGAATGGGGGACCGATGCAGAAAGCAGGCTAGTGCACGGTAGCAGGCCTGCCCCCTCCAACGGTAGCCGGCAATAATGTCCAGGTGGGTCTCTGCATTGCGGGCGGGTGTGATGTGACCACCTAATCGCCGCCGGTGAGGTCCTCACTCGTGGACCCCCGCACTTTTCCTCACCTCCTCTGGTCGGGACCTCATGGGCCTAAGTCAGTGCCTTAAGCCAGTGCAGTAGCCCATAACCCCAGCGGTGTTGCAGCTCCCAGCTAGCACACCAACCGCACGCTCAGTCCTCCGGCCAGAAGAACTGAGGCCTCAGGCAGGAATCAACCACCTTCCCAGCCTGGGGCATCGGTGTCTTGCAGGTCATGTAGTGGGCTGCCACGGAGCTTCATAGCAGCAGCCCACTGGGTTTGGCACACTACCAAGAGAAGCAAATTGGTGATCACACCCTCCGATGCTGTATACTGCAGGTGCTGTCAACAGGATCTCTGGGCAAGGCCTGGGAGCCTCTAGATTAAGCGGCCACCATCTTAGGTGGTTAGCCACGCTCCCCATGTGAGTGTGGCACTTACTGCAGATGTTGAAGTGGTTAATGAGTCCGTCGAGGCCTAAGATCTTGGGATATACAGATATACACCTCAGTGGTGGGTCTCAGTGTAGAAGACACTGGGTATAGTTGTCTGTTGCATTGTGGTGCCTGTCGTGAGACATCAACAGCATCTTAAGAGAGGGACTTGCTCTTTGGGTGGTTGTGAGAATTGGTTGGTATAGTTGATCTCAGTGCACAGGGAATAACTTTATCAATCTGAGCGAGAACCTGCTGGTCGAGGATTCACTTGGAGTGAGTGCTAGTATAGGTCGGAGGGTGTTGTTTTGAATTACCTTGAGTGTATGGAAATCTTTCATTTCATTAGTGGAGCAGACAGCAGAGTTGTTGAAGTTGCCTGCATTGTTTTTGCTAATTGCTTAGAAAACGCTCTTGAGAAGAAATTGTAAAGGAGGGTGAGCTGCCGCGGGCAGCGAGATTGACGTCGCAGTGTGCCATGCTGTTATAGGCCGTAGGCCATGCTGGGATTGGTTACATACATCACAGATAGCCAAGCTGGTATTGGTTGTGATCGCTGAACAAGAGAATTGTGGGAGAAATTCATTTCCTGGTTTCAACGGAAAGTTATTGTAAACAGTGTACTGAATTGAACTAAAATTAAATTCTTGAAAGCTATACAACATTTAGTAAGGAGAGATGTCACTGTACCCATTAGAGAAGGAGAAGAAACACCACCTGAGGGTATGCCAGGGCGCATTATGGTGATCAAGGAGGCTTTCCACATATGTCTCTGGCTCACACAATGGTAAAAGATCACTGAGAAGGATGAGGTATTGCAGTTTCCGCATTATGGGACATTCAATTTGAAAATTATTGAGAATTTAAGTAGGAAATTGTATGAAATGAATACGCCTCCTAGTCATACCCAATTTAAAGCACTTAATGCTAGAAAACATGTTGCACATCTGATATAGAGGGAGAAATACCAGGGGAGAGTCAAGAGAGCCATACACACTTGGATGCTAGGTGGGATGCTCAACAGAAAACCCAGAGAATTTACGTAATTAAGGAATCTCAATTATATCCTGTTCTGACAACTGAAGGAGAAGAGAAGGACAAATGAAAGGAAAAGAAAAAGCATATAGAGGCAGGAAGGAATGAGAATAACCCTGAAGACAGTGATAGCAAATTAGATAATTTTGTGAATGAATTATTGTTAAACCATCCACCACCATATAATGAAATCACAATTTCTGGACCAAGCAATGCACCTCTTGATGGAACTTATGATGTGCCTTCTGCACCGTTCAATGCGAATCCAAATTTAGTTGGAGAAAATTCAGTGACAACGGTTCCTTCCACATCACTGCTCTAAATGCCGCAGACTCACTGGCAGATCCAGTCACTATAGTCCTGTAGTTCCTATGTATAAGCCTCTAGCAACAGGAAACACTATGCATACTTTGGCTGTTCCTACTGGGACAACTTGGCAGCTGATAAAATTTGACAGGTTCAGTACCGAGATAAGTTCCAGTAGCTCCCATGGTTCCAACACAAGGGAACAATTCAGGTGTTTCCAAAGCAACTTCTACTTCAAATTAGACAGTGGTTTTCACAGAGGTCATCACCTTTTTTCATGCCCAACTCAAGTACCCCACCAATGATGAATTACAGTCCCCCTAGGACAGAAGTGCCAATAGAAATGACAGCTTCTTACATGTCCCTTCTATATTCACCGCCTGCCTTAAGTAATGGTGCCTACAGTGGAAAATAATTGGAAATACTCCAGCAGAACAGACAGATCTTTCTGCTCGAGAATTCGATGATTGTCTTGGAGGTCTAGATACCCTGATTAATAATGGAAATCCTGTAATGAATGGAGGAGCTACCGCTCAAACTCCAGAGAAATAAAGGGTTATGGATGTGGCAAAATTGAAAATAGAAATAGAAGAAATGATAGTTGGAACTCTCAGTCCCACTCGATTAGAGGTTTATAAGGATGACGAGCTACTGTTCCTGTTTAAAGACAATACCAGACGTGCAGGACAGGTTTGTGATAAACTTGCAGAACTAGCACAGAAATATAGGATTGATGTCCAAGGGTCCAAATTCTTAGAGAGGAGCTACTGGTTGAGCTTTAGAGACCGAGACATCGTTAATATGCGCCCACCTGGAATCAAATTCCTGATTAGAGAGTTGATACTCTATGTACTGAAATGGAGTGAGCTGGATAAGTGGGAAAGTAGATGCTCAAAGAAAAAGGAGGCCAAAAAAATCAGGTTCCAAATGCCTCCATTTGGAACAGATGAGGACGAGGAAAATGTACACATGCTTCCCATGAGAGAGGTGCCTGATGGAGGGTATGTACATGTGCCATCGGGTAGGGCTCACCTTACATCCTTCACAAATGATTTTCCAAAATTGAGAGAAAATCCAGTGGAATGGTACAGACAGGTTGAGCAATTGAAAAAATATCCAAAGTTTTATAGAAGGACTTGATATAGGCAGATGGTTTGGCAACTTAATGAGTTGAATTCCTTTAGTGATAATTGCTCTTTGGGGATTACTTTTGTTTGTGATTTTGAAAGTGTACAGATGTGCACAAGTAAGAAAGGGAGTGAAGAGAAAGAGAGCAAATGTGGAACTAGAAGAGAGACAAAATAAACTTTATGATGACATGAAATTTCTAGAGAATTCCAGACGGAAAATGATGAAAACCACAAAGCTGTAATCTGAACATCTGAAAAGAGATTGATGTGATGACTTTATTCGACATCAGAGGGGAGATTGCTGCAGCGCAAAGTCGCCCACTCTTTACACGTCACTAAAACCTAAATACGACTGATATCCGACAAACAAAATGAATGTGCACTATGCGCATGAGCCTTACGTGTCATAAGGATTCTTGCACATGTTGCACCTGATACTGCAGTTGCAGAGAGTCTTTACTGTAGAACTGATAGCTCTCGTATAGAATGTTTACTAATGTCAAAAGAAATGTATTTGATGTTTAACCTAAGAACCGTCTTCAATAAAAAGAAAATGCATTTAAAGTAAATGAAACAGAATATAAACTTTTGATAATGATTAATAAAGTGACTGACATGTAATAATAAAACATATATGCTTTATTGCTACTAAAAGAATTTACAGTTATAATACGTGCTACATAAAAAAGATGGAATAGTAATGTGTAAGTGTTTCTATAAACCATACTCTTTACTTCACTGTTGAAGCAATACTCACGATTCATAAACGTGTGCTACATTGTCTGTGTAACTGTTAGGAATATCTGGTCTTATTTACAAGAAACTGACACATTTGTAGGTGTGCGGTTTCCCTGCACCTGCGTGCAATACCCTTGCACCACTATGGATGCGCTGTATTTACAATACGGCGCACCATGGTGCAAGGGTTGACAGATGTGTCAGAAATTTTGACGCATCTGTCAGCGCAAAATTCACGTATTGCTGGAGTCGTGTCGCAAGCACGACGCAACTCCAGCAATCCATGGGGAGGCCTATTCCTAATACACTGCGTCACTCCTTACACCTGCTCCAAGCAGGCGTAGTGTGTTGACGCAGTTGCGTCCTAGAAGTGGCGCAGTGAAATCTTGTAGATTTTACTGCGTCACTTCTACAAGGCTTTCCCGCATGGGAACACCCACCCTGCATACATTATACCTGATGCAGGTATAATGTGGTGCAGGGCTTTACAAGGTGATGCATCTCCCTAGATGCGTCACATTCTAAATGGGCCGCAACGTGGCGCATTGTTTACACCGCCACTGCATCACAAAAAGTGACGCAACAGTGGGGCAAATGTGTTGCAAGGGGCTTGTAAATCTGCCCCTCAGGTCTTATTTTTAAATGATCATTATGTGTGTAGGATATTGGTATAGGTCAAACGAGAAAGATTTTTCAATGTATGCATTAATGTTACATGTATGTACTTTCAAACGTAGTTCCCGGTCACATTTGCTATTGTGCAATTTTATTGCTTACTGTATGATTTATGCAACGTGAACTAAAAGTACTAAAGAAATATTATACTTGTATATGTTAAAATGTGCTCACACATATTAGATGTGCATCAATGATTTAGGGCTTCATTACGATGTCGGTCGGAAAGCATTCCGACCAACTCGGGTTCAGGGAGTCCGACCAACCGATTATGATGATTGCGAGCACCATTCGGTCTGACTCCCATTGATTTCAATGGGAGCCTGTGTTACAACCTACAACACAGGCTCCCATTGCAAAATGGGATGGTTGCGGAAAACCCTGCACCCAGTGGCGGGCACGCCAAGGTGCCTGCCACACTGTACATGATTTGAAAGAGGGGTCCCATGGTTACCCCCAAGGGCCCTAACCGGAGGCCTCTGGGTGAAGGGTGGCCTGCTACAGGCCCCCAAAGTCGGTATCCAACAGCCTTTTTGTGTCGGACAGACCGAGTCGGAAAGGCTGTTGGAATCCGACATCGCTATCAGTCAGTCTGAAATGCTGTCCATTGAGCTGTACGAATCAGCTCCGACCGACTCGGAGTCTCTGAATGCCGGTCGGAACCGAGTCGGAATGATCGAATGGTTTCCTTCTATCATAATCAGTCGGTCGGAAACATGGGTTCCGACACGGGTTAGGAAAATCCAAATGCCATTCGTAGCCTTTCCCACCGACATCATAATGAGGCCCTTAATGTCTTAAGTTAGCAGTTTTAATCTAACGGCTTGAATTTTATCCTATAAATTTACTGGGCTTCTATATTTTTACCGGCTTGCTTTTCTTCCAGGTGTTCTCATGTATTCCTAATTTAGAATAGATATATTTCTTGTAACAGCAATAGATAGATGTCTGGGAAAGGATTTCGATTGCGAGCACATGAGAAACCAGTGGACAAATAATGGATTATTGTACTCAAGCCTGAGTGTGTGACCAAGACAATGTTCCCATGTCCAGTGTGGGATTTTTCTCTACTGTTGCAGTATGTACCATGTGAATCCATACAGAGATTGAAACAAATACAATGGACTTCTATTGATGATGCAACCAAAGGGGAGTTGCGCTTATAAATTATCGTTTGCCCTGGCGGAGCAAGGCAGATGACTTTGGACTTTCTTGCAGACTGCGTGTTGAACTGCTTTGCTGAACCCCTTTCTGCAGATTCTATGCAAAACCTTCCTTGGACTCCGACCTCAACCATTTTCCTAAAATCCCTTTTCCCCTTAAATGCACTCTTGAAGACATTCCCCTATGTCCTGTTGTCTTGCCGAGAGTGTGACCTGAACCGATTCTTGTTTCTGACTACTGAAGACTCTTGACTGAGCTTCTTCAGTGCTACTCCTAATATTACTCGTACTCTTTTGTCTTATCTTTATTGTTTTCTATAAAGTGATTTGATTTCTGAACTCTGAGCATTTCTGTGCCTTGCTCTGTGCCTGGAAGACTTAGGTTGCTAATGTATTAAAAAGACCATTTACGACCAAGTGCTTATGTTGTTATTTTATATTGCAAAGACAGAGCTGCTTGTGTACTTAATTCTTGTTCGCTTGATTTTCTTCAGGAGGTTAGGCCTTCCTGTTGTTATTCAATATTATATAGTCTGGTCTTAACAGTGATATATTTGAATCTGATCACTAATTCAAAATAAACACCCCTTGAACTTGGCTGCCGAATCCTGGTCCTCATTGTGTAGCCAAATTGGTTGCACTGTTAATTGTAATTAAAGTAGAAAGGACAAGAAATGCTAACTCTCTTTACCCTCAGTGTGACGAACAAGATTCATCGGAGGTCCAAGTTAGCAAGCAAGTAAGTAAGAGTAAATAATCCAGAAAAGGAGGTAAATCCTCAATAGCAATGGGCCCAGAAATGCTGGATCAAATCTGCTCGATCAGCTGCCACAGCATGTTGTCTATGTTGTGGCCAGTCAATAAAGGGGCGGTCCCATTGGAACCCCTCACATGCCTTTTGGGGTCTGGGTGTGCTCAATCTGCCCCCTTATTAATATTTTAATTTATTTACAGGACACAGAGACCAAGTCCCTGAGTCTTGTAATGGCTGCCAAAACATATTGTTCAGGTTGAAACCAACCAATCAGGATTGACTATTTGGCCAATCAGAGCATATCTGGACACCAACTGTACAGATATACAATTATTTGTGACCCTTAATTTCTCAACAGCTACTGAACAGGATTTACCCCAAATCACAAAAAGCACAATCTGCATACCAAGATCTAGCTTTCTGCCAAAGCTGATGTAGTTCTGTTCAGCAGTTTTTGCTGTTCTCCGTCTTAAAGAAGTCTATGGAAAATGCATGGTGATTTTGTGTTTTGGGATCCTTCTATTTTTCTCGGCTCCCACTTGATGAATAACCCCAACACTTTCCAGGTAGGAGCTGAGGTGGATGTTCTGTGTTTTTGGAACATTTTGTGAAGAATCGTCAAACGGGGACAATGTTATTAGCAAACCAAAAAAGGCTCTTTCTATAGAAAAATAGACCTAGCTATAAACTACCTAGTGGCGATCACCACTAGGTAATACAATCATATATACACACATATATACTTACCTTAAATAGACTTACCATGCGTGGTAATGATATGGACTCAAAAACTGCGTGTGTGGAAAATGCATGCATGGTAAAAGCTGCGTGGTAAAAGCACTGTGTGGTAATTGCTGCATTGTAAAGGCTGTTTCCCTTTAGACGATTTAGAGATCTATACACTCTGAATAGGGGGTTTGGGACATCTCTTTGTTATGGAGGGTGTCTTTCCACAGCCAAACTCCAATCAAGTTCGAAGTTAGGTTTTATAGAGAGCCCATTTTTTTTTCTTTAAATATTCAAGTGATTTTCCAAGAGATAGCCATAAAGAAAAAGGAATACCCATCTTGAATGACTGCGACGAATGTGTAGTAATTGCTGTTCGCTGTTGTCCTGATTTTCCCTTGGCCTCCATGTGGTATATTTTTTAGGTCTCGCCTAGCGGTGCAGCGCATGCGCTGCTCGCTTTGCGAGGCATGCAGTATACACTATAGGTGAGGGAAGCCCCGCCCACTCCCTCGCCCACTTTTTCATTGGCTTGTGGCTTTTTTCTTTGTAAGTGCTGCCTTCTGATTGGTTTAGAGGCTGCTAGTCCCGCCTTATGACGGCCATGTCTCCTTCCACGGCTATTGGCCCCTTTACTGCATGTTTCCTGAGCACTACTTTGTTCTTGTGCCACCCCTCCCGCTGTCCCAGCCTTCTCTCCCGCCCCCGCCATTTCCGTTGTTCGTGCCTTATTAACGCCCGCCCACCCGCTCTCCCGTTTGCAATACAATAGATGTCCCGTAAATGCAAGTCCTTTTACATTGGAAATGCTTGTTTTTTTTGGGAGGGTATATATTTTGATGGATATCTTCTTCGGCCTCCCTGAGCTCGTGCTCGCCTAGGTGCCTCCTCTTACTCTCGCAAGCGAGCTCCTCTCAAGTCAGCAAACAGTAGCTGACAATGGCGAAGGAGCGCGAGCCCGCGGTACAACGCTGAAGCGTGCGTTCTAGCCTGTCAGCGGCAGAGAGAAAAGCGAACTCTTCCTGCCATTGGCTGCTCTCGCGGCACGTGACCTTGAGTTTGAAAACCTCAGAGGGAGCCAGTGGTGGGTTGTATTGACGCCATTTTGGATGCCGGGGAACGAGGTTTGTGAGAGTACGTAGTCTGTAGAAGTGGTAGTCCGTTGTGGAGAGTCAGCGACGTCTGTTCCTTTTACCGCCCTTGAGCTACGAGCAACGGAGCGGACAATTCTGTTATTTTAAATGTAGTATGGCGCAACTCATCTGTGAGGTCCTCAACGTTACCATGAGTGCGGGGAATACCTGGGGCTCTACTAGTTTTAAGGGCATTTAGTAATCCTGTCCCGCTGTAGCTGCGGTGCTGCAGGGGCCATGTTTGCGGAGGGTCCTTCCTTGAAAGGAATGCACATCAGCGCTGCTGGGGCAGTGATTGCCAGGCACTGGGTTTCTAAGGGCTGCTGCGCTCCTTTTTCAATTGTTTATAATTTGGAAAATATTGGAACTTTACTAATGGTATGTTTATGTGGCGCTGCAGGGGCTCTTGCTTTTTTAAGGCTATATGGGTTCACTATTTTCTAAAGTTCGTAGCTCGTATTTTTGTATTGCTGACTTTTTTTTCAAAATAAAAGGGCATTTAGTGAACGTGTCCAGCTGTAGGGGCGTGTTTGTGGAGGCACTGGGCTTCAAAGGGCCGGCATCCGTGCTGCGGGGGCCATGTTTGCCGAGGCACCGGCCTTCTAAGGGCCATGCTCTTTTCTCAATTGTTTAGTTTATGAATGTTTTGGAACTTGTATCTGTGGTGCGGCAGCGGTTTATATGTATTCTTCCTCATTGTTCCTACATTTATGCATCTATATTTATGTGTTAGCTCACTAACTTCTAAATTTCGGGGCTCGTGTTTTTGGATTGCTGTTCTGTCTTTTTTTTTTTTTTTTTTTTAAAGACATTTAGTAATTTCGTTCACCTGTAGCTGCGGTTCTGCAGGGGCCATGTTTGGGGAGGGACCTGGCTTTAAAGGGCCGCGCTCCTATGTTGGTTATTTTGGACTGTCTTTTATTAAAAATTAATAATCACGTCCAGCTGCGGCGCTGTAGATGCCCTGTAAGCAGAGCCACCGTCCATTAAACATCTGCGCTTTCTTCGCTGTATCCTTTTGGCGTTACATCGCCATCCCTCACTTCTCCCCACAAGTTACTTTGTAGCGGCCCAAGTTATTTTCGTACGTACTATAAACAAGTTGAAGGGGACATGACACATTTATATGACACTGCCAATTTTACCGTACTTGTTTTTTGGGTTTACAGTAAGATATTTCTAAAACATTCTTTAAACACGTGCAGCTGTAGATGCATCGCAGCAGGGTCCCTGTATGCGGAGGCACTGGGCTTAAAATGTCCACGTACCGGTGTCTACCAGATCACATTTAAAATCAAGGGTCCCTAGAGCTGCAAACCAACTGGCTTGAACCTCGTACAGCTGTAGCACTGCAGTGGTCCTGCATACGGAGGCACCGGGTTTCAAAGGCTCACGTTTCAAAAGCTGTACTGTAGGCGAATACATTATTGCCTACCTCTATAAAAAACATTTGTGGACAATTTACAGAAGGTCTTGATGGTGTCAGCAAAGGGTCTTCCATTACAAAGGGGTTATATTGTGTTATGGGGATGTATTTCTTATGGTTGGCCGCATTGACCCCTTTCTTATCAGCACAGACAAAGCAATACATTACATACAGATACTGCTTAAACAGATTGCTGACGTGATGTACAGGGCCATGGATTTCGCTCACACACTCTGTTTAGCAACAGGGATTTTTATTACGTTGTTACTAAGCTGCAAGTTTTTTTATTCAATTCTTTTTGGAACAGTTTAATATAGTGTCAAATCCATCAAAAGGTATTTGTGCGGTTTACATTAGCACCAGTTAGGTTGCACAAGCATACATTCATGCTATAGCGACGGTACACTCCCAGGAGCATCTGTGCGCTTTATAAACCTGTCTTCATCATCATATCAGGGTTCCAGTATTCTTCGACCCCGTGGTTCCACCTGACCCCTCCACTGCCCCCCATCATCTCCTGGCTTGTTCATCAGCACTCCGGCTCCCCTCACCCTCACCTCTCTCCCCACCTCCGGTTTCCGCCCTGCTTCTTGGTGTCCCTCCATCCTGAAGGACCCTCACCTCCCCCCACCCCCATGCATCTCACCCAACATTCCACCCAGTACTCCAGGTGCCCTCGGGGCCCTCTGCCTGAGCACCCTTCATACCCCTCACTCCCCCAGTGTCCCTGACTTTCCACTGTCCCTCACCCACCCAATATCACTCACCCTTCCCCCATCCCTCGGCCCTAATACCCTCATCCTCTCTCTGTGGCTTCACTTTCTTCAGTATCCTTCCTGTTTCCAGAATTTCTCACCCTCCACTTTCATTCACCCCTCCTGTGTCCCTCACTCCTTCCTAACCCCGCCCCCCACCCTCACCCTCACTCTGCCGGTGGCTCCTGGGGCATTGGATGGCCTCCGGATGTCCGCAGAGGCTACTGAATTTGCAAGGATACAACCAGAGTGTTCCCTCCATATGCGCACCCACTACCAGATTGTGTTAATTTGTGCGGGGAGACAAGTGTGTGTGTCTTGTGGGGGGGTGGGTTCACCTGCTAAAGTGGCATTCACAAAGGCTTGTTTTTGCTCCCATTCCTTGTTTTCTAAATGTACCCGCCTGAAGCAATTGCACGGCGCGCTTTTCAGATAGAGCGTACGCCACGTTGCAACAAGCATACCCAGAGGTCAGCGGCAAGAAGGGAGGGAGCGCAGTGGAAAGGCAGTATTTAATCGCAATGAGTTAAGTTTGTTTAATGAAAAGGTGGCAGAGAGTCCACGCAAACGGTGTGATATTGCAGGGAGCTGAGTGATGTCTTGTTTAGTATGTAAGCACTATTTTCTTAAATGCGTTTCTCCTACTGTAGTCACTACATGCTTTCCTGCAACATTCAGCGCACTATGTGTGCTTTCACTTTCTAAGCAGCCCGGGAAAATGGCGGCCGCTTCTTTGAATAGGTCTCGCATTTGCAAGAGTTTGAGCTATTGGCATTGTACATGACGATGCCTTTTATGTGTTAATCAAAACATATAAATAAAAGGCATTGTCATTTCCAATGCCAATAGCTTAAACTCTCACAAATGCGAGACCTATTGCATTGCAAATGCTTGTTTTATCA
The DNA here is from genome assembly GCA_963921515.1 of Calotriton arnoldi. Lineage (NCBI taxonomy): Eukaryota > Metazoa > Chordata > Amphibia > Caudata > Salamandridae > Calotriton > Calotriton arnoldi. Next base: position 220,138 of record CAWUFW010012324.1, on the reverse strand, counting down.
TACCACGAACAGTGGGGAAGTGTTAAAATACTTCCAACATTAAACAAGGGTAATTTAGTGTGGTTATAATTGTTCTAGCTCTGTACAAAAGTTCTGTTAAGCAGGCATGATGCCAAGTAATTCCCAAATTTAGAATTATACGAAAGTGTGAATTTATTGCCATTTTGCATAATGTTAAATTGTGCATAATTTTTGTCCGTGGGAGACTGATTTGATAGAAATTACTTGCCGAGAGCCATTTTCTTCTCGAACAAACATTTTCTTCTCAAACCAGTCTCCTGCCTGTATCTTCTCTGACTTTTTTACGTGAAGTATACCTGTATGGAGAAAGGTTGCTCGAGATACCAGCAAAATGTATTTCTCAGATTATATACTCAATTTTACAACATGCGGTGCCAGACAGCAGACAGAATAAAGTACCCCATGAGTTTGAACGGTCCCCGTAATCCATCCTTGCTGCTGGTGGTCTCTAAAGTATTCTGGCTTTCATTTCGGTCGAATGTTGTAAAAGTAAAATAATATAGGTCAGCTGAGAGCAGTACCAGAATTTACAACACCTGTCCTCAAATGTGAAATTAAAAAAAGGCTCAGCTTACATAATGACAAACACAAATCTGTGCTATGAAATCTTTACTTCTTCCGCCTCCATTCATGAGTCGAATCGTTCTGGTCAAAGATGATGAATCATAGTAAATGTTTTGAGTCTATTGTGCTCTGCACAATGAAGTGTTCATTCAGAAGGTCAAGGATTCATGTAGGTGGGGATCTGGAACGGTGAATGGTTCGTTCTCCCGTCAAACTCTTTTCTTCTTGATGACTAGTTTCTGTAGAGTGTCAGTATGTGCAGAGACTGAAAACACCCGAACAATGACACCTGTAAGTGAGTGAGCTCATCGAATAGTGCAATTTGATATGACGCACAATAACCACAGGGAATTGAGAGATCTCAGGAAAGAGTGACGGCATCTCTATTCTATTCCTTTCTAAGTACACATGTAATAGGGAGCCCTCTGATTGCCAGGGGCTACTGAAAAGGTTATAAATTGGCATCTGTATTTATCTTCTGTGTATTGCCACCTGAAACTATTTTTGTTAATTATATTTTGTAATTTATTTTGCCGTCTTCAAGATAATATTTGCCCAAACAAAAGTTCTAAATTAAATCGTCTACAACACGGGGTTATGGTTTATTTACAAATTGAAAAAGCATTGTTAAAGTCAATAAGTCTTAGCCAACACCTTTTGGGTTTTACTAAAATTACATATATAATATATTTGCTTTAAGGGGCTTTCAGCCACCTCTCTTCATCCATTAGTCTGTAGTTGTGTCACTCACAATTTGCTTCCGCCCACTAGATAATAAAGTAGGGGGCAAAGGGTCAGCCCACTTCAGCCACTGGTTAACTTCAGTTTGAGAGACTGCATTTTCTCTCTCACAATGAGCACATCCGCACAAAAAGGTAGTTACCTTCAGTGCCAGTGTTTTTATTTTTACTTTATAAATACTTTAAATTCTTTACATTTTCTTTCTTCCTTTCTTTCCTTCTGTCTTTCTTTCTCTCTTCTTTTTCCTTCTTTCATTCATTCCTTCCTTTTTTCTTCCTGATTTCTTTCCTTTCTTTCTTTCAATCTTTTATTCTTTCTTTGTTTCTTTGCTTCTTTCTTTATCTCTTTTTTTCTTTCTTTCTTTTTTTCTTTCTCAGAGGCTAGAGGCTGGCAGCCAATGGCAGAATGACTGGCTTTTTTTAGGTCTATCCAGCACCTTTTGATTTTATTAAAATTATGTGTATGACAAAGTTACCTATAGGGGTTTTCCCCCATACTTCAACAATTAGCCTGTGGTTGTGTAATTCACATTTTTCTCCAGCTACTCAAGTATGCATCAAAGGCAATGCGTCTGCCCACTTCAGCCACTGGCTGACTTCACTATGACTTACGGCATGCTGCACTTACACAAAGTATTTCTTTTCAGTGCCAGGGAGTACGATGAGACCAAAAACATTTTTGCCTCTGGTCAAAGTTTTATTTTAGATTGACAAACACCTGTCAGCTTCCTAAACAATAAAGTTTTGCAAAAACCATGACAAATCAAAACAAGAATTGCCATAAGACTGGCGTATAACGTCCGACCTATTGGCTTTGCCAGTGCTTGTTTTAAAGAAGCAATGGGATTCACAGCTTAATGCTCTTCAAAAGCTGCCATCTTCACTTTCCCAATGCAGGCCCCAGTGTCTTGGGCCGTTACTGGTGGTCCCTCGAGTCAGACATAAGTGCTTTCAGTAGCAGGCTGCACTACCTTAAGCCTGTACTAGACATCCCATGAGCATTACTTGCTCCTTTAACCACAGCTGCCATCACAGGGCGGGTGTAAGATAAATACACTGTAGAGATGGAGTTAGGTTAGGTGTGGTAGGATTGGTAGTGTAGTTATGGTAGTTTATATATAGAATGTATGACAGGTTCGGTAAGGTAGGTCAGTTAGGCGTGGTAGGTTAGGTGAGGTATGTTGGTAGATATGATAAGTAGGTTGTTTTGACAGGTAAATAAGTGGGTATGTAGGTAAGTAGATATGGTAGGTAGGTTTAAAAATGATCCAAGGTAGGTTTATTAGGGATTAGGTATATAAGGTATGGTATGTAGGAGAGGCATGATATTTAGATATGAAGACATGGTAGATTATGGTAGATTATGGGCCTGATTTAGATCTTGGCAGTAATGGTCCCGCCATCGCTTTTCCATCGGATCACCGACCACCTACTAGGCGGTCCGCCTGCTCTATTTAGATGCTGGCGGGTCTATGCACGAAAGACCGTCATAGTGCCACCATCTCCATCAGAATTTCTTACTTGCGTTGACGCCACTATAGGGAGCAGCGGCTGTCGGAGGGAGTGCACACACTTTGGGGCCGATTCCGATCTCGGCCGGTAGGGCACCTAACAGTATTCGTCCGGAAAAAAACCCAGCCGAATGCGTGTTTCCCGACCGATTCGTACAACCGTCCGGACGAACAAGTACGATGCGTATAACAACCCATTTCCCGAGCGAGCCGTACTCACCCAATCCAGCTCCTGTTCCCCGCCCGAGCCGGATCCGTAAACGCCGAATCGAGTCGCACGGAACCAAATACACAGCACCTTGCGGCCGGACTAGTATGATGCGCGCTCCGTACGCGCCGAACCAGTCGCTACGTCCGGCACGTTTCAGCATCCGGGAGAGCCGCACATAAGCTCTGTTTTGCGCCACAAGACGATCCACGGCTACGAGACAAACAAGCCAGCGACGAGTACGAGTCGAAGACACGAGAAACCCGAACGAGACGACCCAACCATGAATCCCATCGCGCAGGTCCTACCTATACTCTACATCTATTACCGGGACCGGTACGGACGCGTACGGCGCAGACGGTAAGTCAAACACCAACAATACAAACAAACTACACGTACCCAAAATATGTCACACACACATAGGGATGCACAAATGACGTACACTAGCAACAGCACAACCATAGGGGTGGGATGGGCATCACCAATGCCACACACACCCATAGGGGGATGGATGCCTACCACTACCACCACCCCTACTCAGGGGGGGCTGGATGCCTGCCACTACCACCACCCCTACTCAGGGGGGATGGATGCCTACCACTACCACCACCCCTACCCAGGGGGGGCTGGATGCCTACCACTACCACCACCCCTACTCATGGGGGCCTGGATGCCTGTCACTACTACCATCCCCACCCATAGGGGAATGGATGCCTACCACTACCACCACCCCTACTCATGGGGGCCTGGATGCCTATCACTACTACCATCCCCACCCATAGGGGGATGGATGCCTACCACTACCACCACCCCTACTCAGGGGGGGCTGGATGCCTGCCACTACCACCACCCCTACTCAGGGGGGATGGATGCCTACCACTACCACCACCCCTACCCAGGGGGGGCTGGATGCCTACCACTACCACCACCCCTACTCATGGGGGCCTGGATGCCTGTCACTACTACCAGCCCCACCCATAGGGGATGGATGCCTACCACTACCACCACCCCTACTCATGGGGGCCTGGATGCCTATCACTACTACCATCCCCACCCATAGGGGGATGGATGCCTACCACTACCACCACCCCTACACATGGGGGCCTGGATGCCTGCCACTACCACCACCCCTACTCAGGGGGTGCTGGATGCCTGCCACTACCACCACCCCTACTCAGGGGGGGCTGGATGCCTACCACTACCACCACCCCTACTCATGGGGGCCTGGATGCCTGCCACTACCACCACCCCTACTCAGGGGGGCTGGATGCCTGCCACTACCACCACCCCTATTCAGGGGGGGCTGGATGCCTGCCACTACCACCACCCCTACTCAGGGGGGGCTGGATGCCTGTCACTACCACCACCCCTACTCATGGGGGCCTGGATGCCTGTCACTACTACCATCCCCACCCATAGGGGGCTGGATGCCTACCACTACCACCACCCCTACTCATGGGGGCCTGGATGCCTATCACTACTACCATCCCCACCCATAGGGGGATGGATGCCTACCACTACCACCACCCCTACTCAGGGCGGGCTGGATGCCTGCCACTACCACCACCCCTACTGAGGGGGATGGATGCCTACCACTACCACCACCCCTACTCAGGGGGGCTGGATGCCTGCCACTACCACCACCCCTACTCAGGGGGCTGGATGCCTACCACTACCACCACCCCTACTCAGGGGGGCTGGATGCCTGTCACTACCACCACCCCTACTCATGGGGGCCTGGATGCCTGTCACTACTACCATCCCCACCCATAGGGGGCTGGATGCCTACCACTACCACCACCCCTACTCAGGGGGGGCTGGATGCCTACCACTACCACCACCCCTACTCAGGGGGGGCTGGATGCCTGCCACTACCACCACCCCTACTCATGGGGGCCTGGATGCCTGTCACTACTACCATCCCCACCCATAGGGAGCTGGATGCCTACCACTACCACCACCCCTACTCATGGGGGCCTGGATGCCTATCACTACTACCATCCCCACCCATAGGGGGATGGATGCCTACCACTACCACCACCCCTATTCAGGGGGGGCTGGATGCCTGCCACTACCACCACCCCTACTGAGGGGGGGATGGATGCCTATCACTACTACCATCCCCACCCATAGGGGGATGGATGCCTACCACTACCACCACCCCTACTCAGGGGGGGCTGGATGCCTGCCACTACCACCACCCCTACTCAGGGGGGGCTGGATGCCTGCCACTACCACCACCCCTACTCATGGGGGCCTGGATGCCTGCCACTACCACCACCCCTACTCAGGGGGGGGCTGGATGCCTGCCACTACCACCACCCCTACTCATAGGATGGGTAATGCATGACACAACCAGCATACTCCCACATAAGGAATGACAGAAAATTACATCCCCCCCAACACCATGACAAGCGTGTGTAGTCTGTGTCAAATGCCTACAACACTGAACATGACATTAAACATACAATGTGACCCACTATCACATGTGTCACACATAAATGTGTGTGGCCTCCACAATGCAAGCAGACCATGACCACTGTGGCCATGGGGTCGAACACCCCATCATCACAGTGACCAAAAGGTAAGTGTGGGGTCCATAGCTGATGTACCTCTTGAACAGTGTGGCCATGGGGCCTAAAGCCCCATCAACACAGTGACCAAAAGGTAAGTGTGGGGTCCATAGCTGATGCACCTCTTGAACAGTGTGGCCATGGGGCCTAAAGCCCCATCACCACAGTGACCAAAAGGTAAGTGTGGGGTCCATAGCTGATGCACCTCTTGAACAGTGTGGCCATGGGGCCTAAAGCCCCATCACCACAGTGACCAAAAGGTAAGTGTGGGGTCCATAGCTGATGCACCTTTTGAACAGTGTGGCAATGGGGCCAAAAGCACCATCACCACGGTGATCATAAGGTAAGTGTAGTCATGGTAAAAGCTGCGAAAGCCAAACTGTATGGATGAATCCTGGTCACACAACAACAAACACATCAGTGGCATAGTAGTGCTTGTGTCCCATAGCAACATAGATTGGGCGGGGCAAACAGTGCAGTGTCACAGAAACATCGTTTTGGCCATGTGCATACAAACATCACCCATGGGGGACCACATTGTCAATATTCACAAATAACACAATGACAGAAGTGACCATCATAATGCTGAACCACATATCTGCACCAATGGACACACAAATGTAGATATCCTGTGGAGACTGTCGATGTCAGGTGAACAAATACCATACCATGGCATCAATGGGACATACAAACCATGATCACTGTGCTGACTGATGACCTAGGAGTCCCAGGGACAGCTGGGGAAACCAACCAAACAACATACAGACAATGGCACACTACAGAAATGCCAATGCAGTGGTGCAAATGCACAAACACAAACAGGCAGACTCACACTGCATTTCAAACACAACAGGTGATGGGGTGTGTGCCAGTGTCCCCAGGCAACCACACAACACATGAGGAGGCCTGAACTCCAATCACACAGATGTGTATACAGTGCCATACAAAAGTTACTCATGGATCGGATACCCCTATGTGGGCAATCAGGCATCGTCAGCTGAGAGGGAGGCCAAATTACACATGTCACACAAGCTTGTAGGAACAGCAACTAACACAGCAAGAGACAGACCCACCACAGCACTACCCCCAGGGACCCCATATTGTGCTGACACTAGCCTGCATGACAATCCCACTGTGATGACAAAGGTAGATGTCGTTCACACTGTGAACCACAGCCATGTGTCCTGAGCAACAAACTACCATCACACCTACACAAGCTCCAATCAATCAGCACGGCCTGCCAGCCAAGGCCAATATGGAGGTAGGGGTCTAGCCGTGAAACAACTCACATTTGCACACTCAACACCACACACCCTGATCTCCACCAATGTGCAGCAGTGAAGCTCACATGGACTGGTGACAGTGCACATGCACCCATGACAATTCCAGGGGTGGTGGGGGGAACTAAGGTGCAGATACCCATCACACATGGCCAGTCAATAAGACTCGTCAATGTCTGACACACAGCACAGTACGCCGTACATGGGCATGATGTGAAATCCACCACAATCAATGGGATCCTGGCCATAGTCACACACCTACGAAGAAGCCAAGGTGACACACAAAGAACTCACGTACACAACTTCCAACATTGCAGCTCTGACCCTGAGGAGTGGCAGCAGTCACACACACACTGTGTCACAATCACTGAAAGCTACCACAAACTGAAATTCACATGACTTGTGTAAACAACAAGTGCCAAGGGGAATCCTGAATGTGTCCCATCACCGTTTGCCCACATCCCCAGCCCTGATAACAAAGACAACCTGGGATGACAACCTCATGAACATTAGTTTGCCATGCAACCACATCACAGAGAAACCAGGTCCAAGATGCTGGATGAACACAGACCAACTCTGCAAGCAACACAAACAGGAACATCCCTAGGGACACAGCCTGTGTAGGAAAAGGGAAGGGAACACGCACAGACATGCTTACACAACACACAACACGGGCACACGCAATGTCACGGGATTACACACTGCCATGAGGGCACTCCACTCCTGTGGAAGGTCCGCTGTGCCAAACCTTGTCTGTGCATGACTCAAACATGTCAGCAGGACACTCCGTCAGTGAGTCAACAACTACAACACACAGAAGGCTCTGCTCACATCAGCCTGGGTACGGGAGTGTCACGTCAGTCATCTGCATACACCCAAAACACGTGTCAAGCCAGTTGCACTGTATACACAGATGAGTCCTTCAACATTGATGTGCAAAACTGCATGTCCAGTGGAGATGGGCACACAGTCAGGGAAATCCGATCATTGTACAGTGGTAAGCCCACCAGATGTGCATCAGTGTAAGACAAAGATGTTCCTTTACAAATGCAAAACGTACATCCCTGTGTCAAATGCTGAACATTACACCCTCAGACTGCAGCAAAGGATGCCATAGATGCAGAGTGAACAGGACACATATCCCATGGACCACATGGAGTCCATCACAGCAACACTTCATTTTCCTGAACTGAACACTATAACAACTGCAAATGCAGGATGCTACTCATCTACATCATGTACATCAAAAGAAACACCTCAATTAAACAAAAAGAGGCTTTATTCAGCTAATGTAAAATTAAAAGTTGACGTCCAAAAGAAACTAAGGCCAATGGCCAGTCCAAAATCCATGTCCCAACAGGGTGACAAGTGACAACTGGTCACCCATTGCTTGCCTGCACTGGTACGGACAGGGGACATCCCCCATGGAGGGGCATACAAGGGGCAGGCCAGGCACCGCAGGGACAGGATCAGGGGATGGCAGAGTGAGGCAGTGAAGGGCTGGTGGGTGCAGGAGTGTCACCGGCAACTGCAGTGGAGGTGTCTGACTCAGGGGGGGCCAGCACCACCGTGCTACACAAGTCAGTTGGTGTGGGTGCTGCAATCACTGCAGTGGGCTGGTCTGATGTAGTGGACTGGGTCCCCACTGCAGTGCCCAAGTCAGACGGGGTGGTTGTGGACTCCACTGCAGTGCATAACTCCAAGGGAGTGGAAGGGTGGGCAGATGAGGTGGGCAGGACAGAGGGGGGACCCGGTCCCCATACCAGTGGCACTAACAGGCAGAGCGTCTGGGTTGGGTGTGGAAGAGCAAGTGGCAGGGGGAGGGCCTAAGCAGTCTGGGGATGCAGTATCGGTGTGTGGGGGAACCTGGGGCAGGGTGTGGCGGGGGAACCTGTGGAGTGGTGGCCTGGGGGATGGAGGAGAGAGACTGGGTGGTGGACCTGCATGATGGTGGTGGTGGGGTCTTGCTCTTCCTGGTCCGGGGGGACTTCCTAATGGGGTCCTGTGTCTGCCTGCGCCTGGGGGAGGGTGTCCGGGGGCGAGGGGCACTCCCTCTGTGTGGGTGGACTTCCTCTTCCCCCGGTATGCTGGATCAGCAGGATTGGAGGGGAAGAGGCCGAGGTCACACAGGAAGAGCTGCTGTGTATGTGGGGTAGCAGGTGAGGCAAGGGAAGGGGTCTTGGAGGGAGAGGATTTGGAGGACTGCGGAGTGACTGTGGATGCCTGTGTGTGTGTGTGTTCCCCATCCCCTGTGTCTGTGGTATCAGTCCCCTGAGGATGCTTGTGTGCACGTCTTGCCTTTCTCTTGGGTGTGTCTGTGCTGCTCGTGTCTGTGTGTTTGGGTGATTGTGCAGGTGTGCATGTGCTTTGGACAGGTAGGGTGGCAGGAAGTATGGATGGGGCAGAGGTGGGAGGGGTGAGGGACTGTTGGAGGAGGGACACTGCTGCCGTCAGGGAGGAGTCCATGGACCTATTGCTCCTCTGTAGGGCAGACATACCCGTCGAGATGCCCTCCATGAACGACACCAGCTGTGTCAACAGAGTGGTGTGTGCATGGAGGACAGTCAACATTGCTGTCTGCCCTACATGGAGCTGCCGAAGGAGGTACACAGACTCCTCACTCAGGGCAGCAGGGGACACAGGGGCAGGGGGTGCGGTGCGTGGCATGAAGGAGACACGCTCCCGAGCACGGGAGCCTCCACGGACCTCAGGAATGGGAGCCAATGGGAGGGCGGTGGTGGTGGTGGTGGTGGCGGGGCCAGACAGACTAGCTTGACTTTGGTGGCTGCTGACACCCGCCTCCACAAGGGAGTCATCCTCCGAGCTGCTGTGGTCCTCAGCTGAGGTGGATGGTGCTGAGGACTCCTCGGTGTGGCTCCCCTCGCCCTCCGTGCCACTGGGTCCCTCTGACCACTCGTCGGACGCTGACCCAGTCTGGCTCCGCTGCTCCTCCTGGTCCGTGGAGCTGTCCCCTCCTGTGGCCGTGGATGTATCTGCAAACAATTAGGGAAACAGACAAACATCAGTCACCTGCACTGAACGCACACACCACAGTAAGTACAGCACATCACAGAGCCAGCCCAGGCATCCTTAGTTGAACATTGCCTAAAGTCCTCACACAGATTTGTGGAAGCCAATTGTCAGTCTGATGGTCAACCATGGGACTCACACCCCTCCTGCCCTTGCACCCATCTGTCTGGTGCCTGTCTGATGGTAAGACCCCAGTGTGGACACATGCACCACCTATACAGTTGTTGGACATTGCAGGGAACACGGTGAAGTATGTTAACATGCACACAACACATCTCTTGCCACTAAGTCAGTGCAGGTGTCCGGATGAAGGGATGGCCAGAGTCTAAATAGAAATGCATGTGATGCATACCAGCACCACACACCATGATGCACGCATGTCCGGATAGTCAATGCCACAATGGGGTGCATGTTGCACATGTCACTCCCCTGCAGGATCACTCTTAGGAAGTTTAATGCCATGACACAGGCATGCGTGCAAAGTCATACATCACTGTCTCCAGTCACATGGGCATGGCAGCCAGCCAACAACAGTCTTCACTGTGTCACAATCCTAGGACATGGGGAATGCAAGTTATGTAACTGACAAGTGCACATGTCCATCCCCCAAAAACCACATCATCAGTACTACTACTTGTCCACGTCATACTAATTGGACATATGGGGGACATGAAACACAACTCTCTGAACATGACCACCTCACAGTGTGCTGTGAATGAGAAACAGCTGTCTGAAAGTCACAGTCGCATACACCTGTGTGCACAGTCAAGTGATCAGACACCTAAAAATCACAGAAGTTTCGTCTATCATGGTCACATCTCCGCTGGCATGCTGAGCCCTAACCGATAAACATACCAGTAGTCCTGACAACGAGGACACAGCACAATGACACAGAGGCAGACACCTGAGGGAACATTTCACTGATCACAGCATGCCAGATGGTACACGGGAGTGGGAGTACAGAGTGTATTGTATGCCCTGGAGTAGGCATGACTGTCCAGCTCCACCTGTAAGAGGAATGAGTCCTGGACAGTAGGCATGTGGCTAAGCACGTGTGACACACTTGATACACATACTCCTGAGGCCCAAACATTGTTCCCACCGGCAGCATGGGTGTGTGCCAAATTCCCCAGGGACATGTGGTGATTCAGATCAGCAAGTGGACCACATATCAAAGTTACACCCAGATTACATGTCAGAACTTAGGCATTGTGTAAGCAATTGACCCACACATGAATCCCACAACATAGTCACGGGAACAAATGCTGTCCCCCACCTTGAGCGAAGCTAAATGCAATGACACAGTCCCCAAGTGACACAATTTCCTGACTGTAAGGGCCACACATATGCGTATCAGAGGAGAAGTGGGCATGTCACAAATGAGGGACATGGGTCCTGGACCACATGACTGATGTACTGTGGAAGTTTAACCAGGCCAGAGGAGGGCACATAGCATGTCAGACAAAGTGCACAGTGCAGTCATGGACTCACCCCCTCCTTGCTGCTGTCTGGTCTTCAGCTGCCCATCCAGGTCAGGGAAGACCACCGTCAGGATCCGGAGCATGTGGGGGGTCAGGGTCCGGTGTCCGCCCCTCCTGCGAGGAGGCGACAGCTTCAGCTGGACCCTTGCGATCCTCCGGGTCCAGCCACGAAGGTCCTGCCACCTCTTCTGGTAGTTGCGGATCCTGCGCCTGTAGACCCCCACGGATCTTACTTTCCGGGCGATGGTCAGCCAGATTTCCTGCTTCTGGTGGGCATCGACCTGTGAGGATGACAAAGTGAAAAAGGCCATTACTACACATGCAACATTTCCGTGCATCACACAGTTGGATATACATGTCTCAATCACAGGGGCATATGATGTACATAGGCAGTGCAACAATGGCTATGAACAGTTTGCCAGCAGTCACTACATGGTGTCATTGCATGGGGAGTAAACCTTTTTGGAATGCACTGTTACTGCACTGTACCTGTTCAGTGCATGTAACTACACACTTTGGGGTGTGACATCTACTCAGTGAGCATGCTAGCCAGTGGTGTGCACACTGTAAGTCCTGCTAGTCAGACAACATGCACAATTGGTAAGGCAGTGGACAGCACACTCACCTGCTCCCCTGGTTTCCCATACAGCTTGCTGTACTGTGGAAGGAGGCTGTCCAGCAGGGCCTGGTTCTCCTCAAGGCTGAAGGCTGGGGCTCTATCCACAGTACGTGCCATTGCAGTAGCCAGAGGATGCAGAGACAGCAGCAGTGTTGTTGGCAGATGTCGTCCTGGAGCATGTAGTGCAGGCAAGTGAGCTCTCAGGGGAACAGCCAGCATTATATGTGTGCTGCAGAGGCAGATACTGTCCCATGTGTCCAAAGTGATTGGTCCAAGTCGTTTGCATCTTCTGAATCTGACCAATCCATGGAATAGCAGCACTAATACACGCCCACAGCATCCTTCAAATCTTCAAATTCATGACATCCATGATTTTGCAACATTGTTGTGGCTGGCCAACTGAATTCACTACATCAGACTCTTTGGAGCAACGAAAACGCGTCCGTTGCCATGCCAGTCCCCAGCCAATGCGTGCGCACCGATCGGTCCATTGCTGTACAGCGCGTATTTCGGGGTACAACGCGTACCCGCACACATCACATGCAATGGGCCGGCCGGGCACACCGATCGATCCATTGCTGTACAACGCGTACCCGCACACAACACATGCAATGGGCCGGCCGGGCACACCGATTGGTCCATTGCTGTACAACGCGTACCCGCACACAACACATGCAATGGGCCGGCCGGGCACACCGATCGGTCCATTGCTGTGCAACGCGTATTTCGGGGTACAACGCGTACCCGCACACAACACATTCAATGGGCCGGCCGAGCACACCGATCGGTCCATTGCTGTACAACGCGTACCTGTACAGGTCAGTCGCATATGTCACCATGCTTGTCACTGGTGAACATATGCCAGCCACATATACCTGCCAGAGACACAGGGGCACACCTACAAGACCACACCCACTCCACACTGTTTCCTAAGGCATGTAAGGCTGCATTACCTTTTCTGTGTATGGGGGTTGACATGTGGTTTCTGTGGTGGCACTGGTGGGCATCCACACTCAGGCTGTGCATGTGTTCATGGGGACAGGGTCCTTTGTGTGTTGTGCACATGACCACTGTGATGTGCAACAGTTCATTTCAGAGCATGTGGCATGGTCACATTTCCAGGTTGTGTATGTGTGTGACATGTCACATACCCCCAGGATCCCATGAGGGAAGGCATGTACGTAACAGGATGACCCATTGCCACAATAGTGATGTCCCTCCACAGTCTGTGTGCATGTTGTGTTTCCGATGTCTCTGATTCCATGTGCACGATGGGAGACAGTCTCCACAGCAACGTTGTTTGTGCATGGACTTTGATGTTGTGCGTGTGTGTGTCACTGACGTCCATGTCTGTCCTGCGGAGGCAACAGGGGCCACTACCTGTGGGAGTCATGTTTGTTTTTCTGACGTGTACATGATACGCCATGTCATGCCAGTGTCCATGTGGCAAGACAGGGTCCCTGGGAATCTACCTGTCAATGTGCTGTGATGCCTGTGGCGCATCTGTCCAGACATGTCACTGTGGTGTGTGTGTGGAACGTGACAGCAGTAAATGGGTACTGTGATACAGCCTAATGGTTTCCCATAGCACAACCTGGTACCTGTTGTGCACACATGTTGTACTGAGAACTTAGATGATGGCCATGAAGGTGCGAGTTATGTCCGAACAGAATGGCACACACATCAAGTACTTGTGTCTCGTAATGATGTATCATGTGAAATTGAGTATGGTGAAAGGCACATCTGTGGGGTGACTGACAATCTTTCTTTCTTCATCCTATGCACTGCAGGGCTCCAGCTGTCCATAGACCATTCCCTGACCTGGCAACGATGGTGGAACGTGACAGCATCCGACGGTACGGCTTCACCAGGCAGCTGATTGAGGATTTGGCAGTGCGCTTGGCACCACATCTGCAACCGGGCCGGCCGTACCCTACGGCGCTGACACCCAAGGTGAAGGTAATGGCAGCCCTACACTTCTTTGCCACCGGTACCTTCCAACACACTGTGGCGACTGATGGTGGGATGTCACAGACTATGTTCAGCCGTGTGCTACGCGATGTTTTGGTGGCTATGTTGAGGAACCTGAACCAGTTCATCTATTTCCCCAAACGTCGACAACTCACTGACGTTAAGAGTGACTTTTATGCCCTGGGGAGGATGCCACATGTAATTGGCTCCATTGATGGGACACATGTGGCTTTGGTACCACCACAGGCACATGAGCAGGCCTACCGTAACCGCAAACACTACCATTCGATCATTGCGCTGGTGGTATGTCTTGCAGATATGACCATCACACATGTGTGTGCCCGTTTCCCCGGTTCTGCTCACGATGCCTACGTGATGAGGAGTAGTCGCATCCCGAGGATGATGTCACAGATGCCGAACCAGCGTGCCTGGCTTGTCGGTGTGTACTGACTTTGTACCATTGTGTGTGTTCTGCTATGTTGTATTCCGCCCACTTTTTGAACTCAGCTAATGTGCAATTGTCTGTCTGTCGGTGACTCCGGATACCCCAACATGCCGTGGTTGCTGACACCCCTCAGGAACCCTGTGACACCAGCCCAGATGCGCTACAATGAGGCACATGGTCGGACCAGGAGAGTGATCGAGCGGACCTTTGGTCTCCTGAAGAGCCGCTTCCGCTGCCTGGACAAGACAGGAGGGGCCCTCCCATATGCCCCAGCAAAGGTGTGCAAGATTGTCATCGTTTGCTGCATGCTCCACAACCTGGCAGTGCGGAAGGAGTTGCCTCTCGTCCTGGATGACGATGACCAACGTCCGCCACCTGTGGAGGATCCTGGCCTGGACCACGATGCCAGTGATGATGATGATGATGGTGGTGATGTCCGCACACAGCTCATCACCAACTTCTTCAGCTGAATGTGAGTATCCAGGGAGATGCAATGTGAATGATGTGAGTTTGCATGATATGTGTGGGTGGTGCCCTGGTGCTGTTTTAGTGTGGCCATGTGCCACTTGACTGGATGCGTGCAGCGATGTGTCCTTACAGGTAGTCTGTACTCCCCAACAGTGTTGACATGCAAACGTGCTTTTGTGTAGGTATCTTGTGACATGTTTAGGGCATGAGTATTGCAGTTCTGTCCGGTTCTTCAGTGGTTTTGACTGTGTGTCATGTCTGTCCTTCACAGGGTGCTTACAGAGTTGTTTGGTCAACTTGGATCCCCCAACACCATGATTCAGCTTTCATGGTGGCAGTAGTCGTTTCCCTACAGGTGATGTGCCACACACCCCTGGACTTCATATCTTCTGCACTTGTTGACTGTGTGGCCACTGCCACGTGGGATTAACTTGCATTTGTAGTGGTAACAACATGTTACAAATGTGTAATAAACCAGTGCTTCACTCTGGGATGTGCGTTGTCTGTGGTCACACATCTGACTGACATTTGCTTACTGCACCTGTGTGCTAGTTGACACAGACTCTGAATAGGTGTGGTGTCTGTGCATTCCACTGTATTTCCTGGCAACATCACTGTGGGCGATGAGTCCGATGGCCCTGGTGTCTGTGTTGTGTAGCCCTAGTGGTGTGTCTCCCTCATATGTGTCACGTCACCATGACTCACACGACGGTGTTGTACTAGCTGTAGCAGTTAGCATACACAGTGTAATTTAGCAGAACATCATCACCATAACAGTATCCACATTTGAATAACAACAGTGGCAAGTATGGTGTACTAGTGATTTTATTTACAGAAATGTGTGTGTGTATAGTGCACAGGATGGTGGGTGCTGTACATTGTGATTGTGATCCAGAGTTCCCAGATGAGTTGGAAGTCTTGGTAGCAGAAATGTCCTGAGTGAAGTCCACAGTCATATGATACATTAGTCCAACTTGAACTCCCGATGTCATGTGGGAAAGTAGTGTTGTATTCGACAGGGTGAAACGTTTGCACACAAAGGAGAATTTCCGGAACAGGTGTTGGCTTCCTGGGGGATGTACGTGGCCATCAACCTCTCAGTTTTCCTTCCTCGGACGACCCCTCTTCTTTGTGGGGGGACCCTCACGTGCAGGCTGCTGCGGTGCAGGGGACTCTCCGCCAGAGTCCTCCTCCCTCCCTGTGGCGGTGTCAGTTGTTGCAGCACCAGATGTTGTGGGCACACAGGGAGGTGTGGCCATGTTGGTGCTAATCTGGTGGAGGCATGTCAATATGTCCCTATGCACCGCTGTGAGTTCTTGCAATGTATCCCACTTGGACTCCATGCCCAACATGTGTGTCTCCACACGGGCCATGTGTGTCTCCACACGGGCCATGTGGGAGTCCAAGCGGGCATGATGGGCAGCCTGCTGCTGTTGTATGTCCTTGAGGATCCCCACTACCTGTCTGACCTCTCCGGTGCTATCCTGGTACGCATCAGCGATGCGTGCCAGTTGTGGGTCATCATGCAGTCCAGACCCCTCTGCAAGCAGCGACCTATGTCTACCACCCCTCCCACCACCCCTGGCGACACGTGCAGGACCTGCGGTGGCACGCACAGGTGACCCGAGGCCCACTTGGGGGTTGTTAGTGGTGTTGTCATCCGTTGCTCCACGGTGGGCCTGGGACCCTGTGCTGTTGTCAGCGGTGGTCCTTGGTCTGTCCGTGTCGACGTGGGTGGTCTGTATGTTGGCAGTTGTTGGAGGGGTGGGTGCAGGGGGTGCAGATGTTGGTCAGCTGGTGCTGCTTGATGACTCAGACCGGAGGTGCCAGGTAGGTCTTCGCCATCCGAGGTGGGCAGAGGCTGTTCCACACCAGTGAGCTCTGTGTCCCCCGGAGCCTGGGACAGGGACTCCTCCTCGCCTGCTGCTGTGTCCCCATCATCGTCACCTGTATTTGGAAGAGACACACATTGTATGTAATGTTTCTACAGGCATCAAAGGTTCACACACCTGACAGTTGTGACTGTACCTCTGGATGCGGGCATGTACATTGCATTGTCCTAAGTTGTCACAGTAAGAGGTTGATATTGGTGTAGCACATTGTCATGCATACCTGGGGCATTTCACTATGAATGTTGAGGTGTGTGCATGGCCAGCATTGGTTGTATTTGGTGGACATCCGGCCATCCTTCTCCACCTGGCCCAGTTATCCCACCATGAAGCATGCCACCCTTGCAGTGGGTTCAGGTTGACTCTCAGGATGTCATTCAGTGGTTTTGTGCTGTTTGTTGGTGCACAGTTCCCAGCAGGGCCTTGTGCTCCCCACAGCAGTAGCCAGTGTCAGCCATCTTGTAAGTCCTTGTCCACTCCCTGTGATGTGAGCATGGTTCAGAGTGGTGTTGATGGGCCAATTGTGAGGCTGAGCAGTATCTGTGACTCCAACTCCCATCATGCTATTGGCTACACCCCCCTTCCCAGCATGCCCGTACTTCCTTCTTTTGGACTGTGCTTCCCTGTGGGGTAGTGTGCCTGAGCTGACAGGAAGGCTGACAGTGTTATCCTTGCGTTTGTTTGGCTACAAGTCCCAGGTGTGTCCCTGTGCTTCACACAGCATTACCCAGGGTGGTGGTTCTTTGTGGGATCTTCATTTGGTATGTGAGGCATTGCATTCTCCCAGGTGGGTTATGTGGAGTTTGTGTTGAGGGGGTGTGTGAGGTGAGCTGCTTGTAACTATGGTCAGTGCTGTGAGTCCTCCTTCCCACCCAGCCAGATATCCCACCATGCTACGTGCTTGCATTGCAGAGAGTGCAAGTTGGCTTTCAGGATGTCAGGCAGTGGTGTTGTGCTGTTTGTTGTTGCACAGTTCCCAGCAGGGCCTTGTGCTCCCCACAGCAGTAGCCAGTGTCAGCCATCTTGTAAGTTCTTTTCCACTCCCTGTGATGTGAGCATGGTTCAGAGTGGTGTTGTTGGGCCAATTGTGAGGCTGAGCAATATCTGTGACTCCAACTCCCATCATGCTATTGCCTACACCCCCCTTCCCAGCATGCCCGTACTTCCTTGCTTTTGAGTGGACTTCACTGTGTGTGAGTGTGACAGCAATGGCAAGATGGCTGACAGTGGTGTCCTGCTGTTTGTTGGTGCACAGTTCCCAGCAGGGTCTTGTGCACCCCACAGCAGTAGCCAGTGTCAGCCATCTTGTCAGTCCTTATCCACTCCCTGTGATGTGAGCATGTTTCGGAGTGGTGTTGATGGGCCAATTGTGAGGGTGAGCAATATCTGTGACTACAACTCCCATCATGCTATTGGCTACACTGACTTCACCAGCATACACAGATTTCCTTCCTTTAAGTGAACTTCCCTGTGAGGTGGTGTTCTAGTGGTGGCAAAATATCGGCATTGTTTGTTGGTTATATTTGTACCACTGCCTTGCTCTATTTGTTGTTGTGTTTGTACATGTCATGACACAGTTACATATCACTATGAGATGGCATGTATTGTGTTAATCTAACTGACATACACATCTTGGGATGATTATCTTTTGGTTGCTGTTGATTTGCTAGGGGTGGATGGTTTGGCTGTCCCCTTGAGAGTGATGTGTGTGTATTGGCACACAATATTGTGTATATTAGTTGTGTACTCACCAGGCTCTGGGATGTCTGTTAGTCCATATACGCTCACTGGTGGTAGGATGGCCCGCACCTTCTCCTCCCAGGGCCTGAGGTATAGTGGTTTTGCAGGAGGGCCACTGCCGGTGTGCTGGCTCAGGAGGTAATCCTTCTTGAGAAGGTCTCTGACCCTCCTGCGCACATCATACCACCTGTTCTGGATGTCTTCCTTTGTGCGCAAACATGGTGATTGTGCGTTCACCCTGTCGACGATCCTCGCCCACATCTTGGTTTTCTGCGACATGGGGGTCTGTTGGACCAATGTGCCAAACAACTGTGGCTCTACCCTCAGGATCTCGTCTACCATGACTTCCAATTCACTATCTAGGAACTTTGGATTCTTCTTTAGGGGCATGGTGATGGGTGGTGGTGGTGATTGATGTGTGTGTGTGTGCAAGTGAGGGTGTGTGAGTGTAGGTTTTGCTGTGTGTGTGTGAGGGTGCTATTTGTTGAGGTGCTAATGGTGTGTGGCTTTTGTGTTGGATGAGCTGTGTGTGTGTCTGTGTTTGCTGTGTGATGGTGTTGTGTGCTGGCAGGTCAGTGGAATTTGCAAAGGATCACGGTAGAGATTTGTGGGCTTTATGTAGGTGGAGTTGGGGGTGTGTCCTTGTTCCATTTTTTTCTCCCCCTGTATTTATTGGCTTTCTCATTGCTTGTTTGGGCCTTTTTTTTTGTATTTTTTCATTAGTGATTATTGTGCATGTAGGAGTCGTTCTTCTGACCGAGTAGGACGTTGCAGTTGTCTCGTGCGCGCCTGTCCGAGTCGTTCCCGCTGTGTTTCAGCTCCGTTTCATATGCGGCGTACGCGTCGTTCGTGGGGTATTGTGTTTGTTCGGCTGGCTTTTGTATGCGTGTCGGTCGTACGGCTTGGGCTCCGTGCGAGTCGGTCTGATTTTACACCCATTGCATCGTACTGCGCGGGTCGGAGTTTGCGGGTACGTTTCGTTCGGGTTGTTTCCTGGTGCGTGTCGGTCGGTGCGATTCGCATGGTTTCCCGGACGGATAGCTTGTTTCCGGCCGGGTTGGTCGTTCGCCTTGAGTTCCGTGTGAGTCGGTCGTGATTTCCATGCATTTCATCGTACTTCCCAGGTCGGGCAACACCGGTACGTGTCGGTCGGACTATAATCCCGTACCGAGTCGGTCGGTATTTTTTACGGCCCGAATCGGAATCGGCCCCTTTGTCAGCCGGGCCAATCACAATGTGTGTTCCCACCGACGCAACTGTGACGGCAAAACCTCCACACCTGAGTTTGCGGATTGGAAGGGATATAAGGCAGAAACATGCCTCTTCACACTTTCACACTTCCTTTTCCACCATGGAGCTGATCTTCCCAGTCCTGCCTCTGCTGCTGCTGCTTGACCATGAAGCAAATCAACCCAATCGTGGCTGGAATCAAAGGAAAGCACCTCTTTTACCTGTTACCTTTTGACTTGTCTGTTAACATTTGCACTAGACTCGTGCATTTTTAAATCTCTCTTACAAGCAATAGCATACCAATGTGCAATTCATATGTGTGTGTAATGTTAAAGTTTAAGAAATTCAAAGAAATACACCTGTATGATTACATTGTATTTCTAAATTTGGGGCAAGTTGCCTTCAAAAAAATGGACACTTACACAAAAAAGGACATCAATCCAAAAATCTAAAAGTGACCATACATGTGTGTTTAAATAAATTGTGTAAATTGTCAAATTAAAAACATATGCAATACACATCATTGGGATAAGTGAAATGTAACATAATGTAGAAATTGCACTTGACAGGGGACATTGTCTATTTAAATACTTGTAAAATCAATGTCAGTCCCAAACTTGACTCAGTTAAAATATTAATCCATGTAACATTTCACCATCTCGGGCAGATACTGTAGTTTATCAAATTTCAATTGTCACATTATTTTTTAAGGTGTAATGCATATGTTTTTATTCTTATCACTTATCAAGTTGAAATTAACACACCTGGTTGGGTAGATACTTGAGGAGGAAGAAGGCGGCCGTGTGAGTCGGCCGTAGGTGGCTCCCGAAAGTGGCGGTGTTTATTTAATCACAGGACAATGAGGTGGTAATATGACGAACCCCCAACTGGTCATAAGATCCTTGGAACCCACTGGGATCTTACCTTGGGTTGCAGTTTTGGTGGAACAGGCAGAGCGACTGATTTCCGGATACAAGTGCCTTGACCGAGCGCTCATCTCCACGTCTGGGCGATACAACGCGGATAACCTGCTGGCCGTGATGGGGCCGAAACCGGGCACGAGAGGGAGAAGGGCGCTCCAATAGGCTGGCGCCCAGGCATCTCTACAGACGATCATGACGGAGGCAGAAGCGGATCCAGCCACGGGGCAAGTCGGGCGGAAGCAAAAGGTCCGGACAGAGAATCTCCCAGACGGGAAGGGGAGGGGTGCAGTCTCCCAGCCCCAGCTACAGTGGGCCGGCGCTTCAGTACTGGAAATGCTCAGAGGAGCTGGGAGCAGCTCCACTATACAGGACACGGAACAGCGGATCGAGACTTCGGGCCAGGAAAGCGGTCACGGCTTTCCACAGACCGGTAAGTCTCTGACGGGTTCAGGGGTGCCGGGGGGCCCTGCGGAGTTAGAGCTACTAGGTGGGCAATTGACAGCACAGCCGGCAGAGAGGGAGCAAGGGTCCCAGGAGACTCCCTCTTCGGGACAATTTCAGCATATTCAACAGACACAGCATGAAGGGGGGAGAAACCCAACACAGATCGCAGCAGTGGCAGCATCTAAGGAAGGGCCCTCGGAGTTAGGAGATCAGAATGTCAGCGGGGCAGATGCAGGATCTGCTGGGCAAGAACAATTAGGCTGGCAGGAGTCAGCTCAAAACAAACACCCAAAAGAGCAAGCTGATCGAATCATGAAGGGGAAGAATACAGGAGCAAAAAAAAAGGGTACCAATAAGGTGCAAGAAGTGCCAGCAGGGTTACAAGGGCTGAATCCTTCCAAAGCTAATAATCAAAATCCGGGGGGAACTTAAGAAACCTCAGGACTCCACATGCCAGGAGTGAAAGGGAAATGGACTCAGAGACTAATGACTTTAATTTTTTTTCACTGTCAGATGCCACTTGGTCAGATGAAGGGTCAGGGATACACTTCAGAGCTGAGCGAGATGGATAGCGCACCTGGTACCAGTGGCAAAGACTCAATTGCTACAACCAGGAAGAACCTTTCGAGAGCGGGCAGAATAGACAAACAGACTTGAGGTGGGATTACTCTTCGGGGGGGCAACTGATTGGGGGTACCAATAAGACTCCTGGCGACGACCAACCCTCAATACCCCAATACTGGAGTCCATTTTGCAATGTGTTGTGGCGCATCGAGAGGAAGCTCGACAGGAAAGCAGACGTTCTCAGACCGCAGCTCACAAATTACAGGGGGCAGTAAGGAAAATCGCTAAAACCTGTAATACCATCAGTGATCGGATGTCGGATTTGGAGACGAGAACAACCTCCCTGGAAATGGACATAGCAGGCTCTAAAGGTCAAGTGGAAGCCCATGAAAACCAACTAGTTAACTTCCAGTGGAAACTCGAAGAAAGCAAAAATCGTCAGAGACTAAATAATTTGCGATTTCTGGGAATCCCTGAAGGGAAAGAGGGGTCCGACCCACGTATGTATATGGTACAACTTTTGCTAAAATAATTTCTGGAAATCGAAGGTTGGGACTGGCCTCAAGAAATTCAAAGGGCACATCGAGTTCCGTTTACTCTCCGTCAGCCAGTCAGCCCAAACACTAAGCCCCGGGCATTTCTGGTATATTTTAGAAACTTCTTGCTGAGAGAAAGTCAAGACCTGAAGCCCAACGTGCAGAGGAAGGATTTTCATTCTTCACAAGACCTGATTTCTGTCATTTCACAGTTGAGCGGCGCTGACGCCTGCGTCAATTGATCAAATCCTTCCAGGAGAAAGGGACACAGGCCTTCCTCTTAAATCCAGCATGGTTGAAAGTGATCTGGAACGAGCGCACTAGATTCTTTACATCAGAGATCAAAGCTAAAGAGTGCCTAAATGCAGGAGGGGTATGATTCCGTGACTCTGTCTTTGACCTGGCATCAAAAGGTCTTAGCTAGAACACGATCTCGAATGAACAGTTCTTTTCTTCTATCTTCCCGGATTTAGAGTCTAAAGGATTCAGCTTGAATAAGTTTTTTGGACTGATCGTTTCTCATTTGACTCTCTTCCTACTTCTTGGCTCCCTCTATCTTCTACTTTCATCTGCCTCTCTAACTGTAATACTGCTCGTAGGAGTTAAAGGGGAGTACTAAGGTCTAGATTTGGAAGGAGAGGAAGAGGGGGGAGAGGGGGGAGAGGGGGAAGAGGAGATTTATTTAGTTTTTTTCTTTGTTCTTCTTTTTTTTTCTCGTCAAAAGGGGAGGGTTTATTGGTGTCACTTAGGGAGTTCAACAAAAAAAAGTCACTAATATGTATAATATATGTCACCATTAGGGAGGAACCACCGTCCATCCAACACAGACCGAGACAGGTCTGTTGCCTCACAGTTCGGGGGGGGGCAGGGAATCGGCGGGGGTGGGCGTGCTCAAGTGGGAGTGGGGGAGGGGAGCTTGGGGGGGAGGGGTGGATGGAAGGGGGGGAGAAAACTCAGGAAAGCAGAAAGGTGGTGTAATTTAAGAAGTAAGGCTGGAATTATTACGAGTAAATGGTACAATAATCAAGCTGGGTGTTTCAAGAACTTTTGGGATGGGTAGGTTGTCTATTTGTTCTATAAATATCGGGGGCCTGAACGATAGGTGAAAGAGAGGCAGGGCAAGTCAGATACTACGAACCTTGGGGGCTGATATTATCTACCAACAAGAAACACACATTCCATGGCAGAAGAGAGGGCTTAATGTGATCCCGGGATTTACTCAGGTGATCTGACCATCTCAGTCCACCACGACTAGAGGTGTCTCAATTCATGTTTCCAATCGGATGCCACAAGTCGAACGTACATTATCTGACAAATGGGGCCGGTGGGCTATCGCTTCAATAGCGAGTGGACTAACACTCTGCACGATCTACGGGTCGAATTTTGATGACCCGGGTTTGCTGAAAGAACTCGAGTTAGAACTCGCATGTTGGCTATCCCCCCTTGTCATTTGCAGGGATTTAAATATTCATTTGGATGTAGATGGCACATTCATGAAAGAATATCGAGGGAGGAAGCCACAGGTTTTTAAGGCTTTAGAAGCCCTGGTGGCAAGTCATGGGTTAGTCGATATGTGGTCCCTCAGAAAGCCAGGAGACTTAGATTTTACATATTATTCGTGCCCCCATAAAAAATTTGTTAGACTGGATTATTTTTATGTTTCCGCTTCTATTATAGAGGGTGCCAACATTAGGAAATTACCAAAAGTATTTTCGGATCATAACCCTTTAATGCTGGAAATACCGATGCAGGGATTTGTTCGATTGCCGACTAAATGGATTTTAGACAGGAAACTACTGGTTACCGAAGGGTTCATAGAACATATCAGGGGGTGGACCCGACAGTTCTTTGATATGAATAGGTACAGCACATCCAGAGAAATGGTATGGGATGCTTTTAAGGCGGGGTTAAGGGGGGAGATTGTAAGTTTTGTAGGATTTCGAAGGAAGCAACAGAGGGTAGAAATTCAACAATTATTGGAAGAATTGTTCAAGTGTGAGGAAGAACATACAGTAGCTATCGCGCAAAAACAGGAGGAGCGACAAACCCAAGTAGGACTCGAAGCTCTAAGGATAAAGGCAGAAATTTACGGATTTTTTAGTAAATCCGTGGCCGAAGTATATCAAACCCATGCTCGAGATAATTATGAGTATGGCGAGGCCACAGGAAAACATTTGGCACTACGTCTTAGACAAAGAGCAGCGGCAAATAACATCGCAAGGCTCAAAGGGAAGAACAGGATCGTGGCTACGAAACCTCAAGAAGTTCTTAAAATATTTGCAGAGTTTTATAGGGAATTGTATCGGTCTAGGCATGACACTCCCACGGCCACACGGCTGGAAACTGAGGCAAATTCCCCTATAATACAGGAATTAGAGGAAGATATGACAATTGGTGAAGTATTGATGCTCTTCAGGGGATGGCATCAGGAAAGGCAGCCGGTCCGGATGGTATCCCAATGGAAATCTATAAGGTTTTACAGATAGTTTAGCCCCCCTTCTTTTGGACCTGTTCCTGGCTGTACAGCAGAAGGGAGTCCCGCCTCAGTCTTGGCAAGAGACTAACATCGTTCTCTTCTTAAAGAAAGGGAAAGCGGCAGAATACCCGTCCTCATATAGACCCATCACCTTGATAAATGCCGATGAAAAGTTATACTCTAAAATCATCGCGCTTAGACTAGCTAGAATTATTACCCCTCTGGTAAGCCCGTGGCAACACGGCTTTATACCAGGGAGAGGGACTACGGACCATATCCGCCGGGCAATTTCATTGTTTGATATAGCGGAAGCCTCAGGGGAGCAGATGTCCCTTATTTTGCTCAACGCACAAAAAGCTTTTGATCAGGTCGAATGGGCGGATCACTGTTTAAATATCGACAACAAAAACACCGACGTACAAAAATATCGATGTAAAAATATCGTATACAAAAATATCGCCATCCTATACTTAAACAAGATTTTACACAAATATCGATATTTAAATATCGCCGTAATAAATATTGTGAACAAAAATATCGACTACAAACATATCGATAACAAAAATATCGAAAAATTTAAATTATAAAGAGACACAACAAAAATATCGATAACACTAATATCGACTTACAAATATAATTATAACTTATATCAAAAATATCGATAATACTATTCAACATTAAATAAACACTCCTTACAACTATATAATAATTTAATATATTAAAACAAATAATATTAAATAATACCAACATATATAAAATTAATATATATTTAAAACAATTATAAAACAATTATAAAAACCCTAATAAATATATCAATTCACAAAAAACAATAAATATACTCACTGACACATAATTATTCACATATATATAATATACAACAATTATTAACGTTATAAAGTAAAAGTATTAACAAATATATTTAATTAACTACAACAAATAATTTATTATAAACATCAAACAAACAACACATATATTTACCTAATTAAAAAGTAACTACTACAAAATTCAAAAAACGTATTTCAACCAATGATTTTAAACTAAAAGAGCACAAACCAATTAAAATTGAGAAGTAATTAACTAAACACTATAAAAACTAAGAATTCACTTTAAAATAATTACCGTTTATCGGCCAAACACGGAGGGAGAGCGTTACTTTGCTGGAGAGAGAGAGAAAGAAGATCTACAAAAACTACTATAACAGATTATGCTACAACACAGGTAAGAAAAAGCATTTTTTTATTATTATAAATGCCTCAACCTCCTTAACTTAACTACCTAAATTAATTAAATGTTCTCCTCTTTTTAAATCAAAACTAAACTTGCTAACAACCACAGCAAAAAAAATAAAATCCAAATGTGATTAAGAACCTTATCTAACTCTACATGATAAAAAACATGAACTATTAAAAAAGCAACTTTACCTAGAAATAAAAGAAAATTGTCTAATTTTGTTACATGCTTAAAATGAGAAAACAAAACTAATAAATACATTTTTCTTCACAGCTTTGACAAACTGCATCTACAAAAGAACATCCACCAAATTAAATTCATCTACTACAAAAAGTAAGTATACTTTCAGTGTAAAAAAATGATTAAGACAAAGAAACTAAAAATAATCTCTAATATAATTAACATAAACAATTTTCGACCCCATCTACAGAAATTACAACTGTGAAAATCAAAAAGCAGCAAATAAAGCCATCAACAAAACAGAAAGAACAATAATGTAAGTATTTTCTTTAAATTACTACTAAAACTAGCATATTTATAATTCACAAAAGCATATTTACTCAACACATATGTATATATCTTCACAGATATACCCTAGAAATGGCTGAAGGAGCAAGATTTATTACATCGCAAAAGGGAGAATTAATGCTTTGCTACATGGGTTATACCTACACCCAAGAAAAGGTGAAAGATAATAAGACACATTTCAAATGTAGCAAATACTATTCAACTGCATGTTATGGTCGAGCTACAACTATAGATAACAATGTTGTGAATGTTAAAGAGCACAACCATCCACCCAATGTGACAGAATTAGAAGTAAGGGAAGCCTTAGAAACAATTCGAGAAGCAAGCACAAGCTCCCAACAGACAAGCACTGAAATCTTGAAGAATGTGTTGACAAAAGTACCGGAACATATCACAGGACAATTGCCCTCTATCCCCAACCTGAAACGATTAATCGCTAAAACTAAAAGAGCTTCCGATCCAACTTCACCCACCCCCAAACCTTTGAAGAAATTGAAATACTGCCTGAATATACTATCACCCACAAAGAGGACAAATTCTTGATATATGACAACCAAAGTAAAGATAAAAGAATTCTTGTTTTTGCAACGAATAATAACTTGCAAAAATTGAAACACTGTGAAACATGGATGATGGACGGAACTTTTAAAGTGTGTCCAAAACCATTTTTACCAACTTTACACCATTCATGGTGAATTTCAGGAAACCAATATTCCCTTCATTTATGCATTACTGCCAAATAAAAATAATCCCACCTATATTGAACTATTAACAACAATAAAAGAATTAACTGATAATTATTATCCTCAAAGGATAATAATAGATTTTGAACTGGCTATGATTCAAGCTATTCTTAAAATATTCCCACATACTGCAATTCAAGGGTGTTACTACCATTTTAATCAAAGTATGTGGAGACACCTCCAAAAATCTACCTTAAGTATAGAGTACTCTACTAACAGCAACTTTGCATATCAAATTAAAAAATGGATTGCACTAGCATACGTGCCAACAGAAGTAGCAAATTATTATAACTTGTTAATAGATAGTCCTTTCTACCGCAGTAATGAAACAAAATTAAGTCCCTTGTTGGATTACTTTGAGGGCACCTGGGTGGGGAGGTTGCATCGTTCAGGTCACCGTAGACAACCAAAATTTCAAATTCCCTGGTGGAATGTCTACGCCAGCACTATTGCACAAAAAGCAAAAACTAATAACGCAGTAGAAGGATGGCATAATGCCTTCCCGGCCACAATAGGGAGAGGGCAACCAACACTCCACAAACTTATACAATCAATAAAAAAGAACAAAGTTACCAAGAGCTCAGAGTGGAACAATCTCTGAGCAAAATAGGACCAAAACTGAGTAAACAAACAAGTAGTATGTACGAATACCTCCAACAAAAAACGAGAATGTATCCAGATATCCAAGGTCTACAATACATAGACATGATTGCAAAATCTATTCTTTAATGTAAAACAAATAGCAAACATTAAAAACATATCAAACACACAAAGGGGCCGATTCCGATTCGGGCCGGAAATCTATCCGACCGAGCCGGACCCGGAGAGATTTCCGACCGAATCGGACCCGTGCAGCCCGACCGAACGAATACGATGCGTCCGTATGCTATCGTACTATAGTCGGTCGTACTCCCATTGAAGTCAATGGGAGCCGGTCGTACAACGCGTACGCGGGCTCTCATTGCCTCAATGGGTGTGAGGCGAACAAGGGCGCCCCCTACAGCGGGTACTCGGCGAAGCGACTCACGCCGTACACGCACAGGTAGGGGGGACCCATGGGTCCCCCATGTGTGCGAATCGCGTGGCTACGCGTACAGGGGGGTCCGACACGGACCCCCGAAGTACGGCTCCGACTGCTCTTTCGAGCCGGACGGCGCGTGTCGGTCAGACTGCTCGCGGCGCCCATCGTACTTACCCGGCCGGGGAACGTCTCCATTGCGCGGTGCGAGTCGTGTCCGAGCGAGTCGGTCGGTGCGGTTCGACCCGGGGACGAGTCGGTCGGAGCAGTTGGGACGCCCGAACGAGTCGGTCGGCGATTTCACATCGTACTCGCTCGTCCGGACACGGTACGGATCGGTCGGGAAATAGGGCTCCGAATCGGATCCGGTTAAGCCGAATCCGATTCGGAGCCCTACCGGCCGAGATCGGAATCGGCCCCAAAGTATTTTTATTTTTATATTAGTTAAATTATGTCATAAAATTTTCTATATAACTCAATATCATATGACATAATATGACTAATAAAAAAATGAAAATCACAAATAGACATTGCACACCCTCAATAATATTAAAAACAACTTACAGTTGTGTAGCTGTAGAATATCCTCGAAATAGATGAAATAAAAAACAATCCAAGGCAAAAATAATCCATGTAGAAACGAAACACCCCAAAAAATGGAAAAATACAACTGTAGATAAAAAATCCAACGCAGCAATCCTCTCGATAAAAAAACCATAAAAACTAGCAAATATTTAGCTGTAAAAAATGCTCCAACAACCCGATCAAAAAAAGGTAAATGTATAGCAACTTGTTTTAAAACAAGAAACAACAATTTCCTTTATTAAAAAAAAAAAAAAATGCGTGAACAACTCCATCTGTTCACCAAAGCCCAAACCTGTAAATAGAAGCAAACAACACCCACCCATAACAAATATATAAACCCACAAATCGAAATAACAACATATAATAAATATAAACACACATAGTAAAGTAATAAGTAAAATTACATTGCATTCTAATAACATTCGATAGTAAATAAAACACGAAATCACTAACCTACGTAAACAACACGTAACTTTCGTAAAAACTTTAAATAACACTTTTACAAATACATTGACACTAACTTAACACTACCTTAAAACTAACTTAAAAGTAAATAAAAGTAAACTTACAGGAACGGAGACGAAGCAGCTCCCAACCGCGAGGTTCCGTCTTCATAAATGACCCAAACAACGAAGTAGATAGGTCAAAAAGTGAATAAAGGAAAATAAAATGGCGGCATAATTAAAACAAAAATAGGACTAACTCCCCATAGGAATGAATGGAAACTAATAAAAATGCTTTAAAAATGTTTAAAAATGTATAAAATAGTATATATATATTTTTTTTAAACAATGTTTAAAATAAACATATAAAAATGTAAAATATACATTAATTATTTTATTATAAAGAAATTATAATATAATAATTAATGTATATTAAAATATATGTTTATTACATTCACTTTTAATTTCCAAATATTATACAAATGTTCAAAAATATATTTGTACTTTTCAAAATATCAATGGAAAAAAGTTGTAAATTATTTAACATACTAAATTTTATTTTATTAAAATAATATTTGATATGCTATATTAAAAAAAACCATAATGTAATAAAATGTACAATGTATATATATTCCAACTCCTGGATTTTTGTAAATCATGATATAAAAATGTCAAAAAGTTGACGACAAATATTTATATATTTGAATTAAAAAATATTAAACAATACAAAAGATACTGTATATTAATGTAAAAATTATACTGTTTTACTTTACCATTATATATGTATACCAAAAAAATGTAAAATATTTAAGAACTGTCAAATACATTTGTACATCAATGTAATACAATATAATTTGTTGAACATATCTAAATAAATGTTACAATCTCCTCATAAAATGTGAAAAAACATAACAAGGTGTATTATTTTTTGCAATATTGTATTAAATTGTAAAAATAAATTAAATATCATAATTTACTATTCTAACTGCAACTCCAAAAAAACATATGGGAAAGTGCTGGATGGTAAACCATAATAATTTACTATTCTAACTCCAAATCCAATTAAACTCTGGGAAAGTGCTGGATGGTAAACCATAAAAATTTACTATTCTAACTCCAAATCCAATGAAACTCAGGGAAAGTGCTGGATAGTAAACCATAATAAATTACTATTCTAACTCCAAATCCAAAAAACTCAGGGAAAGTGCTGGATAGTAAACCATAATAATTTACTATTCTAACTCCAAATCCAATTAAACTCTGGGAAAGTGCTGGATGGTAAACCATAATAATTTACTATTCTAACTCCAAATCCAATTAAACTCTGGGAAAGTGCTGGATGGTAAACCATAATAATTTACTATTCTAACTCCAAATCCAATTAAACTCTGGGAAAGTGCTGGATGGTAAACCATAATAATTTACGATTCTAACTCCAAATCCAATGAAACTCAGGGAAAGTGCTGGATGGTAAACCATAATAATTTACTATTCTAACTCCAAATCCAAATAAACTCAGGGTAAGTGCTGGATGTTAAACAATAATAATTTACTATTCTAACTCCAAATCCAATTAAACTCAGGGAAAGTGCTGGATAGTAAACCATAATAATTTACACTCTCGATATTTTTGCACAACTAACAAATCGATATTTTTGACATAGATATTACTTACATCGATATTTAACACCAACGATATTCTTACCTCGATATTTATGTATGTCGATATTTTGCCGTCGATATTCTTGCTCTGCACCCGAATGGGCATATCTCTGGGGCAACCTTAGAAATAAAGGTTTTGGACCACGAATATCAACGGCCATAAGAGCTATGTACGTGCAATCTTTTGCAAGGATTCAATTGATGGGTAGGGAAGCAGAAAGGATTTGGATAGCTCGTGGTACAAGACAGGGCTGCCCTTGCTCCCCAATCCTTTTTGCATTATACATTGACCCATTCATAAGTGCAATCATACAAGATCAAGTAATCAAACCATTTGTGGTCAGGGCGTTTAATACCAAGGTGTTAGCATATGCTGACGATATAGCTGTCATCACCCCTGACCCAATAGGTACATTAGCAAGGCTCGAAGAGTTGGCCTCAGAATTTGGCAGGGAGTCTGGGTATGGTTTGAATACTGAAAAGACTAGGATTGTGTGTACTAAAAACACGGCATGTCAGGATCCACGTAAGACTGAGGCCGCTACATATCTTGGGATAAATATCTCGGCGGAAGTTGGTTCCATATGGGATATCAATGCGGCTCCTCTCATAGAGAAGATAGGTAGAGATTTAAGAAGGATAGACAACTTACATCTGTCTATCATAGGAAGAAGTAATGTGATCAAAATGACAATGTTCCCTAAGGTTTTCTACCTACTCCGATGTATTCCGCTGGAACCAGCAAATGCTTTTTAAAGATTTTAAATGGGATATTTTCACAATTCATATGGAACTACAGAAAGATCAGGAGATCCATAACATTCATGACATTACCACAAGATAGGGGGGTTAGCAGTTCCTAACCTTCTATATTACTATTGGGCCATAATGCTGCAGCAAATGGGTATATTGTTTAAATCCAAGGCAGAAACAACCCCGGGAGGACAGGATGAAATCCCTCCATCTATTTTCGAATTGGCTATTGGTGGTGCAGCACCAGGGATTCTAATGATTCAGCTGGAGGGGAGTTATTATAAAAAAACACGATTTAAGCCTCTTAGAGCGGCCTGGAACGTTTGGCACAAAGTGTGTCAGCATTTAGAAATCCCAAAGCTACAGAGATACATATCATTGTGGCGGTCACCAGTTTTTCCTGCCCCACTTTATAACGCAATGGGTAAAAGATGGGAACAGGCTGGAATTATTAGTATAGGAGACATACTTTATCTAAATTGAGTTATGTCATTCATAGAACTCCAGGAGAGATATGGTGTGGACTCCAGTTCATTTTTTAAGTATGCACAAATCAGGGAGACAATCAGACCCGTTGTGCCACAGATTATAAATAAGGGCAGAATACAGTGTTAGAGTGTTTGGTATATAAACAGCCGCTTATTAAGGATCTATATTCCATCTTGACTACGGCCAATGTGGATGACATACCTAGAGTCGAAACCGTATGGGCAGACAAACTGGGGAACCCAGATGTTGATTTAAGTAGATCATTATTGTTGTCTAAAACGGTGTTTTTATCTGCCAATTTAAAAGCGCAACATTTTAAATCAGTTTTTAGTTTAAATTTTACACCGCAAAATTATTTGCTTGGGGGAAAAGGGAAAATGACCTCTGTCCAAGGTGTGCACAGGGTCCCGCTGATATGGTTCATATGTACTCCGAGTGTATCATACTTAATGAATTAAAACAGGGGATTGAAACATTTCTGTATAAAACTTTATCGCGGGCGGTGCCACTATTTCCGACCATGATGTTACTAGGTTATGATGAGACTTTACAGTTGGAATCAACGCAAGTTGGCTTTTGCTGTATGGTAACCGCAATAATTCGCATAATGATCACATCAAAATGGAAGGATGTGGATCCTCCGACATATCAAGCGTGGTACGCCAGATTGTTTTATGTATTTATTTGAGATGGGTTTGTACAAATGTAAAGGTCGGAGGGCGAAGAAAAGGGGCATCCAAGTTTGGAGTCCGCTTATGGAATAGAATAAGTGGTCTATCATGTACTAATTTTTATGAATGTCTGTATTGGTTATCTTCCGATTCCGGTTCACTGTATTTACTGCTTTTCTGAGATGATAAAATAAAAAATATGATTTAAAAAAAAAAGAAATTAACACACCTGTATTAGCACTTTAAAAAATAATTAAAACATCTATTTGTTGGTGCAAGTGTCCGTTATCATGATGAACCTTGCACCTAATTCAAATAACCATCACATACAATTTTGACAAGTGTATGCACTTAACAAAGTAGACATTTAAAAAATCAGTTGCATTTCCTGCCATAATGGTAAATAGAAAATATGTACTTCACATTTTAGTCATAAACATTTCTAGTAATCAAACAATTGCAAATGAAAATTAATGTCAGGACAACTTGTTGAAAATAAAATTGTGGTTTTATTATCCGCATGAGATACTTCTCTCAACAATTAACTTTAATATAATAAATATAAAGAGAATCAATAGTCTCTGAATTCTGTGCCCGTGGTGGAAACTTGCCTCCTATGTTACTGCCAAGGGGAACCTCCTCAGGAAGGGGCACCTAGTGGGCACAGAGCAGGCACCTCAATGATCTTTCTTGGGAGGGGTGGGCTTGGGAGGGGTTGTATTTGGGTTTGAGAGGGGTGGGAGGGGTGGGTTTGGGTTTTGGAGGAGTGGGTTTGTGTTTCGGAGGGGTGGTTTTGAGTTTGGAAGGGGTGAAGGTCAGAGAAGAAATAAAAGCAGAACTAGGATAAAGGGTAGGACGGGTGAGAGAGGACTGGGTTTTGGAGGGAGAGGGAGCTGGAGTGTGTGATGAGCATGTGTCTGTCTGTTGTACAGTTGCATGTGGGTCTGGTGTATGTTTCGTACATTTGGGTGTGTGTTTCTTGGCAGGTGTATGTTGGTCAGATGAGTGCATGCATTTGTGTTTGGTGGGTGTTGTTATGTATGTAGGTGTGTGTTTAGAGGAGTGTGCTGCTGAGGTGGTTGGTGTGGTTTTGGTGCATGTGGATGTGGTGGTTCTTATGGGTGTGGTGGTAGATGTGGTTCCTGTGGGTGTGCTGGTGGTGATGGTTGTGAGTGTGGTGGTGGGTGTGGGGATAGGTGTGGAGCTTGTGGGCATGCTGGTGGTGCTTGTGGGTATTGTGGTGGTAGTGGGTGTGACGGTTGTGGGTTTGGTGGTGCATTTGGTGGTGGTTGTGGTGGTGAGTGTGGTGGGGGCTGTGGTGGCTGTGGGTGTGGTGGTGGGTGTGGTTGTTGTGGGTGTGCTGGTGGTTGTGGTGGGTGTGGTGTCTGTATGTTGTTGTTTCTTGGTGTGTTTGTGTGTATGTGTGTGTGCTGCTTGTGCCTGTTGTAGTAGGTGCATGAAAAGGAGTGAGGGTGCTTGGGACAGGGTAGGGAATTGGGATGGGGAAGGGGCCTGAGTTGGGGCACAATGTTGGCCTAGTTGGGAGGCTCCGGTCAGTGAGGAGGCTACTCCTGTAAATGCTCTCTGCAGGCCAGACATAGCACTATGAATGCCTTCCAGGTATGCTACCATTTGTTGCATGTGGCAACTAAGGCCCTGAATGGCATTCTGGAGTGCAGTCTGGCCTACAGAGATGTTTTGTAGGAGGTCAATGGCCTCCTCACTGAGCGCAGCCGGGGGAACAGGGGCAGGGGGTGAGGTGTATGCAGAGAAGGAGACCCCATCCCTTTTAGGGGGTGGGTTTGGCCAACTGGGGGGAGCAAGAGAGAGGGTGGAGATGGGACTCTGGGTGGCGGACATGGGTGCAGGTGGAACAGTTGCAGTAGGGTCAGCCACCACTAGGGACTGTTCGCTTGTGGAGGCCTTTGAAGATAATATAAAGCTGATGGCCTCCTTGCCAGTCCTCTCTCCCTTTGTGCCACTGTTTCCATCGATGTTGGTGGTCTCAGAACCCAAAACACAGTGGCCAGCAGCTTCCCCGCCTACGTGGCCAATTTCTCCTTCACCTGCTCCTGATGATGCTGAAATGACATATACAATAGTTGTATTCTAACTGTGTAAATAGAACTGATCATGAACTTTGATCACAAAACATTTTCCAAGTTTCCATATTTCACCTGCATCAAGGCTCTCAAAATCTAGTTCTGCATTATCATTATCTCATGCATGTAGGCAAGATTTTCAGAAACATTTGGTCACAGTTTTGTAACTCTCAATGATTTCTTCTATATTGTGTATGATCTTGTCTCATCCATTTTCAATTCTCTCCAGGAACTGTTTAACACCTCTGAATGGTTGGGCTTTGTTGTTTAGAATAGTGAACTTATTTCACCAAAAAGGATTTAACCAAAAATACCTTTGCACAGTGAATTTACAAGGCCAATAATTCTGCATTATTTTTATTCACAAAAAGTAATATATGAATCAATTTATGAGAACAGCTACTGCAATGTTGTACTAATATTTAAATAAACTGAAAGGCAGTTTCCTTTGTTTGGGCATTTCACAATGGTAACACTTCAAGGAACTAAAGTATATGTCAAATGTAAAAAAAATTATATGGATTCAGTACTGAAGCAGCTTATCAATGTATCACGCACTATGTATATACCTAGGTTTCAAGAAATTAAGAATTTATTTTTTCAGTGGATTGACAAATGACTTCTATAGCATAAGTAAATACCTAGGCCTTGATGCATTTCTAATCCACTTCAGTACAGAGCAAAAACAGTTTCACATTTGACTCCAAAATATCTCTAGCAATTTGAAGTTTGTTTTACCATTGCGTAATTATTTTGCAAAATAAGCTGGCTTTCACTTTAGGCAAAAATTGGTACAACATCACAGTAAATATTACATACGCTGATTCATATATAATCTTTACATCAAATATTCAAAAGTAATTCACAATATGCAACGTATTACACCTTGATGCATTTCTACATTTTCCTAATGAGTCATTAGTTGGGCCTGATTTTGAGCTTTCCAGATGGGATACCCAACATATATGTACTGGAACATTCCATCTGCAAAAGTCCCTTTAACTATCCCATATTTCTCCATCACTGATTTATCATCTGGACATAACAAAGGACATTGAAAAATGGTTTTGGGTATGAGTTACTGTAGGAAGGTGGAATCTGACTATATGGTTGCCCCCACTTGTTTTATGGTGTTTTGTTGGTTTATGACTTAGTTGGACTGGGATCCTGCTATTCAGGGCCCCAGTCTATCTGCTTTCTCTGTAAAATGGTTTCCATGTGCCTTAGGCACATCTCTGATTGGAATCTGGAGTGCCCTTATAAGTCCCTAGTATATGGTATACTATGTACCAAGGGCATAGGTACCTCAGAGGCCTACCCGGGGCTGCAGCACGTATTGTGCCACCCCTGGACGGCCATCCAAACTGACACCACAGGTCTGCTACTGCAGCCTGGGTAAGGTGGTGCATGCACCCCTTACTGTGATATAGGTTACCTATATCACTAAATACATACACACATATAAACCTATAAGTCACTCCTAAGGCAGGCCTTATCAATCCTAAAGGCAGAGTGCATGGTTCCTATGTGAGAGGGTGCCCCTGCATGAGCAGGGCCCCTCTGCAGCGTTCGGAGACCATCTCTGATGCTGTTTGTAATGCAGCCTGACCATATACTCTTAAGCGCATTATATCCTCGCGGTAAAATGCTAACTTTGGAATGGATGCACCTAAACATGTCGTGTTTGGTGTCAAACATCTTGGAATACTACCCCCCCACCAATCCTGGTGGCGGGGGTAGCATTCCACCCTTCTAGAGGGAAAGACATGTTAACTCTGGCTTACCCGGTAACTTCTTTCTGAAGCCCTGGCATCACAAAATGGATGCTGCTGCCACAGACACAAGTCTGGCCTCCTGCTGCTGGACGAAACTCCGGCAGGGGAGGCCTGGACAATAGGTTTCCTGTTGCAGGGAGGTGTGACCACCTCCCCAGACAGGATAATGTGTATTGGGGCTGGGTGGGTGCACTCTTAGAGTGCTTTGAAGTCCTGCACTGGGGGAGCAAAAGGCTCCTCTGTGCATATGCCAGTTCAAACCAGCTCAGGGGCTACCTGCCCCTGCTCTGGCGCGAAACTGGACAAAGGGAAGTGGGTGTAGCCACCCCTCCCTTGACCCTCCCATAGGTGGGGTCATAGAGTTAGTCCAACCCCTATTTTTAGAATAAAGGTAGGAACCCAGTCCTTAGGACTTTAGATTACACCTGGATGAAACTCTGAAACTGAATCCTGGACCTTCGACGCTCTACTCACGATTAGAGGACTGAAGAATCTCCCTTGGGGTCAAGGAGTGACTCCCCTGCTTGGCAGGCACCAAAGAAGCATCTGTCCGGTTCGCATCACTGAAGCTCCCGTCGGACGCCAAAGTCATCGCATCACCAGAGGTAGATTCTCAGACTTCTCCGAGGCTACCCTGAGCTCCCAGCAAAGCTGAGGCCCGTGGCTATCGTGGGTGACTTGAGACCATGACCCCTGGACACCGAGCACACTTGCAAGTGCATCATCTTCTGGGTCTCCTAAGAAGT
This sequence comes from Calotriton arnoldi, assembly GCA_963921515.1. Classification (NCBI taxonomy): domain Eukaryota; kingdom Metazoa; phylum Chordata; class Amphibia; order Caudata; family Salamandridae; genus Calotriton; species Calotriton arnoldi. The sequence continues at coordinate 182,680 of CAWUFW010012324.1, read as the reverse complement.
CGTGCTTTGGGCTCCGAGTAGCCCTAGCCTCCAGCACCACCTGCACCGAAGATCACTGGCCCCCACTCCACGAGTGTCCTGTAAGCCAGCTCCACGTGCGGCGTCATGAGGCTCCTTCGCGGTCGCTAGCCCGTTGGCTAGTAGCCCTTGACGAAGGCCAATCTTTTCTTTACTTGGCAGTCTGGTTGCTCCAGGCCTGCCCTCACTTACCCTCGCTGGGTGAGTTCTCCAGACCTTGCTGGTCTGCATCATCGACGATCTACATCTTACTCGAGACTTGCCGTTGCCAAGGCTTGTTGGGTCCAATCTGGTCGCCGACACCTCTGCACTCGACAGACATCGAGCCACAGCCCGAATCCTGCTCTTGGTTGCTGACAACGCCTCCCGGACCTCGTGGCTGAAGAGTCAAGATGACCGTCAATGAACCTGAAGCACTCAACATCGGTGGGCATCTGTCCATCGCCTTCCTGGTCACTGGCTAGTGACCCAGACTCTGTCCCCTCTGCTTTCAGGTTCTTCAGAACTCCGATCCACTCTTGGATCCACCCGGACACTTTTCTCCTGGTCGCCAGCAGCACTTTGCAGCAGATCGCCATAAGAAACGACGACGAAACCCGACCCCGAAAGGCACCTATGCACCCGGCTTCCCTGGGTGAGGTAACACGAGTACTCCGGTGCTCCCGTGGGTAGAGACTCTTCAAAGTCCTAGATCTCAAAGGGTTTTGTCCTAGTCCTCTTCTAAGTGTCCCTTTCCTCTATTTTCCTGATCCCGACTTTCTCCATAGAAGTTAACGGCGTATCGCGGTTGTGTATTTACACTGCACGCGTCTCCCGTGGGTCCCCTGTGTCACTACCTTGGGTGGTTCCTTGTGGTCCAAGCACTTCTAGAGGCTCTAGGCCTAGTGTCTAGTTCAGTCGTGGTTCGCATACCACTTTATTGTTATATGGTTTGGTACGCCCCTAGGGCCCAAACGTGTATTTGTGCTATTACTGTGATTTAAGATCTTATAACCTATGCACTTCGAACTCTAGCCTCATAAAGAGACTAGAGGGGTGTGTTTAGTAATAAATACATATATTTTGAATATATACCTGGTGTGGTGCTCTTTCATTTGGTCACTCAAGAGATTATAGACTGGTAAAACAAGCTGCTTTACATTCCTTCAAGACTTAGCCTGAAGGCTGCTCTCCATAGCTACCACTAGGATAGCTTTCAATAAGGTTGTCTTTAACCTATCTACCATAAGAGTCGATTTGGACTGGTGCAAGGTGCCCACTATAATTAGTGGACAGCATATGCCAGGCCAACTTCTCACATTGGTGTGCAGCGTGTGGGATTCCAGCTTGCTATTGTTTTACCAGATAATCTCAATTGAATTGATCAACTGAAAACCACTAAAGGTACCTAAGGTACATATAATTTAAGCTTAGAATAACAGTAAGTTCTACTGAACTTAGAGTTGTGTGTTAAGGGATAGCACAACCCTTTCTACAACTCAAGAGAGTTTAGTAGGCCACACTAGAGTAGGTAGTGCATACACCACACCACACTAGTAATGTCTTTAAAAGCAGGATCCACAGATGCCTTGCAGGAAGCCATTGAGCTTCCACCCTCCAAGTATGACACACTCCCATTCTTGGAAATGAGAGCTTTGTGTAACGTGAGGAAATTAAGGACAGGCCAAAGTCCCACCACCCAACACCTCCAGGAGTTGTTGGTGGCTTATGATCTTAGTAAGTCCTCAGAGACTGAAGGGGTAGGAGCAGAGGGTGGGCCAGCAGATGAGGAAGGGGCCAGGGGTACTACTACCCCCAGCCCCCTCTGAAACTGACCAGGAGGGTGACAATGACCCTGACCTGGAAAACCCAATCCCTTCTGGGGAAGATGAAGATGAGGATCTAGAGAACCACACCTTTGTCCCCCAGGAAGGATTATGAGTGTGCTCAGAAAGTCTAGGTCTCCTTCTCAGGAGTCTAACCACTCTGGCACCTCAATAGGGAGCTCTGTTTCTTCTCACAGGAGGGAATCCTCTCATGAGAGAAGAAAGAGACTGGTCCAGTATGAGGAAACTCAACTAGAGATCAGGAAGAAGCAATTGGCTTTAGATAGAGAATCCCTAGATCTCCTTAGAGAGAGAAGAAAGTTGGGACTAGAGTCCCATGGTGGCAGCAATATCCCTAGAGATAGGGAAAGGTCTTATGACCATAGAAACCTAAACAAGATTGTCCCTCCCTACCAGAGTGGGGATGACATCCACAAATGGATAACTGCACTGGAGAGGGCCTGTAAAGTTCAGAAGGTCCCCCAGAGGCAGTGGGCAGCAATCTTGTGGCTCTCCTTTGCAGACAAAGGTAGAGACAAGCTCCTCACTGTAAGAGAAGAGGATGCTGACAATTACACAGTCTTGAAGAGTGCTCTGATAGATGGGTTTGGCCTAACCACTGAACAGTATAGGTTGAAGTTCAGAGACACCCAAAAAGCTCAGACTCAAGACTGGTTGATTTTGTAGATTGTGCTACAAAGGCTCTGGAAGGTTGGATACATGGCAACAAAGTGCATGACTTTTTAGGATTGTACAATTTGATTATGAGGGAGCAGATCCTTAATAATTGTCAAAACCAGCTTTTGCACCAGTATCTGGTGGACTCTGATCTGACCTCTCCCCAAGAATTGGGAAAGAAGGCAGACAAATGGGTCAGAACCAGAGTAAAAACTAGAAATCAGGGTGGTGACCAGAAGAAAGATTCTACTAAGTCCCAAGAGAAAGGTGGGGATAAATCTAAGGATAAGTCCCCTACAGGGCCCCAAAATTCCTCTTCTGGGGGTGGGTCCCAAACTCCTTCCTCTCCTGAAAAGAAACCCTATTGCCATGTCTGTAAAAAGCCTGGGCACTGGAAAACTGATCCCAGTTGCCCCAGGATTGGCAATAAAGAAAATGTTCCTCCCACAACTACTACCACCCCTCCTGGTACTACCAGTAGTAATCCTCCAGTTGGGAGTAGTGCACCCAAAAAGTTGGGTGCTTTTGCAAGAGGAACAGAGGTGGGCCCTAGTTTAGACAGGGACCCCTCAACAGACTCCTCTGACTCTGATGGTGGTATAGGATTTGCCACCTTTACCATGGGTCCCATAGCATTGGGCAGGTACAGATTGGAGCCAATAATTAATGGTCAGAAAGCTGTGGCATTTAGGGACACAGGGGCTAGTGTCACCATGGTGGCAGGGAAACTAGTCCCCCTCACCAGCTTTTACCTGAGTTTAAATACCAGGTGACCAACATTGATGGTGTCAGAACAGATCACCCCATGGCCATAGTCAATCTCAGCTGGGAGGGGGTCACAGGCCCAAAAAGAGTGGCAGTGTCCCCAACCCTACCTGTAGATTGCCTGATGGGCAATGATTTGGAAATTTCAGCCTGGGCTGAAGTTGAACACCAAACCCATCTTAGGATGTTGGGCGTCCCTGCCAAGGTTAGTGGGGCTGTGATGGCCACAGCCCCAGCCCAAGAATTTGGAGAGATGGAGCCTGAAAGAATGGCCCACTCTCCCCCAAAAGAGAGCACAAGGGTTGAAGAAAAGTCTTCTTCCCTCCAGACAGTAGGTAAGGGTCAGCCTCCTCAGGGAACTGACCCCACCCCTAGTGAAGGAACTGCCCCAGAGGTAGTCAGGCCTGGCCTGGCCACACCCCTGATGGCAGAGGACCCTTCCAAGGTGGGACCCAGTCTGGAGCAGGTAACCTGCCCCTCTCTACCCTGCCTCAGCCAGCCCAGGGCTGCAGAGGTCAGGGAGGCCAGTGGACCCCCAGGGCCCCCTGTCCAGAGGAAGCCCCCATCAGCAGATTAGGGGCACCCAGTCTAGTAGCCCTAGCCAGGTGCAAATTCCTCTACACACTGAGGGATCCCCCATACCTTTATGTAGGGACCTCCCCAGAAGGACTCTGGTAGGCAAGGGCAAACCTGGGACCAGAAGGTTCCAAACCTGCCATGTCCCTCCAGTAGTCCATCCAAAGGGACCCAACCCCCAGCTGTAGGCAGCCAAAGGTTGACCCTTAGAGCAAAGTGCAACTCAGTCATGGAAAGACAGGCATACATGGTGACCAGTGATCTGAGGAAGCTGAGGCCAACATTCCTAGGGCCTCTTTTCCCTACTCAGCCACCTCACCAGCCTTGTACTTTACCTAAGCACACCACAGGTAGTGATGCCCCATGGTGGAGACCCTCTCATACCCTTAGGGTGAGGGATTGCTTAGTGGACCATAAGACAGGGGGCAACCATGCTAGTGCAGGTGCTTCCTTATATGACCACTTAGTCAATGAAGGCTCAACTGGCCAAGGTTAGCCTTATCTCCTTTCGTTTGGGGGGGGGGGTTATGTAGGAAGGTGGAATCTGACTATATGGTTGCCCCCACTTGTTTTATGGTGTTTTGCTGGTTTAGACTTAGTTGGACTGGGATCCTGCTATTCAGGGCCCCAGTCTATCTGCTTTCTCTGTAAAATGGTTTCCATGTGCCTTAGGCACATCTCTGATTGGAATCTGGAGTGCCCTTATAAGTCCCTAGTATATGGTATACTATGTACCAAGGGCATAGGTACCTCAGAGGCCTACCCGGGGCTGCAGCACGTATTGTGCCACCCCTGGACGGCCATCCAAACTGACACCACAGGTCTGCTACTGCAGCCTGGGTAAGGTGGTGCATGCACCCCTTACTGTGATATAGGTTACCTATATCACTAAATACATACACACATATAAACCTATAAGTCACTCCTAAGGCAGGCCTTATCAATCCTAAAGGCAGAGTGCATGGTTCCTATGTGAGAGGGTGCCCCTGCATGAGCAGGGCCCCTCTGCAGCGTTCGGAGACCATCTCTGATGCTGTTTGTAGTGCAGCCTGACCATATACTCTTAAGCGCATTATATCCTCGCAGTAAAATGCTAACTTTGGAATGGCTGCACCTAAACATGTCGTGTTTGGTGTCAAACATCTTGGAATACTACCCCCCGCCAATCCTGGTGGCGGGGGTAGCATTCCACCCTTCTAGAGGGAAAGACATGTTAACTCTGGCTTACCCGGTAACTTCTTTCTGAAGCCCTGGCATCACAAAATGGATGCTGCTGCCACAGACACAAGTCTGGCCTCCTGCTGCTGGACGAAACTCCGGCAGGGGAGGCCTGGACAATAGGTTTCCTGTTGCAGGGAGGTGTGACCACCTCCCCAGACAGGATAATGTGTATTGGGGCTGGGTGGGTGCACTCTTAGAGTGCTTTGAAGTCCTGCACTGGGGGAGCAAAAGGCTCCTCTGTGCATATGCCAGTTCAAACCAGCTCAGGGGCTACCTGCCCCTGCTCTGGCGCGAAACTGGACAAAGGGAAGTGGGTGTAGCCACCCCTCCCTTGACCCTCCCATAGGTGGGGTCATAGAGTTAGTCCAACCCCTATTTTTAGAATAAAGGTAGGAACCCAGTCCTTAGGACTTTAGATTACACCTGGACGAAACTCTGAAACTGAATCCTGGACCTTCGACGCTCTACTCACGATTAGAGGACTGAAGAATCTCCCTTGGGGTCAAGGAGTGACTCCCCTGCTTGGCAGGCACCAAAGAAGCATCTGTCCGGTTCGCATCACTGAAGCTCCCGTCGGACGCCGAAGTCATCGCATCACCAGAGGTGGATTCTCAGACTTCCCCGAGGCTACCCTGAGTCCCCAGCAAAGCTGAGGCCCGTGGCTATCGTGGGTGACTTGAGACCATGACCCCTGGACACCGAGCACACTTGCAAGTGCATCATCTTCTGGGTCTCCTAAGAAGTTGTGCTTTGGGCTCCGAGTAGCCCTAGCCTCCAGCACCACCTGCACCGAAGATCACTGGCCCCCACTCCACGAGTGTCCTGTAAGCCAGCTCCACATGCGGCGTCACGAGGCTCCTTCGCGGTCGCTAGCCCGTTGGCTAGTAGCCCTTGACGAAGGCCAATCTTTTCTTTACTTGGCAGTCTGGTTGCTCCAGACCTGCCCTCACTTACCCTCGCTGGGTGAGTTCCCCAGACCTTGCTGGTCTGCATCATCGACGATCTACATCTTACTCGAGACTTGCCGTTGCCAAGGCTTGTTGGGTCTAATCTGGTCGCCGACACCTCTGCACTCGACAGACATCGAGCCACAGCCCGAATCCTGCTCCTGGTTGCCGACAACGCCTCCCGGACCTCGTGGCTGAAGAGTCAAGACAACCGTCAACGAACCTGAAGCACTCGACATCGGTGGGCATCTGTCCATCGCCTTCCTGGTCACTGGCTAGTGACCCAGACTCTGTCCCCTCTGCTTTCAGGTTCTTCAGAACTCCGATCCACTCTTGGATCCACCCGGACACTTTTCTCCTGGTCGCCAGCAGCACTTTGCAGCAGATCGCCATAAGAAACGACGACGAAACCCGACCCCGAAAGGCACCTATGCACCCGGCTTCCCTGGGTGAGGTAACACGAGTACTCCGGTGCTCCCGTGGGTAGAGACTCTTCAAAGTCCTAGATCTCAAAGGGTTTTGTCCTAGTCCTCTTTTAAGTGTCCCTTTCCTCTATTTTCCCGATCCCGACTTTCTCCATAGAAGTTAACGGCGTATCGCGGTTGTGTATTTACACTGCACGCGTCTCCCGTGGGTCCCCTGTGTCACTACCTTGGGTGGTTCCTTGTGGTCCAAGCACTTCTAGAGGCTCTAGGCCTAGTGTCTAGTTCAGTCGTGGTTCGCATACCACTTTATTGGTATATGGTTTGGTACGCCCCTAGGGCCCAAACGTGTATTTGTGCTATTACTGTGATTTAAGATCTTATAACCTATGTACTTCGAACTCTAGCCTCATAAAGAGACTAGAGGGGTGTGTTTAGTAATAAATACATATATTTTGAATATATACCTGGTGTGGTGCTCTTTCATTTGGTCACTCAAGAGATTATAGACTGGTAAAACAAGCTGCTTTACATTCCTTCAAGACTTAGCCTGAAGGCTGCTCTCCATAGCTACCACTAGGATAGCTTTCAATAAGGTTGTCTTTAACCTATCTACCATAAGAGTCGATTTGGACTGGTGCAAGGTGCCCACTATAATTAGTGGACAGCATATGCCAGGCCAACTTCTCACAGTTACTTTGTCATCAATGCGTACACTTCCTGTCTGTGTTGTTCCAAACATTGTATGCCTCTCACAAATATTTTCCAAAAAATAGACTGGCTTACATGCGCATTTGTGAAGAAGGAAGACATCATGCAAATCTGTCACTTTTAACATGTTTTAAATAGTATTTTGCAATTGAAATACTTTTGGGATATGTTTTTAATCTAAATTGTAGCCGTTTAATCCGACATTTTGGCTCACTCTTGTTTGTGTATAAAACCAACTTACCAATGTGACATTTGGAACATCCACTGTATTATAAGTGCAGTTTATGCTATGTTGCCTGTAAAAGGGCTAACCTTACATCATTCACAATAGTGAAAGAGCATCACACCAGACACAATAAAGACTAGTGGCCTGTTTGGTACAACTGTTGTTTAGGCAGGCATGTGTCTGCGGAAACCAGTCCCTTGGTAGTGAACATAAATCAGGTGGTATCCTTTTCCACCAATTCAGATACAAAAAACATCACCATACACCTTCTGCAAAACTTACACTTTTAAGAACTCTTCTTCTGCATTGGACATGTGTCAACCTTAATGTTGATAGCAAAATTAGTTGCTGTAATCAAAATTAGTTATTTAACATGTTGAACTCACACTAGAACTTACCCCCTTGATGCTGCTGTGGGTATCTCAACTGCCTATCAAGCTCCGGATAGGCCACTGCAAGTCTGCGAGTCACTAGGGGGGTCAGAGTGTGGCGCACACGCTTCCCATGTTGGGAGGACTTGCCGAGCTGGACTTCTGATGACTTCTTGGTCCAGCATCGTAGGTTCTCCCACCTCTTTCGACATTTAATGCTGTGCCACTTGTAGAGCCCCAGGGTCCGCACCTTCTTGGTGATGGCCTTCCAAATGCTTTTTTTCTGATAGGCTTTGACCTGTATGGATAAAAGAAATAAAAGAAAAAAAGAAATTGTGTTGCGACTTGTTGTTTGTCTGTATTGATGTAACACAATTTTACTACATCAATCACAAGCATTAGTCAAGAGTTACTACACAATATATTTTTGTTTGTCATTTTGCCAAAATAACAACAATAAATAATACTTTTGTTGTAACCTGTTAACTACTCATATTCCTTGTCATTTCCTAAATTCAATAATCAAGGCCAGTGACATCATCTAGGCCAGGGGGCTCCAACATTTTCTGTAATGAAAGCTACTTCTCATCAGTGAATATCATTGTGAAATACTGAAGGCTAAACAACTTATGCATTGTAACCAGACACCCCTACGCCCAGCTACATTGACATAAAGCCTAATGTCCATACAGCCAGATACTATGGTTTGATCTAGATACTATGAGTAGGGCACTATAAAAGGCCTTCCATGTGTGTCAGTGAGAGTGTGGTCTTTGGGGATGTATGAAAATGTGCCCGTATGAAGGGGATATATTTCTATGGGGTGACTGAGAGCCTGTGAAATTTAAACTGTTTATGTAATTAATAACTCTCCATTTCATTTGTCTTCCATTTAGAAGCATTCAGAAGCATCATTTTGTTCACAACTCCAATTCTGAGTTGACAACGAATTGTTTCTAAGAGTCAAATACCTCAGTGCTTCAGCTGTTCACCTCTGTGACTCAGCCCCAGCCTGGCCCGCAAATCTGACTGAGCACCGCTCATTGTCAAGCCCTGCTGTCTGTAGCCAATGATCATGATGTCACATGAACACAGCCTTCCTTAACTTTGAAATGGAAATACGACCTTGTGGTCATTTGAAAAAGAACTCAAGGCTGTGAGCTACTCGGAAGGTGTCTGGGACCTACTGGTAGCTCCAAACGACTAATTGGAGACACCTGATCTAGGCTCAGTGATTTGTAGGATAATGCACATAGCAAACATCATTTTAAATTGGTATGTAAAAATGTATATATATGTACAGTTGTAAATAAGATATAATGGGTTATCTACTTTTACATGATGTGAAATTTCTACATTTCACATGAAAATCATACATATACATAGATATACATCTCCAGATACACAACAAATAAAATTTAGGGCTCAAAACACACAACACATATTAATGTTGTAGTTTTCTCTAATCATAAACTGCCTGAATATTCACACCATCATTGTTTTATGTAATGTAAAAAATGAATGATACTTTGTTTTAATCACTACACTTTACTCACGAACTCAAAGGGACATTCTCGCCTGTGTATTAAAAAAACCAGTTAGACAGATTTGCAAATACATTTTAAACATTTACCTGTTCCTCTGGTGAGCCATAGAGCTGGCTGTACAAGGACAGAACCTCAGTTGCCAGCAACTCCAGCTTCTCTGGCGAGCAGGTTGGGGTCCTGTCACTTGCTCTTCATGGCATTGTGGCTCCCAGAGGTCGGAAATAGCAGCAAAAGTTGAGGAGGTTTTGTTGGCTGCAGTGTTAGGAGGCAAGAGAGCTTTTTTGAAATGCCACTTAATTGTGCACAGCGTTTGTGATCGTCAACGGTGATGGGCACATCCATTGTCTGTCCTATGTTGCTTTCACACACCTTAGCCTATGGCTGGGTCCATCGTGGAGTTTCACACCCACTAGGCTGTCAACTACCGCCACGGTCGACTAATTCCAAATGTCCTGGTGGCGAGGTCAGGCGGCCACCATTTTAGAGTGGGGAATAGTGTGTCTGTTACTGTTAAGTGTGTCATAACCACTCAAAATGGTGGCTACTTTGTTTACATGTTGAAAATGCTAATGTTGTTTATTTGTTTCTACAAAAAAGTGCAATGTAGTGCCTTAATGTGGATTGATGCAAGATTTGCGCAGTGGTGTTTATACCGCCTTTGATGGTATTTTTGAAGACAAAATTGAAAAAAATATAAGAATGTGTAAATAATACATTAACAATGTATTATTTACACATTTACATATTTAAAAAAATTAATAATTCACACATATAATAAAAGTTAATTTAAAAATAAAATTATATTAAACAATAAGGTTCTGTAATATTATGTATTAAAAATGTACATGTATTGAAAACTAGATGAAAAGTGTGGTTTAATTTTTAAATATGTTTGCAAACATTTACAACATTTTTTATTTTTCAATGCAGACATATGAACCCAAGGAGAGTGAGGAGACGACAGCCTCAAGTGTTCCTACCATTTCCAGACCTTGGCACCATGGAAAAACAGGATATTATCAAAAAATTCGGATTGAAAAGGCAAACAATTCTTGATTTATGTCATCAGCTGCAGCCAGATCTTCTGCCTCACAATAGTAATCCCACATTAATAACACCAATAGTTAGAATAATGGCAGTAATCCATTTTGTGGCCACAGGATCATTCCAGTACACTGTGGCAGTATCTGTTGGAATGTCACAACCAAATTTCAACCGCAGGTCGTTCCACCTATTCCTAATAGAATGTTTGCTACAGCATTCACTCTGTCAACTATTCTGGCCCACATTTGCCTTTTCTGAGATATAGATGTATTTTGGACTTTGGCTCAAAGCAATTATGGCTTTACTCTGATAATTTCATCTACCATGACTGACAATTCTCCCTCTGTAAAACAGGAATTTCTCCTCCCTGCCATTATATTGAAATTAAATTAAATGAATTTGTGAACCCACAAGAAAAAGACAAAGAAAATGAAAAATGCACAAGAAACAGAGGGAGCAAAAAAACTCCTGAATACTCTGACAGAAAGTTATGTTATGTTATGTTAATTTATAGAGCACATAGCTGGCCCAGCAACGGGACATCCCAGCGCTAAACCAGAAATAGCATTGCAAGTTGGAGAAAAGTGAGAGGCACCTGCTAGACCTGGAAAAGCCAGGTTTTTATGGCTCTTCTAAAAGCCGCATGATTCTGTATGCTCCTGATGGTCACAGGTAAGGAGTTCCAGAGGGCTGGTGCCAGTGCTTTAAAGGACTGTCCCCCAGCCCTAGCTCTTTGTACTCGAGGGACGCAAGCCAGATGCAACTCCAAGGAACGCAGCATGCGGTGTGGTGTATAAGGTGAGATCAGATCTGATATAATATGGGGTGCTTAGTGAAAGAAAATGTTGTGGGCAATGCATAGGGTCTTGAAATGGATTCTCTTCACCACAGGCACCTTCACCTACTGAACAAGACTTAGGAAGCGCAAAGAGAGTACTTGCTGCCGCATTTTGTACCCTCTGCAAACGCTGTATCCCAGATTCGTTAGCACCTAGATACAAGGAGTTGCAGTAATCTAATCTGGACAGGATCGTAGCTTGCATTATGATCTGACGTGTTTGTTGGTCAAAAAAACCTAACAGAGGCTTAAGTCCGCATATGAGCCCAAAGCCAGCCCCTACCAACGCTTTAGTTTGGGCCTCAAAGGTCAATGTGTTATCAACCCATACGCCTAGGTTTTTTACCGCCTCCTTAGGCGGGGGTGCGAACCCCATTCCGTCCAGCCACCACTGGTCTGTCGATAGATGTTTGTCTCCTCCCAACAACAAGATTTCAGTTTTGCTGGCATTGAGCTGTGGACAGTTGGTTGACATCCATTCAGCTATAGCCAACACGTCATCCAGAAATTTAATAAAATTGTGGTTGGATGTGTTGGAAAATGAAATAATCAGCTGAGTGTCGTCAGTTTAGGATACTAATGACAGTCCTTTGCTTTTCGTCACCACCGCAAGAGGTTGGATGTAAATATTAAAGAGCGTGGGACTCAGTGTCGATCCCTGTGGAACACCATGATGGACCGCGAACTCCCGAAAGCAATAAGGGGGTGCAGTAACCTGAAATGATCTGCCATCCAAAAAATATGCGATCCAGGCAAATACAGCACCACCAACCCCTATCTCCTGCAAACGTCGTAGCAGGGTCTCATGAGCTACCATATCCAATGTGTCACTTAGATCGAGAAGAATTAAGGCTGTGGAAAATCCCTCATCTAACGAGCTCCGTAGATGTTCCGTAACTGCCAATAAGGCGGATTCAGTGCTATGGAGTGGTCTGAAGCCATTCTGAGAGGAGTCCAATATTTCATTAGCCTCTATATATTTCGTCAGGATGGAATGGACATACGAATCAGGTGCTTTAGCCAAAAACGGGAGACAAGAAATGGGGCTGTAGTTTTCTGGTTCTGGATGCATCCAAAGAAGGTTTCTTCAGCAGTGGCGCAAAAGTCTCCTGGAAAATGTTGTGCTGTGCTGGAACGGCAAAGGATTATGATCTGAAATGGAGTGTGTTTTATAGTGAGGTATGCAGGTCCAAACAATTAGGCAAAACACATCATGTGTGTGATGCTAGCATCCATCCTACAGTCACAGGACTAGTCCAGTTTTGACCACGTCCCGTGACTGAATCACTCCGTCGGCAACCCGCCGCTAGAACACCCCCAGCACAACTGTGAAATTTCAATGGGCTCAGTGCAATATAGCCACCCTGACGGCAACGAAGAAATGTTAGCCAGTAGAGAAGTCTGCCGTGTCGGCAGCGGAAACCGGTTTACGCGACAGGAAACACTCTGTCGATGCGTACAGAGATTAAGCCTCCATACAACTAAATAGGGCAGGCGGGATTCCATCGGCTTGACAGAGTATTTGGAAACTCTGCCGCGGAGTTACGATGGAAGTCCCACCAAGATCTAAATCAGGCCTATCTGTAGTAGCTGTATCAGGTTAGGTAGAGTAGGTTACGTGTGGTAGGCATGGTTGGTATGGTTGGTTAGTTGTGGTAGGCAGGTCAGTAAGAATGATAGGTTAGTAGGCATAGTGGGTAGGCTTGGTAGGTAACATTGCTTAGAAATGTTAGGTTAAATATGGCAGTTAGGTTAAGTATGATTGGTTTGGTATGGTAAGTATGGAAGTTATGGTAAACTAGTTTTCGTAGATATAGTAGATTAGGTAAAGTACGTTAAGCATGGCAGGTAGCTACAGTAGATAAGCATTGTAAGTAGATTGTATAGGGAGGTAGGAATTGATAGTTTAGGTATGATAGGTAGGTATGGAAGATAGGCTACAAATGGTAGGTTAGGCATGGCTGGTACGGTATGGTAGAAAAATTGACAGGCATAGTTGGTTGGGTATGGTAGGGTAGGTATTGTATTGAAGGATAGATATAGTGAGACATAACATTTTTGACTGACATTAAAAGGTTTGTACTAGTAAATAATTTTCTCGATCTCTTGCTTACATATCATAGGATTGTTATGGAGAAGCATGTACTTTTATTAATAAAGATTTTTTAAATAGGCTAATAATGATGATGATGATGATAATAATAATAATAATAATAATAATAATAATAATAATAATAATAATAATAATAATAACATTAATAATGATAATATTAACAATAATTTTGAAAGGGGCCCTGTGCTTAACAGAGCTGAGGTACATTGTACTCTCAAAGAATAATGTTTTGAAAACAAGACAGAAGATTAAGTTTGAGTTGGTTGTAAGTGGTGAAATTAAAAAACATACACACCAATTTTTGAATGGTAGATACGTTTGACAAAGGGCCAGCATGTTTGTTGCTCTTTAAGAAAACCTGGTTGCCCGCACATCTCTGTAATCAATAAATGCTGTAAATCCAGCATGAGAGGAAACTGAAACAAATGAACATGCAAAGGTGATTAGTGGATGACACTTTGACTGAATATATGACATTCTTAGGACTCCAAAAAGCAAGCACTAAAGCCATAGATCAGCAGTTAAAATGCTGTTGTGCCAGCAAAGTAAATACATCTAACTGGATAAAGTTAGACATCATGCTGCATCTGCAGTTTACCAAAGGACTACCTGATCCCATAATGAAAACCTAATGGAACAAAAATGGAACAATCAAATAATTCTCAAAATGTTCTTGCCTTTACGGTAAACTCATCCAAGCAATCACAAACCCTGAAAAACACATGAAACCCAATGGCTGAAAAGGAATTACCAAACGTCTACTATGTCTGTATCAAAAAATAAATAAAGAAACATAGTTGAGGAAATTAGAATGCAAATAGAATATAAACATGTACATTGCATACCATTACAGAATAATGGGTAAGCTCAACCACTCAACCACACACCATCAAATTTTGTGGCTGTATACAGAAATGTGCACACACAGACAAGGGCAGTGCCAGGCCCTATCTAGTATATTAGTTCAGTTTACTATCTACAGAGCACAGCATTGCAAATTGTGGTAGGCATTAAGTCACATATACAAATCATAATACAAAACTGTTCAAATAGCAACACCAGTCCAAAACTTTCAATATAAATAAAGCGTGTAAATACAAAATTATCTGAGAATCTACACCCTAGTTAGTGTGGGCCAGTTAGATATCAGATACTTGAAATAAGTCATTTCCCAAATACATAGAGTTGTAAGACATAGTAGGAGGCACGCTGACTTATCTTTATCCTAAAGATAGGCCTTCTAATTAATTTTATGGAGCAAGAGAATAGAGGTGTCACAGAGAGTTTTGGGTATGGAATGCTATAGTTGGCTTCAGCAACTTTAAGGGACTTGCCATTCATAGTTTGATGTGTGTATTTTCCACCATTAACTAAGGGTCATTGCTGGAGCAGAGATATACCAAATACTTAGGTGTGCCTAACTTAATACCGTTCCACATTAGCTATCAGTGGGAAAATATGTTAGCAAATCATGTGGTTTTATTGTGTGAATAAGCATACACTGAATGGGCTTCGATTCCTTCCTGAGCTTTCTAGTCACCTGATGATTTACATTCCCTCAACTTGTCCTGTTTTCCACATGGTGGTGGGGTTATTGGACCCCAATAAAGAACATTCCATTATAAACAAAACACATTCCCCTTTCCCAATAACCATAATAATAAATAAATAAATGAGTAAAAAGATAGATAAATAAAGCAATGTAACGTATCCAGCATGGAATGTACAGGTGACATGACACTAGAACTATATAATAAACGCAACTAAATTTTCACCTCACCACTCAACGTTTTTGTATTACATCAATTCAATTTCACATTGGAGGCATTCAAAACATCACCATCTTTCACAATCACCCTGACAATACTTTCAGTCCTTTCAGGTCTCAACCATTAGCTTTGAATCTGCTCAGCCTACATCCAGTTTTCTCATTATGTCTAAAATAATATATCTTCTGATGATGCTACACCCTCTTATTCACCTTGTACAGATCAAGTCCTTCCTAGTCCTCCCTGATTATCTATCCCAGGCACACTTTCAAGCATGGCACTCTACCATGTAACATAACAAACAGTGACACACCTGTGACACTGGGTGGCATTAACCCTTCTATTTCAACCTTCTCTTCACAATCAACTGAATACTTTCACCCAGCACCCTGTTAAACCGTTCAACTAAGCCATCCTGTCGGGGATAATATAGTGCAGTCCAATTGTGCCTGATGCCATTCACCACTAAAAACTCTTTTACCTGATGTGAAGGGAAGTGGAGAACATATCAGTCATGATTTCTTCAGGACAACCCTTCCTGTCAAAAACAGAAGAAACTTACAGACTCCAAATTTACAGTATATGTTCACAAATCTGCCAATGGGCCACTTTGGAAAGTAGTTGACCACTACAAATGCCTACCTATCATTCTCACTTCTACCAAAAAATGATCCACAGACATCCAAACCAATATTTTGAAAGGCCGTATCAGGAGATTTACTTGGCATAACAAGTGGCTCTTTCAATTTATTGGTTTTATTGCTTATGGTAAGACAGACAATTCCGAACATACCTCTCGATCAGCAGGTCCATATCTGGCAATCCAGAAATTGCACCTTGTCTTCTATTTCATGGCAGACATGCCGTCATGACCCTCATGCATCAATTCCAATAACCTTTCCCTCAACGCCTCTGGAACCCGTAATTTGTCACTATGGTACTTGTTAGAAATGGGGGTCTCTAGTTGGCAGAGGTAGGTACCTTTGTCCAAATAGGGACCCTTGCTTCTAGTCAGGGTAAGGGGGATACTCTCCTAAAATAACCCCTGCTCACCCCCTTGGTAGCTTGGCAAGAGCAGACAGGCTTATCTCAGAGGCAGTGTGTTAAGCATTTGTGAATACGTACAGTAATACAGTGAAAACACTACAAATGGACACCACACCAGTTTAGAAAAATAGTAAATCTTTATCTAAACCAACAAAATCATATACAATAAAAATCCAACATACAATACTCTTGAAAAATAGTACTTGTGCAAAATAACCTTTAAATTGCAAGAAAATCAATAAAACTCAGTTCTTCCGACTCAGTAGCTCCTCCTGGGGCCACCACGATACTGAATATGACAGAGTCTAGCAATTCCAGCCGACCGCGTCAATACGGACCAGCTAAAGCGTCAACAGACTCGGACACAGTACCTTTCTTGTTCCGACCAACACGTCGGTGCGAGTCGGTCGGGGCAAACATCGAAGTCGCATTGTGAAACGGAGCGTTGCGGCAGATGAGGTCCTCACGATTCGGTGCAGGCAGTGGCTCATTGACGGAGTCGGTGAGACCAGGGTTTGTGTTGAAGGGTGAGACGGTGCTGGCTGCAGTGCTGGCAGGTCACGGTGCGGCGACGGAGCCGGTCGATGTTCGGGTCGGGCAGCGATGGAGTCGGTGACGTCCTTGCAGCTTGTAGCGAAGCATTGCGGAGTGTGGTGCCCTCAGGACGCGGTGCAAGCAGCGGCTCGTTTATGGAGTCGGTGTGACCAGGGTTGCGTTGCGAAGTGAGGCGTTGCTCTCGGCGGTGCTTTCAGGACACGGAATCATGCGACAGACTCGATGACAGAGTCGGTTACCCTTTTCTTCTACGGAGACGATCAGAGACGGTGCCCACAGACACGGTCAGGTCTTTGCTGTTCCTGAGACCTCTAGAACAGAGGGCAAGCTCAGTTCAAGCCCTTGGAGATCTTTTCTTCAAGCAGGGGGACAAAGCAAGCAGCAAAGTCCTTTTCTCCTTTCCTTAGCAGCAAGTAGCCACTGCAGGCCAACCCCAGACAGCAAATAGTACAGGGACAGTATTCCTCCTCAGCTTCTCCGGCTCTTCTCCTTGGCAAAGGTTCCTCTTGATTTCCCAGAAGTGATCTAAAAGTCTGGGGTCTGGGCCCGTCTTTTTATACACAAAAATCCTTTGTTCTCTGAAGGCAGAGAGTGTCTGTACCCAGCCAAAACCAGTTCTGTCCTCACTGGTGCAGCTTCCTGGCAGGAGGTGGAGACAGCATTGTTGAAGGCAGACCAGGCCCATTCAGGTGAAAGGAAATCTCCTCCCCCTACTCTAAATGCAACCCAGGTCTATTCAGCCCAGCCCTGACTCATCAGACTTCTGGAGCCACTGCCCCTCTCCAGCCCCTGTCATCCAAAAGCCAGACATGCAAAACACAAACCTAGCAGAGGCACACTGAATGGTTAGGCAAGAAAATACCTGCTTTCTAAAAGTGGTATTTTCAAACACAGAATGTAAAAATCACCATCACTAAAAGATGCCTTTTAACTTTTAAGTTCAGGCATACTAAAGTTTATTTTCCTACCTTGTTCCCAGGGCCAGTTATGTTTATAAGAGGTTATAAACAAACTCCCCATTCTGTCCTATGGGAACAGGTAGCCTTGCAATAGTGAAAAATGAAATTGGCAGTAATTCACTATCAGAACATGCCAAACACACTAGGGCATGTCCTACCTTTCACATACACTGCACCCTGCCCACAGGGGTACCTTGGGCCTACTTTAGGGGTGAAAAAGGAAGGTTTAGGGACTGGCAAGTGTGTGCACTTGCCAAGTCCACATGGCAGTCCCAGACTGCACACAGGCTCTGCAATGGCAGGCCAGAGTTACATTTTACAGGCTGCTTCTGTGGGTGGCACAATCAATGCTGCAGCCCACTAGCAGCATTTGATTTACAGGCCCTGGGCACACATAGTGCACTGTACTAAGGTCTGACTAGTAAATCAAATATGCCAATCATGGAATCACTATTCCATCACAACAATTTACAAAGGGAGCACTTGCACTTTGGCACTGAACAGCAGTGGCAAAGTGCCCAAAGCATCTAGACCAGCAAAACGAAGTCCAACACACAGCAAAAACACAGGAGGTAAAGGCAAAAATTGCAGGGGACACCCACGCCAATAGTGCCAGGTCTAACATTACTGCACACCCTTGTTCACAGTCACCTTCCTCAAAATTGACTTGTAATTATTTAATATTACTGCTTTGTTTTTGACCATAGGCCACCCATTAATTGCACTGTCTGTTACCTCCCTCAACACCACATCCTGGTTGACATGTTTCCTCCATTCATCTTCACTAATCACCCCTCAGCAGTAGGCATCCATGTTTGCAACCAACCAATTGTCAATTGACAATTTCAACATTTTTGTCACCAGTATTTTCTTCTTTATAGGTGGGTAGGCAAGCGGGTCAGCATTACATTTTTACTATCAGGAACATATGTCAAGGAGAACAAAAATTCCTGTAGACAATAAAGTCACTTAGCTAATGTGAGTGTCATCTTGCCAAATCCCTAGATGGAGAGCATATCAACCAATGGTTTGTGATTGGTTCTAAGTTCAAAGAAAGTTTTAAAATGTGTAATCACCCACCAACATAAAAATGCTTGCTTTTCATTCACACCATAAGTACTCTCTGCTCTCTTTGGTGTCGGTGACGCAAAGGCCACAAATGTCTCAATACAATCATTTTCCTGCATCAACACAACACCCATGTCATACACATTAACATCTGTGACAATAATGATGGGATCATTCCTGTCAAAGGGCTTCAATGTTACTAAGCCAACAATGCAGCTTCTTATCTGTTTAAAAGCTGTGTCTATAATAATTTGACATCCTTCTTAAGTAAAATTCTCAAAACCAAAGTTTTCTCTAAAAAAATGTTCGACAAATTTGGTGTAATGCTCCATCATACCAAGAATAAACATAATTGTTCTTTATTTGTAAGTGATGGTGCTTGTTCAATTACCCTAACTAACTTCAGCTTTGCTATCATTCTGTCACCAGATAGGGTGTGCCCCAATTACTCTACCTCACTTACAGCAAACCGTGATTTAGCTATACCACTCAAAAACCCTGACCTACTCAACACTTGCAATACAAACCTCAACACCTGGTCATGTTGTTCACTGTTTCCCCCTCCACAATAAAATAGTGTCTTCAAAGTATCTTACATTTTTTACCCCTGCAAATTGTTTTGCAATTACATCTGAAAAACAGCAGAGGCAGGCGCAATGCCAAAGGACATCCTTTTGAATCTGAACATACCTTTTAGAGTGATGAATGACTTGAGATGACAAGATGTTGGGTGCAATTTAATCTGATGGTATGCATTTGAAAAGTCCATTATAAACATAGCAGACTTCCCCAATGAAAAACCACCATCGAAAAAGAGGCAGACTTACAAAAAATCTGAGTATGGTGACCGTATTATGCTGCGAAACATCCTCCATCATCTATGTCAGCAATGAGTACCTACTCCCACTTTTTGTGAACAATCTCAATACTCACATTTGATGGTGTAATTTGCACAATCCAACACTATCACTGACAGATTTATTAGTGTTTGCTCATGCAAACGCGATCCTCCAATTCAGGGTAAAGCCACTTTGTTGGAGAAACCTTGCCAGCTTGGCAGAGAAATTTAAATATGGTTTGATTTTCCTCTGCTGCCATAATAGATGCTAGATGAAAAATGTGCTCTCCAAACTCTTAGGGGCCAATTCCGATCTCGGCCGGTAGGGCACCGAATCAGATTCGGCTTTACCGGATCCGATTCGGAGCCCTCTTTCCCGACCGATTCGAACGTGCGTCCGGGCGAGCGAGTACGATGCAAGCGCTCGTGAAATCGCCGACCGACTCGCAGGACCCAACCGCTCCGACCGACTCGCACGGACACGACTCGCACCGCGCAATGGAGACATTCCCCGGCCGGGTAAGTACGATGCGCGCCTCGAGCAGTCCGACCGACTCGCGCAGTCCGGCTCCAAAGAGCAGTCGGAGCCGCACTTTGGGGTTCCGTGTCGGACCCCCCTGTACGTGTAGCCGCGCGACTCGCACACAGGGGGGACCCATGGGTCCCCCCTACCTGTGCATGTACGGCGCGAGTCGCTTCGACGCGTACCCACTGTAGGGGCGCCCTTGTTCGCCTCGCACCCATTGAGTCAATGGGAGCCCGCGTACGCGTTGTACGACCGGCTCCCATTGACTTCAATGGGAGTCCGACCGAATCGAGTCCGATTGCATGCGAACGCATCGTACTCGTTCGGTCGGACTGCTAGAGTCCGATTCGGTCAGAAATCTCTCCGGGTCCGGCTCGGTCGGGGAGATTTCTGGCCGGAATCGGCCCCTTGGGGTCTGATTTAGAGTTTGGCAGACTAGTTACTCTTTCGCAAACGTAATGGAGTACCTTGTCCACCAAACACTCGGTCTGGCCACCTCATTTAGAGTAAGGCCGACTGTCAGCTTTTTATTGATAGAGCCCATTGGTTATTTAGGGTGGATGGTGTAAAGTCTTTTTTTCCTGTCTGTCAACACCAGGACAAATCTGGTATTGAGGGACAGGAAAAAAACAATGGTGGATGTAGGGGTCATTAGTTTTTGTTTTCCAAAAACTAAGTCCCGCTTTGAGAGTTTGATTTTGAAAATTAAAAACCTTTGAAAGGTTTGGTGTATAGCTGTCCAAACCGACAGCTGGCATACTCCAAACTTTTAGTACGTTGAAAGGAACCGCTAAGACGGCGGTTCCTTTGAATGGACTGAGATGTCCCCCGTGTCTGTAGTCATCTCTAGATTTGGCAAACAGAGCTCCGTCAGGATGGAGGAGGTAATGTCCTCCGCCATCTTGACTGACACCACTCCATCGGTAAAATTCTAAATGAGGCCCTCTGTGTTGTGAGTAGGGGTGTGTAAGGTTTTCATTACAGAAAGTAGTCCTGAAGAGTTCCCGATTATTGGCCTACCCATAGTGTGTAGTTCAACACTTTTGCCATACCTACCCATTCACATGGTTTTATCGCGGTAATTCACTAGCATTTTGTATCAGTACATATCTTGCATTGCATTTTCTCGTGAGTACTCAAATATCTGGCAAGTATTTAGGAAATGTATAGCGCCGTGAACTAACCAGCAGTTTGTATACAAGGACATACCTTGCTTACCTTGTCCTCATGAGTAACTCAACACGAATTACACTTGTATACAAAATACTTACACAAATCCCAGTTTCCATGCAAAAGACATAATCACATGGAACTTCATGGTCCTTATTTATTTTTCCGAGTTTTTGCAAGAAAAACCCACAGTTAGCGAGAAAAAAACTTTTCAACTTTGCCTTTTTGTCATTTGAGTGGCTCACTGAGGCCTAATTAGGCTCATGTCTTTTTTCCATCGATCTGATATTTTGCAGAAGATGCAAAAACATTATGTTTCTAAATATGTTAAGTTATGTGGAATATACATCTTTTCCAACTATGACTGTCATTTTCAAATCATGCAGTAAAAAGGAAAACGTCATCCAAAGACTAACAAAGATAAAGTGTTAACGAAGGCCTTGGCATCTGGTTCCCATCTTGTTTCTCTGTATTTGTGATAAAAATAGATGTGCCAGTGAATAAAGCCACATTTCTCGGCGTTGAAATCCCCTATTATTATGACACAACTCTGAGAACTCTTCTTTTGGAAGTCCTTGTGCATTAGATCTAGGCCATGTGCATGGGTATTTCACTGCAGTACAGCAGAGTGGGGAATTTTCTGTACTGACAGGAAGACAAAATCAGCAACCTAGCAGCAGCTAGAAGCTTGCAGTGCATAGGTACATAATAACATGGGCCCATTGTTTGAATTCCAATCCTTCGCATCTTTACAGGACGCGTACACGGCCACTAGTGAGTACTGTTGCTATTCTTTCAGCCAATAATCATGTGGCCACACCAGATGGGGTATTATTTTACAAACATTTCGTCAACAAATCATTATTTTTACTGGAGATCAATAATGCTTTAGTTAAAGAAAAAGTTGATGTGTTTGAGAGGTCCATTACGTAAGCCTAAGTGCTCCAACTAATTACATCCATTTTATACAAAAAGAAACCAGTTCAAACCAAAGGTTTCAGCTATGCACAGTTTTTGTAATGTTTCTTTTTCATGCATTAACGCAAGCTAATTTGTTTAATGTATCACAAGAATTGGAAAACATTCTAGCAATGCTGTTTTATTACGTAACTGAGGCACAAAGTTATTGTTTTTGGTGTTATTATTGTTATTACAACTATTGCACATACAACTTTCATTGCTGCTCCCGTTGTTCTGTAATATGCTATTGTAATTTGAATAAACAGTACAAATGGCTAGCCAAGGTTCACAATTATTATTGCCTTCTGCACTCGTGAAAATCACACGTTTTAAGAAAAAAAATTCTTATTTCTGCAGCACTTTCTATTTTCCTGAATTGTTTACTTAAGCAACAGTCTATGTTAGGAGGTGATTTTGTTACATTTGCAGAACTCTAACTAGGGCAAGAAGCACACGAAATAAAAACCTCTGGAGGCTTTGATTTTAGCCCAGTTCCAGTGCATTGACGTGTAGGATTTCTTTGGAATTCATATCTTTTTCATTTTGGGAAAAGCACGTGAAGTGACGTAGGTCCACCACTGTTTAATATAAAAGGTGATTTATTCAGAGAGAATAAGTAACAGACCAACAACAACACGGGCAAAGAGTAAACTGTCCCCACATACAATCTACACATTAAGCACATCATAACGTTCAGTTCATTCCAGAATATTCGATATTCCTTATCTCCTAAGCATAGGTTTGTGATAACATGATGACAGCATGCCAATGCGAAAAATAACCACTGCCATTTTGCCCCTCCCAATCTCTCGGCCCCCTAAAATAAGCACTATTACCTCTCCTTTGTCTGCAATTTACACAAGAACAGGAATAATAACAATAAAATAAATGTCACATCTTTTCACACAAACAATGATATGGTGGTACCCAGAACAAGAATACATTTTCATACCCATCTGTGCTACTCTAATAAGAGATTTTAAGAAATATTTTTAAAGATATTTGTTCAGCTCTGGCAAGAAGGATCTACTTCATGAACTACATAGTACTGTGTATTTTGTTTGGTGGTGAGTTGTGTACTTTTGGCACTGAATGAAAGTACGTTTATTAGCAAAATAAAACGACTTTTCTCAGTACAGTTTAAGGACAAACTATAAAGGCATAACAGTCCAATATATCAAGTTTAAAGACAATTCGTACAGTCAGAGGCCTCAAATCCTTACGTCGAAACTTTCCTCCTAACAACCTAATATTACCATTCATGAAAACTGCTTTGAAACTGTGAGAAACATGCCTGCCTGATGATGCCAATCAGCCAAATGCACAAGGATGAACAAGTTTCGTTGAGTTCAACTCTTGTATCACTTTGGGTAGCTTTGCCTGAATGGCCAGGCCTTTTTTGAGAACCAATTTTTATTGATTTTGCAGCAACAACTAACGTTACAAACGTGACCACCGTCCATCATGCCGACACATATATTACAATACATGATGACAATCAGTTGACCTCCGCATCTAGTCTGTAGTAAACGCACCACCTTCCACAAATCTTCTCATGTTTGTGGGGGCACCCCCGTGCCTCGTATATGGGCCGTTTCCTGGTGGGCACAAAAATCCACCTCTCTCCTCCACTCCACCACCAATGGGGGAGTAAGGGACCTGCATTTGCAGGCAATATCTCATTTGACCGCGTGTTGCCACCCTGATTAAAATGTGTTCCATCCTCTGCCCAACCGGCGGTGTAGTGCAACCATGTCCCCTGCCATAAGGGAGTCAGCTCAGTAAGTTTGCGATCTCAGCCTATTAAGTAAGCCTGGGCGTAGTTCGCGAAGTAGCGCTACGCGAAGCTACGCAAAGTGCAGTTCGCACTACGCGAGCTATGCGTAGCACTACGCGAACTGCGTAGTGCACTGTTCGCAATGATTGCACAGTGCCGGATGCTTGTCCGCACTGTGCAATCATTGAAAACGGCATCTTGCACAGTGCGAGCTGTCTTTTACTGCCGCTCGAGTAGATTTTTACTCGAGCGGCAGCTTTCTCAACGCGGACTGGTAGTTTCTCATCGCGAGCGGTCGCGAGCATACGCGACCACTCGCAATGAGAAACCTGACCTCCCCGCGTTGAGAATCTCGCCGGGAGGTTTATTTTCCACGCTCGCGATCGGCAACTTGATGTTGCTGATCGCGAACGAGGAAAAAGTCTTGCCGGGATGTCATTTTGCTTGCTCGCGGTCGCCAACTTGACGTTGAGGACCGCGAGCAAGCAAAAAATGACCGCTGCACTATGCTACGCTACGCGTGTTTGCACTGTGCTACGTGCAATTCGCGTTGTGCGAAGTAGCGCAAACTTCGCAAACTACGCGAGCGTAGCGTAGTGCTTTGCCCAGGGTTACTATTAAGCGGGATGCCACCCTCCAGCACAGTAGCACTATCTGAGTACAGCCAGGGAGGGTTCGGGGAATTGGTGCCTGTTAGAAGGTGGTTCTGACCATCTGAGCCACCCGGATTTTTCGCTTTTTGAACACCTACTTGTTGAGCTTTTACTGTGGGAGAGCCTCATAAGTTGGGACTCACCCACAGTGAACTCATGATGAAAGAGACTGCATGTGGATTTTAGCGGTGTCCCCCTGGTGAGAGTAGGTCGCTGCGCTGCAGCCGGAGTAAGGGGCACCTGGCTGGTTACATGCAGACACATGTGTACATGCGTGTGCACACGTGTAGGGGCTGCGCGGGGGAGATTCCTGGCATGCGCAGCCCAGGAGCAGGTACAGATAGAATGGTGTGGCAGGAATTATGCAGAGCTGGGTGGTGACATGGAATAGGCTCTATATAATGGGAAGAAACATGTAAGGGAAAGTCAGTGTGCTTTACTGTTTTCACTGAAGGACCACTCCATTATTCTCCTATGAGGATGGGGATCACATGGGATAGTTTCACTTCCCTAGGGCCTACAAATTCCAGACATGCACTAAAGTCCACTGTAACTTAGGTGAGAAGAAGTATTCTGCTGAGTCCAAAGCCATATCTGTAATGCTTTTGGGTCATCCAGAAATGTCATATTCCTCTGACTCAGCTCATAACCAGAGCCTGGCTGGGTGTGACCCTGCCAGGCTGGATTAATGACCTTCCTCCCCAAAATGAAGCATCAGAGGCCTAGCTCTTCACGGCAAGCATTCCAAGGGCGAAGGTCTCCTCTCCAAAAGGGAGAGATGGTGGGTGGAGCTACAGGTCATCCATCAGCAGCTGTCACCTGGTGCCAGGCACCAAGCTGCTCTGGAGAGAAGGCAGCAAGGGGGAAGGGGCTTTTCAGAAACCATGTGGCATGAGACCCCTGGATGACGCCATTTTGAACTATCCCAGAGGCCTGGGCAGGCAGGAGGGAGCAGGGGCAGAGAGGTGATGTGTCGCTGCCTGATAGGGCAGGCAGAGCCTTCCTGCCAGCCCCCTCCAACTTCTGTTAAAAGGTCTTGCACAGGAAGAGGAGCTCTCTCTGGGGTGTGGTCTGCTGAGGAAGACTGGTGCTGGAGCCTGGCGCCATGGGTAGTTGAAAGGAGGAACCCCCTGACTGTCCCAAGGCCCTGAATTGCGCCAGGAGGGGAGTCCAGGACCAGGGAGCCGAAGCCTGGGACTCTGTGCAAGGAGAAGAGAAGCCCAGGAGGAGAGCCAGGCGAAAGGCTGGCACAGGGAGCCAGTGAAGACAGCTCCCTGCTGAATTATCCCTCCTTGAGACCAGGAAGGCAAAGGAAAGTGCTCCCAGTGGCTGGGGCGCGCAACCAGGAGCAAAAGGAGGCCACAATGATGAAGATCGGCCGCCTGGGGGCCGGGATACGCCCCCCAGAAGGTAGGTGACCTTTGACCCCTGAGGAGGACCGACGACGAATCGCGTGGGGCTCCGCCGCCGGTCCCAGATGTGCTCCCGGGGTGGGTGAGGTCCCGGGGCTGCCCCACAAGAAGAGGAAGTCGGTGAGCACCGTCGCGCTCCCCGTGAAATTATCCCCAAAAGGGGGGTGCCAGGAGCCAACCCTAGCCCCCCAAAGGCACTGGTGGGGGCCCGGGACCCCCAATTCCGGGCCCCGGTGGCGGTGGTGAGGAGGAGGTGGGCGCGCCGTCGCGCGTCCCTCCTCACAGCCAAAGACAAGCCGGGGAGCGCCGTCACGCTCCCCGTGAAGAATGCCCAGGGGCCCGGGAACCCAACTCTGGGCCCCGAAGCCATGAAGACCAGTCGGGGAGCACCGTCAGGCTCCCCATGAAGACTGCCCCAGGGGGCCCAGGATCCCCAACTCCGGTCCCAGTGCGATGCTGAGAGGGGGGGAAGTGCCGCCGCACTCCCTGCAGCAGTCGGAAGGAGGGGGGAGTGCTGTCGCACTCCCCTGAGGCCTCGCTGGGCCAGCGGCAGTCGGCGTGTCTGCCCGCCGGAGCGGGCAGACCAGAATGGACGTGCCGGCTCCCGCGGCCGCACACGGAGGTGCGGGCCGGGCAGGGAGCCGGCAGGAGCAGCCAGGGTGGACTCCCTGAGCTGCAGACATGACTCACCTGGGGGTCCGGGTGGGACCGGGCGCTCCAACGAGGTCAGGACGCGGCGTGAGGCCGCCAGCTGGACAGCGCGGCTCTCCCCAGAGCAGCGGGAGAGCCGCTGCTCTAATATGCACGCCCAGGAGGAGAAGTGCCCCATAATGCCTTGCAGGCCCGGACCGGCCTGCAAGGGAAAGCAGCTTTTTCTCGGCTTGTGGTGGCCCCAGGAGGATGGGATCACTGCGACATGTGTGCCAAGGTGCAGGGGGAGCTGCAGGAGCAACGCAGTCTCCCCCAGCACAAAGAGGTAAAGTCCCCTCCTAAGTCTCTGGGGACTCCATAGAAATAACCCCTCAAGGGCTCAACCAGCAGTCAACAGCATCTTGGGGCTAGAACTTTTGTTCTACAGCTGGGGGTGTGTTAGGGACTGCACCAAGGTATGAAGGGCTGAGCTGAGGATGTCTGGAGAAGGGCATCCCCTGGAGGTGAAGAGGTGTATTGGCACGAGAAGTGCATTTACCAATGTTATTTCTTTTGAGGGACTGGAAGTCACATGTGTACTGTGAATTCATAAGCGACGTGGGGTTATTTTGCTGGACATTCCTGCTAGGGTGTCTGGCTGTATATGCTTAATCCTGTGGTTATAACTGTGATGCCTTTCAGGGGCCTTAATTGCAATGTATTATAACTGTTATCAGCCATGATAAGTACTGTCATTCTACGTGATGTCCAAACATGTAATCTTGCTACTGCGTTAGGTGAAGAACAACCCAGACTGTTAGCCACTAAGATGTAGAGGTGTATACTGTATGGTCAGTATGAGATGCTCAGTCAGAGTTATGTGTCACCATGGCAGGTTTGCCCATTTTAAATGCTTGTTGAGATAATGGGGTGGGTCGCCACTGGGATGGTGCCAGTAGGCAAGGCCCTTGCTCCAGGTTATGTTCAACCCACTGCATGAGGGGGCAAGATGATGTGCATACCTGGGAGTGGTGGTACTAGACCCCACCCCCCCCTTCGGGAGGGGTGGGAATGTTATGTAATGTCACAAAGTAATTCCAACAGCTTATGTATATTTGTAAATTGGTGCATAGTATTGAGTAGTGTGTGTGTTTAATAAATGTACTCTTCCTTTTATGAAGCAAAGTACAGACTGGACAATCAATTATTGAGTGTTATTTCTGCGTACTGGTAAATGGCGATTACTAGCCCACACCACCTCCTTTGAGTAAGCCTTGGACTGCTCTGCAACGCTACCCTCTGAGAGTCAAGCACTACAATGGGGTGTTTGGTTCCCAGTGACGGACAAATGTAGTCATGTTATTTGTGCAGGCCTCACAAGTACTGCCTCGTTTTCCAACAGTGCCCCATAAAGCAGGCCCATCAGCCCATCCAGGCCTAGCAAGGCTAGCTCCACCTGGAAGGTCGGGTCGTCCCACCCTAGTTAAACCAGTCATTGAGTTCGACTAGCTGCGAGGTCAAGTAATAACAACAGAGTTCTGCCATACCCATCCCTCTGTCGTAAGGTGAGTACCGTCCACTGACAAAGGCCACTCATGGGTGGCCGCCAACCAAAAGAAAGGTGTTGATCTTTGAAGCCAGGGTCTGGTACCATTGTCTAGGAATGGGATGAGGGAAGTTCGAGAAAATATACAAAAAACAGGATAAGACTATCATTTTAAAAAGGGCTACTCTCCACAGGGTGTTCATCCACAGGCGACCCACTTAGCAGGTCTCGATTCATCCTGTTGACCAAACAGGGTCAGGTTAAGGCTCCATGCCAGGTCTGGGAGGCGTGAGATAAAAAATACCTAGGGATTTAAAGGACAAGCAGCGTGACAGGATGGCAGATTGCCAGGAACAGTTGTCGCCATCTCCAGCAATGAGTACCAACAGGGACTTGGATTTGTTCACTCGAAGACCAAATGTCTCCCCATATAATCATAGGATCTCCATATAACGTGGACCCGAGGTCTGTGGGATCACCAGGAACACCAATATGTCATGGCATATAGCTCTATGCGATCCTCAGGGCTCCCTCCCAGACCACTCCTGAATACGAGCGCCGCAGCGGATAAGGCATGCCAGGTGCTCGATTACCAGGTCAAATAAAAGAGTAGAGAGAAGACAACCCTGACGGATGCCTCTGCGGATCAAGAATGATGGCGAAATGGTCCTATTTACCTGGACCTGGACAGTTTGGTTGGCATAGAGGAGACTGAATAGTGTACGAAAGTGAGGCCCCAGCCCTCTTCAGTACCACGTCCAGGAAGGACCAATCAACAGTGTTGAAGGCCTTTTCAAAAACTACTAGCAGCAGTGCTGAGGGACAATGAAGGCAATGGTCCTGGGAGAGGGCCACTTGCACCCTCCGGGCACAATGCTGAGTGTCTCTGCTTGGCATAAAGCCACATTGATCAAGATGAATCAAGTCGGGCAGGGTGTGGCATAGCCAGTTAGCTAAGACTTTGGCAAATACCTTGACGTCGGCACTGGTAAGAGAGATAGGCCTATATGAGTGGCATCTGTCCAACAGTTGGCCTGGCTTAGGGATCACGACAATTGTTGCCTTATCAAACCCCGGGGGGAACGTCCATCACTCTGGTGCCTCAGCATACAGTGCTCATAGGTAGGGAAGTAGGAGATTCCAGAATCTTTGAAGATGTTCAACCAGGAAACCGTCAGGGCCAGGGGTTTTCCCTGGAGTCATGGGGGAGAGTGCCTCCCCGATCTCCTCCACCGTGATCAGCTGATCCAGATCCTTAGCCAATGATAGGGGATCGAGG
The DNA here is from genome assembly GCA_963921515.1 of Calotriton arnoldi. Classification (NCBI taxonomy): domain Eukaryota; kingdom Metazoa; phylum Chordata; class Amphibia; order Caudata; family Salamandridae; genus Calotriton; species Calotriton arnoldi. Next base: position 153,209 of record CAWUFW010012324.1, on the reverse strand, counting down.
GCAGTGGAATATCTGGAAGCACCTTGTGGGCAATCTCCTGAGGAGGTTGGGGTGTTTTCGCATATAATGTACGTAATAGTCTGAGAAAACTTGCGCCACCATGGTAGCATGCTCATGGAGGCATTTCTCTGCATCTCTAATTGAGGGCACCACTCCAGAGGTGACATCTCTGGTGGCCAGCCAGTATAAAAGCTTCCCTGATTTATCCCCTTGTTCATATACTCATTGTGTCTATGCTCTTCAGTATTGCCTGGCCTCTTCTAGCTAGATCTGATGCAAGTGGGACCTCACGAATACCAACTGTCAGTCTAGGTCAGCAGAGGGCCACTAATGCGCCCTCCGCTCCAGAGAGAGGATCTGGGACTCTAGAGTCGTGATCTGCGACAGCTTTTGCACCACTTTATCCCGGATATATCATTTAATCAACCCCTTAAGGGTGATTTTGCTCCCGGCTGAGGAAACCGTGCTCCCTTTCACCTCGAAATAAGACCGGATCTCCGTTTCGATAAAGTGTGAGCATTCTTGGTCAGTGAAATACCAAGCGTTAATGCACCACATGGGGCATAGTGTCGTCGTGGGTGGGCAAAACTGAAGTAGAAGGGGAGCATGGTCTTAGACACCTCGGGGAAGGGTCCCAATATCCGAAAGCTGGTGGACGTCCGATACCGGAAGCCAAATCAGGTCAATGCATGACAGAGTCCTGTGCGCTGCTGACGTGTGGGTATAGACTTGTTCATGGGGGTGCCATGTACGTCACTTGTCACAAAGCCCCATAGAGTCTGCCCAGGTTGAAAGCTGTCGGGAGTGCGCCTGACGCCCCGGCCTTGGATGGCTGGATGTGTCCTGTACGGGGTCAGAAATGGCATTGAAGTCACCCAACACCAGCGTGACACCCTGGGAAGGGTCAGTAGAAGGGGCCTAAGTGCCTGTAGTGTGGATTGGAGCTGTTGCTGTGGAACATAGGCCAAAAGGAATTTTTAGTGCCTGCCCTCCAGACGACCCTCAACTCCCACATATCGCCCCTGTGGGTCCTCAAGGAGGCAGACACCACTAACAGGAATCCCCTGTGCAGCAGGATGGCCACTCCCCAGGAGCCCCGGGTGAACCCTGCTTGGTACCCTCTATAATGGCCAAAAAGGCTCAGAAAGGGGCAGTGTGTGTCCAGAAGATGAGTTTCTTGGAGCAGAAGAACTTTCAGCTGGAATCCTTCAGATATCTGAGAAAGGCTGACCACTTGATGCGATCTAGTAGGCTGTTGACATTCCAGCATAGTACCTTAATTTGTATCAGCCGGGGAGAAAGGCGGAGGGTCCCCAACACCCGTACAAGGACTCCGGTGGGTCCGGTGAGACAAAATTGCAGGAAGGGCGACGGAGGCCCTGCTCCAGATTATGAGCAATTAGTGAGGGATAAAGGTGTCAGTGAAGTGCATGGTCGAAAATTGAAAAGCAAACAGAGCACTCCACCCCCCAACTCCCCCCACCCCATACTTCTGCCCCAGAAGCATCTTTTGCCCTATCCCCACTCATAACCACGAGCAACAGAGCCTATGTCTACAGCCCCACGAGCCCCCAATGGGCCCCTAGTATGCTAATATCATAGTGCCTGATGGCAATTGTTGTTATACCTTTACAATAGATCCACAGCGAGGAACTTCAGAGCGAAACAAGAAACATTTTAGAGAAAACATACAAAGAGAAGACAAAACTGGAACATCTACACACCTCTGCCCAACCCAATCACAGGAATCAAAGTCACCCAATTGTCTGATCGGGATTCATGGGGGGGTGTTGAGGCCTTCATCCCAGGTCCATCAGAGGTCTGGGGTGCCCATCATCAAAGTGTCTTGAACATCGTCGACCCCTGCCTCTCCTCGGTCCGAGTGTGATGAGCCTCGCCAGCCTGGAGTGAGCCCGCCTCTTCCTGGAGGGTTTGGGGGAAAGATGGGGATCACCTTGCCACATCAGGGAAACGGCCTCATCAGATCCGCCAGGCTGCCGAAGCTCCTGCCTCTCCACTGCCCACTCCCAGGCATGTTCCGGGGTATCAAAAAAGTTATTGGTAGAGTTAAGTATCACCTTCAACAGTACCGGGAAGAGTAGCATGTACTGCAGGTTAGGACCTGGAGCTTTTGCTTAACGTCCTCAAAGGTGCATCTACACTGCTGGACTGCCCGGGTATAGTCAGGGAAAATCATAATCGTCATGTTTTGAAAGCGTAGGTCTTGGTGTACTCTGGCTTCTTGGTGAATTACATTCCGGTCTTGGTGGTTGACAATGCATGCTATCAGTGGTCCAGGGTGGCCCCAGGCAGAGGTCGATGGGCCAGGGACCTATGTGCTCTCTCTCTACTACAGACCACAGTGACAGTCTGTTAGAGGGGATCCAGGACCTCAGCCAATCTTCCAGCAGCCAATCTGCACCAGAGGTCTCCACACCTTCCAGGAATCCGACAAGCCGGGGTTGTTCCTCCGCCACCAGCTTTCTGCATCTTTGGCTTGCTCTTTGAGTGACGTCATAGTGGAGAGCAGTCTGGAGACCTGGGACTTGAGGGTGGCCATTTCATGTTCCACTGAGGATACTCTAGTCTCTGCCTTTGTCACCCAACCGGTGACATTGCAAAGATCCTGAGCAGCAAAGACACAGCCACTCAGACCTCACCCACTTTAGTTTCAACTGCCGCCCTAAAGCCCTGGATCGTTTTAAGGATAGTAGTGAGGTCGGAGTGAGTAAGGGGTGAGAAAGGCAGCTGGGGGCCACCAGTAGCCCCAAGAACACTGGAGGTAGGCTTGGTGTATTGGTCGATCTTTGTCTAGGCTGGTAGGGGTGGCTTGTCTCACCCCGTCTATGCCAGGGCAGCCGTGGGGGTAGTGAAGGAGGACTCACGCCACTACCCTTGGCCAGCTTACCCTGATGGGGCAGCACAAGCAGCAGGGACAGCCGCGCCTCCGCTGATGCACTAGGTTGACCAGTCACAGGAGACAGGCCATAGGGCACTAGGCGGCGAGCCACAAACCTCTGGAAGTGCCGTCTTTACAGGCAAGTGTTACAGCAAACAAATGATGGACGGAATGCTGACAATGCAAACATTCTCCCCCAGTCAAAAGATCTGGGTTAAATCCATCGTTCTTTTGCCCACTACGCCACCCCAGTTTGGACCCAGCCATATGCAAATCAGTCTTGACCCTGTGCCCCATGGGAACAGTCCAGACCGAACTGCCAGGCCAGGTCCTCCCTGGAGCAGAAACAAGCATCCTGGGACCGGTTTCAGGGTATGTCACCCTTCTTCAGCCATGCTAGCCTGAATCCAGTGGCACAGTGAGCAAGGGACTTACGTCTGGGCATACCCATCCCACTTAGGGCGAAAAGTGTTACAGCAAACAAATGATGGACGGAATGCTGACAATGTAAACATTCTCCCCCAGTCAAAAGATCTGGGTTAAATCCATCGTTCTTTTGCCCACTACGCCACCCCAGTTTGGACCCAGCCATATGCAAATCAGTCTTGACCCTGTGCCCCATGGGAACAGTCCAGACCGAACTGCCAGGCCAGGTCCTCCCTGGACCGGAAACAAGCATCCTGGGTCCGGTTTCAGGGTATGTCACCCTTCTTCAGCCAGGCTAGCCTGAATCCAGTGGCACAGTGAGCAAGGGACCCACGTCTGGGCATACCCATCCCACTTAGGGCGAAAAGTGTTACAGCAAACAAATGATGGACGGAATGGTGACAATGCAAACATTCCCCCAGTCAAAAGATCTGGGTTAAATCCATCGTTCTTTTGCCCACTACGCCACCCCAGTTTGGACCCAGCCATATGCAAATCAGTCTTGACCCTGTGCCCCATGGGAACAGTCCAGACCGAACTGCCAGGCCAGGTCCTCCCTGGACCGGAAACAAGCATCCTGGGACCGGTTTCAGGGTATGTCACCCTTCTTCAGCCAGGCTAGCCTGAATCCAGTGGCACAGTGAGCAAGGGACCCACGTCTCCGCCGATGCACTAGGTTGACCAGTCACAGGAGACAGGCCATAGGGCACTAGGCGGCTTGCCACAAACCTCTGGAAGTGCCGTCTTTACAGGCAAGGCAGGGTCACTTGGATGCAGATTCAAGATCACCGGTTCAACAAGATGCAGGGTCAAACACAGGGCTGCCCGGCATCCAGCTCCCAGCCCCCAGTCGAGCGGGCAGCAAAGTGACCCCCCACAGCCGGGTCATGCCCCCACCTCCAGCCTTAGGGATGAGCTTCAACGCCCGGGTGGACAACAGTGTCGGCGAGGGCCCTCAGACCCGAGGCCTTAGCCGTGCGCACTCTCGCTCACAATTAAAGTGAGAAGGGGGCAAATACAGCGCCAGCCCAGGAGTCACTACTCAGCCCTCCTGGGAGTACCTTCAGCCTGTGTGGCCTACTGGGCCCCGGGGCCCCTTGAGCTGCAAGGTCCTTCACGGGCACACTGCACCCCTCCACTGCTGCCGTGACCCCTCCACCTTCGTCACCACCGGGGTCCCCCATCCCTCACCTCCTTCTCCTACAGGCACAGAGAGAGCCTCAGCCACCTCGCACAGGTGGACAGCGTCACTCCCTGTCACCGCCGTGGGATCCAGACAGCTCCTGCTTGGGCCTCCGGCCCTGAGGCACAGCAACTTGCAGCACCCAGATGCGGCCACACTTCAGGCCCACAGTCCTCTACTGCACCAGCGGCTTAAATGTGGGCAGACATTTTGACTGGTCCTCGTGGTGGCACCATCACCCTCCTGCTCTAAGAGCACCCTGGTGGCCCCCGCGCAATCAGTCATTTCACTAAGCCTTAGAATGTCACATCAAAAGAACCTAAGACACACAGATCTGGTGTGAGACACAGGCCTCATGGGACAACACTGGCCTCACTGCTAAACATGAGACATGCAAGCCTTACTAACACACCCCAAAGCATCAGCCTCGCTGGTAAACATGAAACAAAGGACCTCCCTTCTAAACACAAGATACACAGAAACCACGTCTACATACCAACACTAATGCCTCACTACTAAACACAAGACACACAGGTATCACAGCTAAACATGAGACATGCTGGTTTCACTGCTAACTATGAGACACCAAGACCTCACTGCAACCAAAATGTTTCTGCTTGTTGAACACAAGACATACAAAGACTTCTTAAGGGTTGGGCAAAATGGCCAATTCCCTAGGGTTCCCATCTTCCCTGTTAAAATGATGGGAACAGTCAAAATCCCTGTCTTTTAAGAGTGTGTAAACACCAATTTTTAAAACATTTGGCAGCTGGGTATGCTTAACAGAAATGTTGTGTGCATGCCTGGTCTGCCCAACCTTAGCCCTCACATTCTCAGGCCACTGGTGGTAATTTAATCAAGAAATAATATTTCTGTTTTATGTCTTTCATCTTACTTAACCTCAGATCATCTTCCTCACCTCCCTTCTTTTTATCTCCTGCTTTCACTACATTTCTCTATGTTGCTATGTACCTACATCTCTATTTCAACTGTCTGTACACCACCTACGTCTACGTCATCTATCTCAATATACTCTCTTCTCCACGCCATTTCACCTGTCTCTCAGATCTTGCCTCTACCAATCTTTTTGCCTACCTTTTTTTTTGCATCTCTCCCACTCTACTTCCTCTAACTCAAATCTCTCTTTACTTCACAACTCTCTCCCTGCCCTACTAGTATTTTTCCATCTTACTCCCTTGTATCTCTCCTACATCCACTTTCCCTTTGTCTGTACCTCATCTCTCCTTGTATCTCACTTCTCTATCTTTCGGTCACTCTTTCAGCCATCTTCAACTCAACACTCTCGCCTCTTTCTGATTTCTCCATATCACACCTCTCTTACTACTTCTTCTCTCTCTAGTCCATTCTGCTCTCTATCACTACCTAACCTCTCAATTTGCTTCACTATTCATTTGCTACCTCTCTTCTCCTCTTCACCTCCCTTCTCTTTCTACCTCTCTTCCCTGTACTCCACCTCTTTCAATATCTTGCTCCTTTCTCACTACCTCTTTTTATCTACCCCATCCATTTTTCTCTATCATTGAATTCGCTTACATCGCATGCTGAACTACCTTTTCCATTTCAATCCTCCCCTCTACCTCACCTCTCTCTATGGCTTGTTCCTTATACATCTCTCTACCTCACCTCTGTGTCTGGTGCTATCCTTACCTCACCCTTGCTCTTTGCTCTCTATTTGTATCAACCTCACCTCTCTTTTTATACTTGAACTCTTTTCTCCATAGTATACTCTGTGTTACGCTCTACCAATCACCCCTTTTTCTCTCTGCCTTCCTATGAGCCTCACCACCCTCTTTAACATGACCCTTCTTTCTATGCCTCTTTGAAATTACTTCACAACACTTGTTCCACCTTGAGTCGCTCTATGTTTCTGTCACAGAGCTCCCAAGCTACCATGCATGAGTAGGCCATCCAGTTCAGGCTTTTGCTTTGCTTTCTGGGAGTTGTAGTCCTGATTTTATCATGGCATAACCAGGACATGTTCCAGAATACAAAACGAAAACCTAGAAAGAATAAGCAACTCATGCATGGATCTGGGAAATTTGACAACACCGTTCTTGATCCTGCAAGCCTCTCTGTGCCTTTTGCTCTCTCTTAACTCCCCTCTCTTTCTACCTTACTCTCTCTCTACCTACCTCACACCTCAGTGTACCCCACTCCTCTCCCTCTCTCGACATTCCATACACCTTATTTGAATAGCAACTCGGAAGTTAAACAAAGCGAAAGTACAGTGAACCACATAGGAAAAGAAAAAATGAATCATGAATTCAAACTAAATATAACCGAAGATCAAGTCTTCAAATTAATTCGAAACCAAGGAAAAGACGGAGTTCCGGGCCCAAATGGGATTCCATTTGCTTTATACAAAGATAACCCTACCGTTTGGGCGGAATACCTAACAAGAGTATTTGAGAAAGCAGTTCAATCTTCATCAATATCGGAAACATGGAAAGGGTCTGTAATATCATCTATTTACAAAAGTGGCGACTGGGCACATCCCGCCAACAATCAACTAATCACATTACAATCTACAGGTGCTAAACTCTTCGCAGGAGTGCTACTGACAGAGCTAACAAAATGGCCAACTGAGAAGCATATAATTCCACCAAATCAATCTGGCTTGATGCAAGGGCTGGGAACAGCTACTAACATTTTAGTACTTTCAGTACTAATAGATAAATTCAAATCAAGGAAGCAACCATTATATCTTTGCTTTGTGGGCTTAAAATCCGCCTTCGATTGCGTGCATCGGCAAACCCTCTGGGAAAAGTTGAAGAATCAACAAATACCATCCTGCCTTCTGAAAGCAATTCAATCACTATACGCTAATCCCTCGGTTAGAGTCCGAATAGGTGATGGTTCATTCTTATCAAGAAAAATCAACAATTCCTTGGGACCTAAACAAGGGCGTGTTCTTGCACCATATCTATTTAGCTTGTTTTTATCGGACCCAACACATGCCCTGGACGATGTGACTGCCTTTCCTCCCAAACTAGCAGGAAGACACATATCAAATTTATTATATGCTATTTTTTTAAGCCAAACTAAGATAGGGTTACAATACCTTATAAACAGAATATCAAGTTACTCCTTGGCAAATAGCATGGTAATAAACGACATCAAGACCAAAGTAATGGAAGTTAATAATAAGATATTGACAAAATACAAACATAAGTGGTACCTCCAAAATCGCCTGCTGGAACAAGTAAAAACTTAAAATACCTGGGAGTACTATTCGATAAAAAGGGATCATTTCAACCACACAAGATAGACCTGCAAAGGAGAGGTAACACCTCACTGACTGCATTTCGATCTCTGCAGAGATTCCTTGGAGGACCAAGTTATCTCCCGCTCTTAAAAGTAATAAATGCAAAACTATTGCCGAGTATAACATACATCAGTGAAGCACTGTGTGGAAAGGACTCTACAACCATAAACAATGCTCTCACCAAAACCTTTAAGGGGCATATTAGCAACGAGGCGATAAACAATTATCGCCGCTTTTGCGTCCGTTTTCGGACGAAAAGCGGCGATAATTTTATCGCCTAATCAGCAAGGTCACGCTATCGCGTGAATCCTTGCATTATCGCCTCTTTCCTCAACGCCCATCTTTGCATCTCTAATGAGATGCAAAGTGGGCGTACCCGGATGGACTACGTTGCAAATATCGCTGATGTTCACATCGCGATATTTACAAGGCAGCCCACATGATTTTAGCAGAGGTTAGATTTCGGCGAAAACGGCTGTTTTCGCCAAAATCTAACGTCTGCTAAAATCCTGACTTAGCCATCCCTAACATAGGGGTGGATTCTGCTGATACGACCACAGGGTCGTATCAGCAGGTTATCGCCGTTTGCAGGGAACATCGCTGGAAAACCAGCGATGTTCCCTGCAAAACGGCGATCACCTCGCTATCTCTGGAATTTTTATCGCCCTGGAGAAGCGCGTTGTTAATAACGCGCTACCAGGGCGATAAATTCCAGAGATAGCCGGCGATAGGGAATCTGTCGCTAAGCACGGCCAGCGATTATTATCGCTGGCCGTTGATAATATGCCCCTTAGTTACTTTTCCGACTTCCATGTAACACATCGCCAGCCCAAACTAGGCTTGAATTTGTGTTACCTAACCAGCTTAATGCTAGGAAAGGCTAATTCATAAAGGTGTGGAAAAGAATAAAAACAGATACCTTGAACCCAATGTGCCAACTGCTATGGCAAAAAATACAAACAAATCAAAAATCACAGTTCTGGAAGTTCTTACAAACTGCTTTCGATGAGTGCTCAGCGCAAGCAATTTAGGATATGCCTATAACGCCAGAGCCTTTTAAAAGAACTATCAACAAAATAACAAAACGACTATCGTTGATGAAAGACAGAATCTCTCGCTAACAGAAGGCATGCATGGATGAGCGTGAACGAGTACGAAACAGCGAAACCACAAACCTATTTAGAAACTCATTGGTTCACAAAACTAAAAAACATTTCTATTAAAGCACGATTTGGCCTTATCCCAGGATTACACCGTGCAATGCCAAGGCTGCGCACAACAGAAACGATGCCCTGCCGATTATGCAAAAAGAAGAAGAAAACATCATTCATTTACTTTGTATATGCCCAGACTTGAAGGAAGAAAGGAGGACACTTAAGAGTCGTTTTAACATTCGCGGAATTCGGTCCTGCAGATAAGCACTAATACCATGTCTTAAATCAACATAGTTCTGAACTCTACTTTTGTAAAATTCATAGTAATGGCAAAAAGGTCATTGGACTCCTGTGATTAGACGCCAGTAACCCAGCAGAGGAAGCTTGCAGAACTATTGTCAAAGAGGATACAAATCTGATATACACAACAGCCAATTTGCACAATACGATTGCACTTTTTCAGTTACAGGAATCAGTAAAAGGGAAGTTAGAGTCTTGTAATTATTTTTTATCAGAGACATATCGTGACTCAGTATTTTAAGTGAGGAATCCCTCATCTGTAAAATGCAAACCATGTTTTTATACTTAAAGATACAATTTTTAATACAGATCTGTTTTATTATGTGTGTTTTTATAAGTACACATTGTATGATTTTAAATAACCAAACAATAAACTTAATTGAATTGAATTGAATGCGTTGTGAATAAAACTTTCCATGGTGTCCCTGCGGTATCATTTTGATGGATTTCCACTGGAAGTTCCAATGCAGGTGTGCAGAAGAACATAATTATATGAGCTATTGTTTGAAAAATGTTTCATATTATTTTTCCATCTCTGGAGTGCAGTTGCTGGGGAGAGAGCGGAAGATTTCTCTTACCTTAAAGAACAGGTTAGTGATAAGATGATTTAATTCATACGAAGTTGTTTTTGATTTGCCAATGCGACGTAACCATGATCAAATCATGCTGAGTCTGCAGTTTTGCTAATTGTTATGCATGGATTGTGCATAAAGACCCCTGGTATTGAAGGATTGAGAGCAACTTCTCATTTTCCTCCCAAGTCTCTGTCCTATTATTTTAAGATTTCCTTTTCCTCCCTTAGGGTGCTGTGAGTACTGTTTCTGAGTTTGACACTTAGGGGAAGAGTTACCAAATCTCCGCGCAACGCAGCGCAGCCTCCCGCGAGGCTGCTCTGCGTGCCAGGGAAGGAGCAGGAGAGCGCCATATTTTCAAAGATATAGCTGTCTCCTCCCCTTTCCCTTGCGCCGGCGCTGATTACAGCTGCTGTGCGCCACGCACCACCTTAGTGCCATAGCGCTAGGGTGTGTGTGTGTGTGTGTGTGTGAGTCTAGCATAGGTTTTGTACAGGAAGGGTACCCTTCTTGTACAAAATACTATGCCTAGACACGAGGGAAAGCATTTACCACTTTGTATGCGTGCTGCACAGTGCAGCACGCATGCAAAGTCAGAAATGGAAGGAGAAATTAAAGCATTTCTCCTTCCTTGCGCCTAGTTTAAAAGGACGCAATTTTCTCATGCTAAACCCAATCTACTGTGTTTAGTAAATTGGGTTTAGCATGAGAAACTGTGGGTGGTTGCATGGGAACGCCCATGCACCACCCTTGGCACCCCACCATGGCGCAAAGTAATGTGAAGCAGCGTAATGCGCAGCTTCACATTACTTTTACGTTATTTCCAGTGCTAAACAAATTTAGCACTGGAAAGTAAATTAGGAAAAAAAGATTTTGCGCTGTTTTGCGTCACTTTTGTGACGCAAACACTCCACAAAATCTTAGTAAATCTTCCCCTTAGAATCAGGAGAAATTCAATTGCCTAACTAGGGGTTTTATTATGACTTTGTGATTCTGTATTCTGTATATCAGGCTTCGTGGCAAGCTATGCATTTTTTCTGCATTATTTTATTTATAATTCTGTATTAAACCTTTTAAATTTATTTCTGATCTAGAACTCAGTTCTTGAGTGGTCCCAGTTCCTAATTTTGGATTCTACTCTGCTAAATTATTGAGTTATTGATGGGGAGGGTAGACTCTTGCTGCTAGATCAACGAGAGAACCCAGATCTGAACTGCTTAAGGTAGAAATTGGGGTGCACAAGATATTAGGGTTCAGGAAGATATTGGGGCACGGCTCCCACGGCGTTTTCCACATAATTATGAATTTACCACATTTACTACATGATTGATCATCTGCTGCATAATTTGCATATTTAAACAAAACAAATTGTGTTTCTAGCTCAAATGGATCAAATGTTATTAAAAATATGGCAACACGAGTTCCTGTGAAGTGGAAGGCCCTTCGCAAAGTTTAACTAGGCAGCTTTCAATTGCCTATTGCTGTTTTAGAGTGTTCAGCTGGTACTAAAAAGGTGAAATCCTTGCCAGTGTTACCATGTGAAAAATGACAAAATATTGAAGTACGACTATCACAACATGTGCTGCTTTACGCCTCATAATTTAGTCCATCCTTGCCGCATAAATTCCAGTGCCTTGATTTAGGCCTACTGAGTAAACAATGTGGTCTAGGCTCTCCTTAATATATTTCTCAATCATCCCGTAGTATAGACGTGTAGTAAATGTCTCACATCTGAACTGCGGGGTGCCTACTGTCTCATCTACTTTGAATTGTAATTCATAAAGTTGTTGTCACCACTCACCAGCTGCAATCCGTGCTTACAAACGCCATGGTGCAAATCGGACTTGTCTGCAAAGCACTGGCAGGTTTTAAGATTAGAACGTGCTGCAGACTCTTTGCATTATATAGGAATCGCAACCTACCGTGGGGCCTACAACAACAAATGTTGACATGAGCTTTTCCCGGTTGTCATTTTAGACACGTTTAAAGAGAATATCAGAAAGTGTCACTCCAGAAACTACAGATTTCTGGGAGACCTGGTATTTTTGGCTAATTTGCCTGACATATGCGCTGTGGGATGGCAGCATATTCAATTACGTGTATATATATATATATGCTGCCTAAAATATCCACTTGGTAATATAGACTAAAGTACAGATGGCACTTTGTGTTAGCACCGGCGCTGAGAGAAAAGTCACGACTGATAGTGGGCACTAACCCTCCCACGCATCCCTCACAAACCTATTTCGTCATGGGAAGATGTCAACAAGAAAATTAAACATTTCCCCAAAGGATCTTGGGGAAGAGACAGGAGAGGGGAAACGAGGAGGGAACCCCCCATCCCTCCTCCGGGTTGACATGAGAAAGAAACACTGCGCCTATTACTATAAAGGGATGCGGCTATCAGGCGGCTTTGAGAAGACCCGGGGAGGGGGGTAGTGGAGGGACATATGAAATAAAGTGGCCAGAGCCGGGGCCCAGCCGTTCATAAAGCACACCAGCTGTTAGACACAGAAGGCCTCTGACAACTGGCGGATTAAGGGAACAGTAACTCACAGAGTTCAGCTCCGTTTCTGCCTCCTTTGAAAATGAAAAGCATCAGACTCACAGCCAGACATAATCCGACAAGAATATGCGCAGAATGTCTGGATGAGCCGAAAGAAAGGACGCAAACAAAGAAAAGTTTTTGAGACCGGGAACAATTTAAGAAACGCATTTACTTTTCATTCTGAGCATTTGTAGGTCGGAACATCTTGCAAGAAGTCTCAAGGCGTTGAGCACGATGCAATGGCGTTGCAAGATTGCCATGGGCCCTAATGCATGCTAGGAAATGGGCCCCCATACTAGTCAATGGCCCCAGACACCAGCAACCTTCACAACTGTGTGTGAATAGTACACGTATAGCCAGGAAAACTGGGCTCAAATGTCAGCTTTCTCCTGTGATCAAATTGTGTGATTCTATGCAAACGACTCTCTGTGTCCCAATTTCATTGACCGTGAAATCTGTCACCATGCTGAAGAAATGTAGGTTGGGCTGAGTACTATATAAACATCTCACTTACATATGATTTATTAGGCAATACTGTTGCTCCACTTATATGTAGTGCACATGACATATTAACAGCTCTTATTTTACAAATTGCCGATGCGTGGAGAACTCGAGCTGTAACATGCAGCACATATTGCAAAGGGCTGCTTAAGAGAGTATGTCCTTTCTCTGGGCAGACTTGAATGACCGTCTCAGATGCCTTTTTCTGCTGCAAGGGCACTTCACAGTGTTCCATATGGAAACAGACAACAAGTTGATCCTGCACCTACTAATTGTACACCCCTCCAAGGACACCTCACCCCCACCGTGGCTACTAATTGCAGGTGATTGAATGGAATATTGTGAGCCAAGATCTTCTGAGTCACAGAAAGACTGAATGAATGAATGAATATACTTTATTCGATTTCAATTCATAATAAAATCATAAAAGCCACAATAAAAACGTTCTTAAAAATATATCAGTACACACTACAAATCTGTCTATACAATATACAATATTATCTACACGGCTGCATTTTAATAAAACTCCCATCTATTATTTACACAAAATTTTCTGATGCATCCTTAGCGATTTGGATCATAAATACACATTATAAATTTATAAAATAGAGATCATTACCTAATAAGACTCTTTCTTTTTTTCATTATACTTTTCAAAAGGCCACTCATGATCGTCACACAATAAACATTTTCCATTAATTGCAGATATAAGAAGGCCGGGCGACATTGCCTCCAGCCCCCTTGTCTTAACAATGGCAGAATCCATCTAGCTCTTTCCTTTGAATATATTTTACAAAAGAGAATCACATGGATAGTTGATTGCTTTGAAATATTATCACACGGACAATGACACAATTTTCTTGACCAATCATTAGCAGAGGGGAAACTAACCAAGCGGTGAAAACAGTCAAACCTAAACCGTGTAAGAAGGAATCTATCATACCCTCCAATACACCAAACCAAATAAGGCTGGATACAATAGGTTGACAATGTTAAGTAATGCTGGATCACCGTGCTTTTATTCATCTCCTGTGCGGCTCTTAGGGACTCTAAGTGTGTCATACAAAGAAGTTTAAAATCTTTCCTAGATATAGAATTCATGGTTTCTGGAGCGTTATAAAAATCATAGCGATTAATATCCAATAAAAATTTCCTAATGTAATTCAGCCATTTAATTCTACAGGCATAGTCCAATTTCATTGTATCCTTGATAATATCTCTATTCAATCCTGTATAGGTAGATGTCCAAACTCGATACCATAATAATAAAGGTTGCATTCTAATCATATCCGTAATATATGGGATTCCCAATTCACTATGGCAATTAAAAACTGGTGAACTCTGAGGAACCGCTAAAATAAATCTTAAAAAGGTATTTTCAACTAATTGAATTGGGGAGACGTCGTAAAACCCCAGATTCCTGCCCCAAACATTGCAACACTCATGCACTTAGCCTGATAAATTTTGAGAAGAATCTCCGGGGGTCTTTTGCCCAATTTATTTGCAAAGCTAACCACTGCCGCTATTGACCTCTTAAAAAGGAGACTCCTACTCTTAACCGCCGCTCCCCAGGAGCCGGTACGCTCAAACAAAACCCTGTAGACTGAATAGGATCAAGAACCATTGGAGTCAACAAGATTCAGAATCTGTTCAAAATGATATGGTTTGCCCAGCAGGCCTTTTAACACACTGGCCCAAAGTTCCTATCCGATCTCATTACTCTTCATGGTCCAATGAGAGCTCCTAGACCTGGTTCTCTATGTGTGCTTAGCATGAACATTCTCTAAGTTAGTGCGTGAGCTAAAGACAGCGCAGCTCGAGAACAGGAAACAGTGGTCTCCCCTTCCTATTTCCATGCAGTGCTGTTTGCAACTCATGCACCAACTCAGAGAATTTCCGATGCCTATGTATGCGAATTAGACACTGCTGTGTCTAGAAAAGACGCACTGCGCAAGCTTGCCCATTCATGATACAGCCCCTGGGCTGATTGTAGAGCTGATATTATTTAGGATATGTAGGGAGGAACAATATTATTTTTCGAATGCCAGTAGGGTGTAGGGTGGAAGGGGAATGTTGCCTGTGGGCAGAGCCGGACTGGGGTAGCAAACCAGCCCTGGCAATTACATCTTACCGGCCCACTGGGGGTAGGAGGGTGTGGGGAGGGGGGATGCTCACGGGACCACTGCGCTTTTGTTACAAGGGCCCGATTTTGCAGCACTGCTGCAAAACCAGCCCCCAGTAACAAAAATGGCCCCCACCCTTCCGGCCCACCGAGTAAACGCCCCGTGCCCGCTACAGCTAGTCTGGCCCTGCCTGTCGGAGCCTGTCATGTGTGTTTAACAGAGTGGGAAGAAGGGTGTGATTACTTTTATTTTGTCAGCTTTAAAACAAGATGTGATTGGACTTCGTGACACAATAGTATAGATGGGAGATGGGAAGCAGCAAGATAGAGGTATATTTTATCTGGAAGGCACAAGTAAATAATTCCATGGGTCTATTAGAGAATATCTTTGGTATAGGTGTTTTGTGGCTGAGTTGAGGAAGAAAGTGAATTCTTGAGAAAACATTTATACTAAATGGTGTGATTGGAATTTCAATTTGCTAAGATTTTCTTTCTTCATCACAAATCTCGTTGAGAAGGTGAAAGTCTTCTCTGTACTAGCTGCAACAAGTCTCATTGTTAAGATAAATTGTTTTCAGAGGACAAATTTATTTGTAAAAACAATTAGGGCCTCATTACGAGTCTGGCGCTTCACGGACTGCGAGACTCCCGGGGTGCAGCGGTGGCGGTCTTCCGACCACCCTATTACGACCAGGGCAGTCTTGAGGCACAATATGATTAGCAAGGCCGCTGCGGCCCAGCCCAGCATATTACAAGTTTCCTCACTGCCACACTTTTCATGGAGGTGAGTAAACCCTCTTGTGCCTCTGCGCCATTGGGTGAATGCAAGGGGGCACATGTCTGCATGCACCCCAGTACCTGCATGGCATGAACCTCAGCAGTCTATGCCGGTACAGATTTTGACATTCCCAATGCGGTGCCTGTTTCATAGGCACCGCTGTGGGAACGCCAAAGAATCGCCCGCCAGACAGGAAAAAACTCCTAATCTGGTGGGCGGTTCAACAATGGGTTTGATAGTGCAGAGCGGGGTGGTCCCGATCCTGCACCGCCAAACTCATAATGAGGCCCTTAGCTTTGAATTGTTTGAGATGTGATTTGCTACAATTCTAGTACTTTTGAAGGAGTGTAGGCTGCATATAAAATTAAAGATTATTAGCAAGCAGGCAAAAGGAAATTTGGCTATGGTCTGTCAATATCAGAGACATTGTTTTTTAAAATTCTTTTTATTAAAAGAGTAAACAAAGAAAACTGCGGGGACAGCAAACATTTCTGATCGTAATGTAAAAACAGCCTCTTCAACCGACAAAGTCGCATCTTGATAGTGACACATTGACATTGGACCATTTTACCAACAATACACAGAGCAGTGGTAAGATCCATACCTTCAGCATTATGAGACATCATAATTAGTATCTACCAGAGGTTCACAGAGCTCACTCCCATAAGCATTCCATTTTCTTCATATTTTAGTCCATATGGACAGCCCCTCCCCACATAGACAACCCTCTAGCCAGCATGTACCAATCCATGTCTCTCTTCCCATCCCTCAAACAGGGGCTTAATTCGGATCTCCACATGAGAGCTACATCTTGCTTGGCCACCATCAGTCTCAATGTGAACCAGAGCCGGTCCATACGATTGAGGTCAGTTTCAGCCCAAACATTTAGGAGACACCACTTGGCCGACAGTGGCAAATCCCTCCCCACAACATTATTAAGGCAAGCAAGCACCCTCCCACAGTAAAGTTGGAGTGCTGGTCAACTCCACAACATATGGAAATATGTACCCTCCTGGCCACACTTTCTGGGACACAAAGCATTATCTACTTCACCCATTTTAAACCAGTGTAGACGAGACATTATTGTTGACTCCGAAAGTGGTCCTTGCAGTGAGCAAACCCTGGTGCAGAGATGTTGTTCAGAAGAGCTGTGAGTGAATACCTTGAGAGGCCACCCACCTAAATGTAAAAGTCGCCATAATTTTCTTGCAGCCAGACAGGAGGTAAGCCCATACATAAAAGAAACTTACCCTGGGGAGCTGGTCGACCCACACAATTACTATAAAAGTGGTACTGATCTTTGAAGGCAAGTGATCATCACCTCAAATAAAGCATATTTTTGTGTAACAATAAATGAGATACAGAGAGACATATAAACGAAGAGATCCAAGATTTCTCCTGACAGGGAGAAGATCAAAGTTATATTTGAATATGATTTAATAGATGAGAGAACCATGGGGGATATTTACAATGAAATGGCGCAGCGGGGCAAGCAATTTTGCTGTGCCGAGCTGCGTCATCTCAAAAATGCAGGGATGCACCGTATTTACAGGAATACGGCACACCCCTGTGCTCTCCCCTGCACTGGCAGTAAAACAGCAGCCGTGCACCAATCAGGCACTCTTGCACCATAGTGCAAGGGTGCCTGCATTGCAGGGATGATTGTGTTTGTGCGGGAAGGGATACTTTCCTGCACAAAAAGAATCATTAATGGCGTTTTTCTCCTTCTATTTGTGCTGCAGAATGCAGTACACATAGAGCTAAAAACGAGGAGAAATAAAAGTATTTATACTTGTTGTGCCACTTTAACGCTTCCCCTTGAAAGGCGTTCGTTTTTGGGGCTGCCTCAGATTTACCAATCCTTGTAAATCTGGGGCAGTGTCAAAAAGCCATTGGTGCTGCGTGGGAACACCCACAGCAACACCCTTGACACACCCCTTTAAAGCAGAATATTGTGTGCAAGAGGGCCATATTTACAAGCCCGTGTCAAGCCACGCAAAGTGCCTTTGCGTGCCCTCGTAAATATGGGCCAGCACACCGCACCTCCGGCGGTGTAAAAGTGCAGCAGGGGCATTGTAAATATACCCCTTAGTTCTGTGCCCCAGAAAGTAGCCAGGGCCAGTTTGGATTTTTTCTTAGCTTGTTAAAAAATTCAGAGCCTGGCTCCTTGCTGGGGCCCAGGTACAGATGAGCTGAATACAAATACAATTTGAATATTGATTGAAGGTTAAAAAAGAAATGTATATTTTGTCAGCCTTACTTATGTTTTCTCTTTTTTTGCAGTATACTCCATACTCTGTTCACTTAGAAGATGCATATACAGCATTTATTCATTATGGTTTGCGTGTAGATTGCAGCTTTATGAAACATTAATGTTTAGCCTAAAGGTCTGCATTTTTCCAGACCTGAACTCTGTGCATTTCACCTCCAGTGTTTTTGCGATCTGACATAGGCAGTGTTTTTCTCATGGCAAAAAAAACTGGACTCTCATGAGAAGTGTATCAGAAAATGAATCATTCATCTTCCAGATGTAAGATTATTTTTTCTCTTGCCAACTCAGACATGTGACAGCCTATATGAACACGTTAATTAATGAAAACGTACATACAACTTAGTCAGCCAACAATTTTTTTGAACTTGAACATGTAAAAACACTTTCCATATGCTATGCAGTCAAATCAAAATTGTCTTGATTTAATATAAAGAATTACACTAGTGTTCAGTGGTTGGACATTGTACTACATTTATATATATTTTATTAAGACCTTGGATACTAGAAAATCAAGTTAAAATCACAAAATAGCATATTTAGTTTAAATTATTGCAATGAAAGTCACAGTTTAGTCAGGGTTAGGATTTAGATGGCTGGCTTAATCCTCTCCTGCAATCTCTGCATAGCGTCGGGACACCTGTATTTGAGGTAGCTGCGCGCTTTATAAATGCTTATTGTATTGTATTGTATTGTATTGTATTGTGTGAAAGTAGTGTAATGCTTAATTATGCAAGGCTTACACCAACACTGACTGTCAATTGTATAGTAGAGTGAAGTATATGCAGTTGCAAGAGATTCCACTTTTTACCTAAATCTCTATTAGATCTGGAGGCAAGACAACTTTAGAACACAAAAAAAACACAAAATTATGATGGACGGAATGCTGAACATTGTCAAACATGCACCCCAGTCACAGATCTGGGTTAAATCCATCATTTTTTTGCTCATCATACCACCCCAGTTTGGGCCCAGCCATATGCAAATCAGTCTTGACCATGCTCCCCATGGGAACAGTACAGTCTAAACTGCCAAGTCAGGTCCTCCCTGGACCAGAAACAAGCCTCCTGGGACCTGTTTCATGGTAACACTCCTCATCAGACAGGCTAGCTTGAATCCAGTGGCACAGGGAGCACCGGACACACTTCTGGGCATAACCTTCCCACTTACGGAGACTATAGCAACAGAAAAAGATAATGGATGGAATGCTGAACATTGACAAACATTCACCCAGTCACAGATCTGGATTAAATCCATCATTTGTTTGCTCATCATACCACCCCAGTTTGGACCCAGCCATATGCAAATCAGTTTAGACCCTGCTCCCCATTGGAACAGTCCAGCCCGAACTGCCAGGCCAGGTCATCCCTGGACAAGAAACAAGAATCCTGGGACCGGTTTTGGGGTATCATCCCTCATCAGCCAGGCTAGCTTCAGGGCCGTTTCTAGATGTTTTGCCGCCCTAGGCGAGAATTGAAAAATGCCTCCCTCTCCCTTTTACTACCATCACTCTCTCCCCCTGTCATCCAGGCTAGAAGAATTAATGCACTCAGCTCTGTCAAGAATCACGCATCAGGCGTTAGACTATTTCATTTCAGTGTGGTGGTCCGCATCACCGCACTGAAATTCTCCCAGTTGGCCCTAATGCAAGCGAGGAAACTGCACCCCTCTCCCAATCCCTTGTTTTTGTACCAAAAACAGTACTAACTAGGGTGAAGTGGGTCCCTCACACCACTGTACACGGGTGCCACTGCCCATGCTGCACTACTGATAACTACGCCCCTGAGATATCCGGCGCCCCATCTAACAAGGTCAAACTCACCTTGCAAGCTACAGCCACAGCAGAAGACACTGCGACCCTCTCACGAGCTGTCCTGCCTCAGCCCCAAACGATGGTGCATCTCTCACTGTCTCACTCTGTGTCTCTCTCCGTGTGCCCCTCCCCGCTGTTCTCTCTCTCCATTGGTTGGTCTGCTTGCTGCTCTCTTTCCTTTTCTGGGGTGTCTCCCTCTCTCTATTTCTATTGTTGTCTGCTGGCACACCTAATCTCCCCCCCTAATAAATCTCTCCACCTCTGTTATCTCTTTCTGTTGCATTTCTCTCTCTCTCTGGTAGAAAGGACATATTATTTTTACTGTTCTCTATAACAAAAGTGAACACTCGGTGGGGGAAGGGGTGGCACTGGGACTCAACGCCCAGCAACTCAATCCCCCTCCCCTAAAACAAGCTCACCTGGGTCACAACTGAGATGGGAGGTGGCTTCTGGTTGCTCTGATCAGGGGCTTTCCTGACAGTTTTCTGGTCCAAGACATTTGCTGGTGAGATTTACAACGGAGTTCAGTTGCGCAGATGATGTAATTTACAACAGGCCCTGCTGTGCCGAGGAGTCGTCAGCGTGTCCATGTGTGCTGATGAGTCCTCCTGGAAGGCTGGGTTGTGTTAACAATGTTAAAACGTCTTGGAGCACAGGCTGCTCTGCTGATATATCGCGCAGTGTCCCTGCTGTGCTGGTTAATCTCGTGGTGCAGCCGATTTACCTGCTGATGAGTCTGGAAGTGCTGATGAGTTTTACTCAGTCTACTGCTATACTAATGCCTCTTAGAGCCCGACCGGTGCTACTGACGAGTTTAACTGTAAGTATACCTGGGCGTGCTGATGACTCCTGTGTTTCCTATGCTGTATGGATACGTCTTGCATGACGCCCTGATATGCTGATGAGTCCCAAGGTATGTCCAGGTATGTGGGAGGATTTTATGGGAATCCCTACTGTCCTGATGGCCGGGTATGCTGATGAGTCCTCCGCTGTACGGATGAGCCGTGCAGTAGCAGGGCCAGATGTGCTGCAGAGTCTCACAGACGGAGCTCCTGTGTTGGTTAGCTCAATGGGGCGGACCGCTACCCCTGAACATTCAGCCCTCCTCCTTGCCACCACTGCTCCTACCTTCTACCCCGTCTGCAACCTTCACCCGCCACACTATGCCCCATACCCTCCTTCCCACCTGCCTACATGTCTCTGCCAGTCCTATCCACAACAGACCTTCAGCCCCCACCTCCCCTGGTCTCTGCCCCTAGGTCTTCCACACTGTCCTGCACTTCCTACTCCATGTCTCTACAGCCTGTCCTCTCCCAGGTTCTGCTTCTCTGCCTCCTTTGCCCCCCTCCTCTGTATGCCCCTACCTCCTTCCCTCTCCTTCTCCCCAGCCTCCTCTCTCGCTCTCCCTCCTCTTTAGCCCCTCTCCCTCAGTATTTACATTACAAGGGTGGCCCCCACGGGTGTGTGTCCCTCTCTATGACTCCTTTGTTGAGCCCTCCTCCTCTGACCCTCACTGCCCACCCTTCCAGCACCTCCCCTGCCCCTCTCGGCGCTAGCCTCATATACAGACAAATAGGCTGTGTGCCCCCAAACGCCTTTTCTGCCTCTTTTACCCCCCCTCCGCCCCTACAGTTCCCGTGCCCTCTTCACCCCCTCCCCAGTCTCTCGCCCAAATCACTGCAACACCTCAGCTGTCTCCTCCCCCTCTGTCTATCCCGCCCTCCTTTCCCTCCCGTTATCCCCGCTCCGCTGTGCCGTCTCTCACAGTGCCTCCTGCACGTCCCCAAGCCTTGTCCTCTCCACGTGGCCCTCTATCGCCCTCCCTTCCAACCGCCCTTGCTCCAGGGCTCCAGCCTCGCGCCACATCACGGCCTCGCGCCGGACTTCAGCCTCGCTCTCTGCCTCACGCGCTGCTGTCTCGTGCAGTTTCACCTCATGCATATCCCTTCTTCTCCATTCTCGCGCCGGACCCATCCTTGCCCTCTGCCTCACGTGCTGCTGTCTCGTGCAGCTTCACCTCTCATGCATACCCATTCTTCTTCTCCAGCCTCTCGCCGGACCCATCATCACCCTCTGCCTCACGAGCTGTTGTCTCGTGCAGTTTCACCTCTCTTGTATACCACTTCTTCAGAGGCCTCCCGCGCGCCGCCTACCCTTTATTGCTATCTTTGCCTCCTCCATCAATCTCCCCCTTTCCCTGTATCTCCTCCTTCTACCCGTTACCCCTCCCGCTCCTGACCTCCCTGTCACCCCACCTCCTCTGCTGCGTTAACCATTCTTTCATAGACCCCCTTCATTTCTTAATCTTTCTTCACTTTTTCGTTAATTAACTAGCCCACATGGCAATCTGAAACCTTGGCAGCTTTGTTCATCAGTTATAAAATAACTTTTGCCACCCTCCCCCTTTGGCCGCCCTAGGCGGCTGCCTAGTCTTGCCTAATGGTAGAAACGGCCCTGGCTAGCTTGAATCCAGTGGCACAGTGAGCACGAGACCCACGTCTTGGCATACCCATCGCACTTAAGGCCACTATAGCAACACAAAAAAAAGTTTGGGCTGGACTGTTCCCGTGGGGAGCAGGGTTAAGACTGATTTGCATATGGCTGGGTCCAAACTGGAATGGCATGGTGAGCAAAAAAAAACGATGGATTTAGGCCAAGATCTCTGTACTGGGGGTGAATGTTTGACAATGTTCAGCATTCCGTCCATAATTTTTTTGTGTTGCTATAGTCACCCCAAGTGGGAAGGATATGCCCAAATGTGGGTCCTGTGCTCACTATGCCATTGGATTCAAGCTAGCCTGGCTAATGAGAGGTGATACCCCGAAACCGGTCCCAGGATGCTTGTTTCAGCACACATAGAGCAAAAAACAAGGAGAAATAAACTGTATTTCTACGTGTTGCACTACTTTAACACCTGCCCTTGAAAGGCATTCGTTTTTGGTGCTGCCTCAGATTTACCAATCCTTGTAAATCTGGGGCAGTGTCAAAAAGCCATTGGTGTTGCGTGGGAACACCCACAGCAACACCGATGACACACCCCTTTAAAGCAGAATATTATGTGAAAGAGGGTCATATTTACAAGGCCATGTAAAGCCACAGAAAGTGGCTTTGCATGGCCTTGTAAATATGAGCCAGCACACAGCACCACAGGAGTGTCAAAACAAGTGACTCTCTGGTGTAAATATGCCCCCATGTGTCTTCGTTTAATGTGTGTCTGATGGAGGAAAAGAGCTTGGCAGGGATATAAGATTAAAGTATTAAATACATAAATAGTTTGTGAAGAGAGGAGGGCTTTTTCATTGTTTAGTTTGAGGGCATGGAGTTGTCATCCATGTTATTGAAGTGTACCAGAACACTTGATGATACAAACCTGAGTGCAAGCAGGTTATCTGATTGCTCTCTTGGAACCCAAATTTAGAGTAAAAATATATTTGCGGCAAGGAAGGACAGTGAAGTAGGGGAACATTATGTGCTTCTTGTAAGCAGGGCCGGACTGGCTACCGGGCGTTTTGGCATGCTGCCGAGCTGGGGTCTGATTTCGTTGATGGGGACCTGCGTGTGCTGAACGAAATTCGTTTTGCTTTGTTTATTTAGAAGCACATGCAGGTCTCTGTAGGAAGGTGGAATCTGACTATATGGTTGCCCCCACTTTTTTTATGGTGTTTTGCTGGTTTATGACTTAGTTGGACTGGGATCCTGCTATTCAGGGCCCCAGACTATCTGCTTTCTCTCTAAAATGGTTTCCATGTGCCTTAGGCACATCACTGATTGGAATCTGGAGTGCCCTTATAAGTCCCTAGTATATGGTATACTATGTACCAAGGGCATAGGTACATCAGAGGCCTACCAGGGGCTGCAGCATGTATTATGCCACCCCTGGAAGGCCATCCAAACTGACACCACAGGTCTGCTACTGCAGCCTGGGTAAGGTGGTGCATGCACCCCTTACTGTGATATAGGTTACCTATATCACTAAATACATACACACATATAAACCTATAAGTCACTCCTAAGGCAGGCCTTATCAATCCTAAAGGCAGAGTGCATGGTTCCTATGTGAGAGGGTGCCCCTGCATGAGCAGGGACCCTCTGCAGCGTTCGGAGACCCTTCTCTGATGCTGTTTGTAGTGCAGCCTGACCATATACTCTTAAGCGCATTATAACCTCGCGTTAAATGCTAACTTTGGAATGGCTGCACCTAAACATGTCGTGTTTGGTGTCAAACATCTTGGAATACTACCCCCCCGCCAATTCTGGTGGTGGGGGTAGCATTCCACCCTTCTAGGGGGAAAGACATGTTAACTCTGACTAGCCCGGTAACTTCTTTCCAAAGCCCTGGCATCACAAAATGGATGCTGCTGCCACAGACACAAGTCTGGCCTCCTGCTGCTGGACGAAACTCCGGCAGGGGAGGCCTGGACAATAGGTTTCCTGTTGCAGGGAGGTGTGACCACCTCACCAGACAGGATAATCTGTATTGGGGCTGGGCGGGAGCACCATATGTGTGCTTTGAAGTCCTGCACTGGGGGCACATTTGGTGTCCCTGTGCATACCCCAGTTCAAACCGGATCAGGGCTTGCAGCCCCTGCTTTGGCACGAACTGGACAAAGGGAAAGGGGTGTAGCCACCCCTCTGCCCTGACCCACCCATAGGTGGGGCCACAGAGTAGTCCAACCCCTATCTTTAGTATAAAGATAGGAACCCAGTCCTTAGGACTTTAGATTATCCCTGGACGAAACTCTGAAACTGAATCCTGGACCTTCGATGCTCTACTCACGATTAGAGGACAGAAGAATCTCCCTTGGGGTCAAGGAGTGACTCCCCTGCTTGGCAGGCACCAAAGAAGCATCTGTCCGGTTCGCATTTCTGAAGCTCCCGTCGGACGCCGAAGTCATCGCATCACCAGAGGTGGATTCTCAGACTTCTCCGAGGCTACCCTGAGTCCCCAGCAAAGCTGAGGCCCGTGGCTATCGTGGGTAACTTGAGACCATGACCCCTGGACACCGAGCACATTTGCAAGTGCATCCTCTTCTGGGTCTCCCAAGAAGTCGTGCTTTGGGCTCCGAGTAGCCCTAGCCTCCAGCACCACCTGCACCGAAGATCACTGGCCCCCACTCCACGAGTGTCCTGTGAGCCAGATCCACGTGCGGCGTCACGAGGCTCCTTTGCGGTCGCTAGCCTGTTGGCTAGTAGCCCTTGACGAAGGCCAATCTTTTCCTAACTTGGCATCCTGGTTGCTCCAGGCTTGCTCTCACTTATCCTTGCTGGGTGAGTTCCACAGACCTTGCTGGTCTGCACCATCGACGATCTTCCTCTGCATCGAGACTTGCCGTTGCCAAGGCTTGTTGGGTCCAATCCGGTCGCCAACACCTCAGCACTCGACAGACATTGTGTACCAGCCCGAATCCTGCTCCTGGTTGCTGACAACGCCTCCTGGACCTCGTGGCTGAAGAGTCAAGACGACCGTCAACGCACCTGAAGCACTCAACATCGGTGGGCATCTGTCCATCGCCTTCCTGGTCACTGGCTAGTGACCCAGACTCTGTCCCCTCTGCTTTCAGATTCTTCAGAACTCCGATCCACTCTTGGATCCACCCGGACACTTTTCACTTGGTCGCCAGCAGCACTTTGCAGCAGATCGCCATTCAAATCGACGACGAAACCCGACCCCGAAAGGCACCTATGCACCCGGCTTCCCTGGGTGAGGTAACACGAGTACTCCGGTGCTCCCGTGGGTAGAGACTCTTCAAAGTCCTAGATCTCAAAGGGTTTGGTCCAAGTCCTCTTTTAAGTGTCCCTTTTCTCTAATTTCCCGATCACGACTTTCTCCATAGAAGTCAACAGCGTATCGCGGTTGTGTATTTACACTGCACGCGTCTCCCGTGGGTCCCCTGTGTCACTACCTTGGGTGGTTCCTTGTGGTCCAAGCACTTCTAGAGGCTCTAGGCCTAGTGTCTAGTTCAGTCGTGGTTCTTATACCACTTTATTGGTATATGGTTTGGTACGCCCCTAGGGCCCAAACGTGTATTTGTGCTATTGCTGTGTTTAAATAACTTCTAACTTATGTACTTCGAACTCTAGCCTCATAAAGAGACTAGAGGGGTGTGTTTAGCAATAAATACATATATTTTGAATATATACCTGGTGTGGTGCTCTTTCATTTGGTCACTCAAGAGATTATAGACTGGTAAAACAAGCTGCTTTACATTCCTTCAAGACTTAGCCTGAAGGCTGCTCTCCATAGCTACCACTAGGATAGCTTTCAATAAGGTTGTCTTTAACCTATCTCCAATAAGGGGTTGTTTGGACTGGTGCAAGGTGCCCACTATAATTAGTGGACAGCATATACCAGGCCAACTTCTCACAGTCTCCATCAACAAAATAAACCCCCACCGCAGTGACATCAGCCCCCAGCTCGGCAGCATGCCAAAACGCCCGGTAGCCAGTCCGGCCCTGCTTGTAAGGTTTATTGTTGTTTACTGTAAGAACTTTTTCATCCCTCTAAGAAGCAGTTTGGCTATTTTATGTGAAATATATTTTCAATAGAGGTTTTTTTAGAGAATTACAGCTGTTCATTTCTAAAAACCATTTTAGAAAGTTGTTAACAGAAATTTATGTACAAATCCTTCATTCCCATTATTTTATAGATGTATAAGATAAGAATAATAATCTGTTTTGCTTATAAAGAATTTAATGATATATTGTAATAATATGGGACTGGAAATCTGTATATATTATTTTAACATATTGTGGATCTCGGATGAGGTCTATATCAATCAATATATTTCAATTTCAATTACAAATCCTTTCTTTACAGCCAGGACATTCTCTTTTATATGTGTAAAATTATTGCATATCTGAAAAATAGTTATTTTAGAGACAGTTTAGCGATTCTACTTACTTCTTCAGATAATCGGAAGAGGAGCAATTCAATCATAAATCCAAGATTGACCGTCTGGGAATGACAGACATCAAGAGGATCATATTAGGAGGGTTATTAAAAAATATCACTGGTAGACTCCTCCAAGATGGCTATTGTGCGTTCATCAGGGGTCTACAGACCAGTTTATCTGGGGTGTTTATTGACTGTGCTATGGCTACAACCCCATTTCTGTATGTGTCGGACACAACTTGTACGCAGAAAAGCTAAATGTTCATGAACTGAAGGTGCTCTCTGGATTTTCATGGTTATATTGATATGTTTTTAGCAATTAAGTTGAATTTGCATCCCTACAAGTGTACAAAGACACCTTAAACATCCCTTAAAGTGGATGAAAATGTCCCACCAGATCATCATTGGCTGATATGTTTTCGTTTGCTTATACACCAACTAAAATATATCTTCTGGGTTGGTTAAAGGATTTAAATTAGTTATATGATTGGACTTACCTATTTTATCATTGAAATCAGTTTCCAAGTAGGGGCAGTGTACTTCATTTAGATAATGCAACAAGGACAACCTGGTGCTTTTTTAAAAGATGTTTATTGTTACCTAACCGAATCATAACATTAAAGCTCATACCAAATAGCACAGGTCACATCACAAGTCACAGAAAAAAGCAAACATTGTTGAAAATCTGATACTAAATTGCATGTGCCCTTAGATGCAACTTTTTGTCTCAAAGAAGTAGAAACAGAAGTCCTCTGTGTGGAGTGACACCAGTCCTCTCAGCACCGTTTCTAAATTTGAGTCGTTCTCCGATATCTAAGTTAAAAAAACAGTTAGCCAGGCAGGCTGCCTCACTGGGCCCAGTTAACCCTATTGGAAATTACAATTGAAACGTTCTAAAGGAACTGGTTTATAGCATGTAGTTTTTTTGGAAAATATGATTCTTGAAACTCTAGGTACAGCATTCTCACAAAGCCAGATATTAATGCTTTCAACAAAGAAATGGGTACAGTGTACATATTTCACTTGTGTGTTTTTCCTTACTGTTAGAACTGGGGGTCTCTAGTTGGCAATGGTATACACCTTTGTCCAAATAGGGACCCTTGCTTCTAAGTCAGGGAAAGGGGATTACACTACTGGATAACCCCTGCTCACCCCCTTGGTAGCTTGGCACGAGCAGACAGGCTTATCTCAGAGGCAGTGTGTTAAGCATTTGTGAACACATACAGTAATACAGTGAAAACACTACAGATGGACACCACACAGGTTTTATAAAAATAAGTATTCTTTATATAGACTTAACACAAGACCACAAACGACAAAAATCCACAATACTGTACTCAAAATAGACTTAAAGATGGTAGAAGCAACTTAGTTCAAGATGATGATAAATGCGACACGTTTCTCACAAAAGTACCTTGGATGCGTAACGCAAGACAAACAAAAAGTCCGCAGGGAGGGCGATGCGGCGAGCAGGCGCCTCGATGCGATGCGACGATCCGGTGCGATGCGATGAGAGTGCGCCCTTGATGCGATGTGACGATGTGAAGGTGATGCGTGCATGCCCGACGGCCATGCGGCGAACTCTGTACCTTTGGAGCGGCGACAGGCCCTGCGACACGCCTCTCCGGTGATGCGACGGCAGGCAGCTGCGACGGCGACACGCTTCTCCGGTGATGCGACAGCAACCCTTGCGGTGGTGACACGCTTCCCTAGTGATGCGATGGCAGGCAGTTGCGACGAAGACACGCTT
Organism: Calotriton arnoldi; assembly: GCA_963921515.1. Lineage (NCBI taxonomy): Eukaryota > Metazoa > Chordata > Amphibia > Caudata > Salamandridae > Calotriton > Calotriton arnoldi. The sequence goes on along the minus strand of CAWUFW010012324.1, from coordinate 124,716 downwards.
CTCCGGTGATGCGACGGCAGGCAGCTGCGACGAAGACACGCTTCTCTAGTGATGCGGCGGCGGCCTCTGCGGTTGCAACACGCTTCTCTGGCAATGCGACGGCAACAGCTGCGACAGCGACACGCTTCTTCTCGTTGAGTCGCGCTTCCAGCTCCCAGCGACACGCAGGCTTCTGCAGACAGAATCCCCAGCAAGGGAATTCAGGAGGGAGCTGGTGGTGAAATCTTGTAGCCCTGAGACTTCAGCAGGAGGCAAGCTCTAGTTCAAGCCCTTGGAGAAATATTCTGCAAGATGATGAAAGTTCTTTGAAAGTTCCTTCTCCTTTCCTTGGCAATGAAGACCACTGCAGGCCGACCCAGCAAACAGCACACTGGCAGAGGGTCAGTCCAAACTCCTGCAGCTTCCTTGGTTCTTCTCCTTGGCAAAGGTTCGTCTTGTTGTTCCAGAAGTGATCTAAAGTTCTGGGGTCTGGGCCCCACTATTTATACCAGTAAATCCTTTGTCCTCTGAAGGCAGAGGGTCCTGTACCTAGTCCAAACCAGTTCTGGGTGCATTCTGCCAGTACAATCAATCAATCAATCAGGGGTTTGTTAAAGCGCGACTACTCACCCGTAAGGGTCTCAAGGCGCTAGGGGTGGGGGGGGTGCAGGTTCCATCCATCAAGGAGGGGGTCTGTCGAAGAGCCAGGTTTTGAGGTTTCTTGCGAAGATGGGGAGTGATGTTGTCTGTCTGAGGTGGAGCGGAAGGGCGTTCCATGCTTTGGCCGCGAGGAAGGAGAAGGAGCGGCCTCCCGATCTGGTCTTTCTGGTGCGGGGGACCACTGCGTAGGAGAGCTGGGCTGATCGAAGGGTCCTTTGGGGTGCGTGGAATTTGAGTCGGCTGTTCAGGTATGCTGGTCCGGTGCCGTGGAGGGCCTTGTGTGCGTGGGTGAGCATCTTGAAGGTGATTCTCGCCTCGACAGGGAGCCAGTGGAGTGTGCGCAGGTGCTGGGAGATGTGGCAGTGTTTTGGCAGGTTGAGGACCAGTCTTGCGGCGGCGTTCTGGATGTTCTGTAGCTTGCGTGTGAGGTTTTTGTTTATTCCGGCGTAGAGTGCGTTGCCGTAGTCGAGTCTGCTGGTGACCAGGGCGTGAGTGGCGGTCTTTCGGTGTTCGAGGGGGATCCATTTGAAGGTCTTACGAAGGAGACGGAGGGTGTGGAAGCAGGAAGACGAGACAGAGTTGATCTGGTGGTCCATTTTGAGCTCGGAGTCCAGGATGATTCCCAGGTTGCGTGCGTGGTCCGTGGGGGTTGGCGGGTTTCCGAGCGCGGGGGCCACCAGGTGTCGCTCCAGGCATCGGGGTTTGGGCCCATGATGAGTACTTCTGTTTTGTTGGTGTTTAGTTGTAGGCAGCTGTTTTTCATCCATTTGGCGACGGCTTCCATGCCTTCTCGAAAGTTGCGTCTGGTGGTGTTGGGCTCGTTGGATAGGGAGAGGATGAGCTGGGTGTCGTCTGCGTATGACACGATGTTGAGTCCGTAGGTTCTGACGATGGGGGCGAGTGGAGCCATGTAGATGTTGAAGAGCGTCGGGCTGAGGGAGGAGCCCTGGGGGACTCCGCAGGTGGTAGGTGTGGGGTCCGAGAGGAAAGGGGAAGTCTGACCCGCTGCGTCCTGCCGGAGAGGAAGGAGCGGATCCAGTCGAGGGCCTTGTCCAGGATTCCTGCGTCGTAGAGTCTGCGTATTAGGGTGCGGTGGGAGACTGTGTCGAACGCCGCTGATAGGTCGATGAGGATGAGGGCTACTGTTTCTCCTTTGTCCAGTAGGGTACGGATGTCGTCTGTTGCGGCGAGGAGGGCGGTGTCCGTACTGTGGTTTTTTCTGAAGCCGGATTGGGAGGAGTCGAGGATGTTGTGTTCTTCAATGAATGTGGCGAGTTGGCTGTTGATGGCTTTCTCGATGACTTTCGCTGGGAACGGGAGCAGGGAGATGGGTCTGTAGTTTTTGAGGTCGGTGGGGTCCGCTGAGGGTTTCTTTAGGAGGGGGTTGACCTCGGCGTGTTTCCAGTCGTCGGGGAACGAGGCGGTCGCCAGGGAGCGGTTGATGGTGTGGTGGAGCATGGGTGCGATGGTGTCGGCGGCTCTGTTGAAGATGTGGTAGGGCAGGGGTCCGTGGTGGCCCCTGAGTGGATTGACTTCATTGTCTTCAGTGTGTCTTCGGTGGTGAGAGCTGTCCAGTCGTTAATCGCTGGTTTCCGGGTGTCGGGGGTGGTTGGTGAGGATTCAGTATGTTGGTTGTCTTCTTCCTTTGTCAGTGTGGGCCAGGGTCATCAGACACACCACAGGAGGTGGAGCCAGCATTGTGGAAGGCAGGCACAGCCCTATTCAGGCCCAGGGGCTTCTCCTCCCACCACTCCTCATGCAGATAGGTCTATTCAGCCTAGTGCTGACTCACCCTGTCTCCTGGAGTCCCCCAGCCCCTGTCACTCACAAAACCAGACATACAATACACAAGCTAGCAGAGGCAGGCTGGATAGTTCGGCAAGAAAATACCTACTTTCTAAAAGTGGTATTTTCAAACACAGAATGTTAAAACCAACTTCACTAAAAGATGTATTTTATCATTCTGAGTTCAGGCATACTAAACTCGAATTTCTACCATGTTCCCTGGGTCAGTTAGGATTATAAGATGTTATAATCAAGCTGCCCATTCTGGCCTATGGGGACAGGTAGCCTTGCAATAGTGAAAAACGAAATTGGCTGTAATTCACTATCAGGACACGCTACACACATCAGGGCATGTCCTACCTTTTACGTACAATGCACCCTGCCCTTGGGCCTACCTTAGGGGTGACTGATATGTAGAAAAGGGAAGGTTTAGGGACTGGCAAGTGGGTGCACTTGCCAAGTCGACATGGCAGTCTCAGACTGCACACAGGCTCTGCAATGGCAGGCCTGAGCTACACTTTACAAGCTGCTTCTGTGGGTGGCACAGCCAGTGCTGTAAGCCCACCAGCAGCATTTGATTTACAGGCCCCGGGCACCCATGGTGCACTATACTAGGGTCTGACAAGTAAATCAAATAATCCAATCATGGAGTCGCTAATCCATACATCAATTTACAATAGGGAGCACTTGCACTGTGGCCCCAATAGCAGTGGCACAGTGCCCAAGGCATCTAAACCAGCAACACATATCAAAAACAGAGGGGGCAATCCGTAAAAAATGGAAGGGAGACTCACGCCAATGGTACCACGTCTAACACGTGTCCCCTCCAGCTGAAATGTGTGGAGAACTACCCTTCCCCTTGGGAGCTCTCTTCACTAAGGCGGAAAAATCTGGACAGACCATCAGCATTGGCATGTTCTGTACCAGGGCGGTGTTCCACCGTGAAGTCCATCCCCTGTAGGGAAATGGACCACCTCAACAGCTTTGGATTCTCACCCCTCATCTGCATCAACCATCTGAGGGGCCTGTGGTCTGTCTGAACCCGGAAGTGAGTCCCAAACAGGTATGGTCTCAACTTCTTCAATGCCCAGACCACAGCAAATGCCTCACGCTCAATTGCACTCCACCTCTGTTCCCGTGGAAGTAACCTCCTACTGATGAAGGCTACAGGTTGGTCTAGGCCCTCCTCATTAATCTGTGATAGAACAGCCCCCACACAATGCTCTGAAGCGTCTGTTTGGACAATGAATTCTTTTGAGAAGTTCGGCGTCTGAAGCACGGGTGCTGTGCACATGGCAGTCTTCAGGGCGTCAAAAGCCTTCTGACAGGTGTCAGTCCAGTTCACTTTCTTGGGCTGCTTCCTGGAAGTCAGCTCAGTCAAGGGTGCAACAATGTTGCCATACCCCTTGACAAACCTCCTGTAGTACCCTGTGAGTCCTAAAAAGGCTCTCACCTGTGTCTGGGTCTTGGGGGGTTCCCATGCAAGGATGGTCTCAATCTTGGGTTGTTGCGGCACCACCTGGCCGCTCCCTACCTGGTGCCCCAAGTACACCACAGAACCCTGCCCGATCTGGCACTTACTCGCCTTGATCGTGAGGCCTGCCTTTCGCAGTGCCATCAACACTTCCCAGAGGTGGTGCAGATGTTCTTCCCAACTGGCGCTGAACACTGCAATGTCATCCAGGTAGCGGCACTGAAATCCTCAAGTCCAGCCAACACCTGGTTGACCAACCTCTGAAAGGTGGCAGGGGCATTCTTCATCCCAAAGGGCATAACCCGGAATTGGTAGTGCCCATCTGGTGTGGAGAATGCTGACCTCTCTTTGGCCCCATCAGTTAAGGCGAGCTGCCAGTACCCAGATGTTAAATCAAACGTGCTGAGGTACCGGGCAGCCCCCAACCGATCAATGAGCTCATCAGCTCTGGGGATGGGGTGCGCGTCAGTCCTGGTGACTGAATTGAGTCCTCGGTAGTCCACACAGAACCGGAGTTCAGGTGTGGCACCAGGCGCGGCAGCTTTTGGGACCAAGACCACTGGGCTGGCCCAAGGGCTGTGAGAGGACTCAATCACCCCTAAGGCAAACATCTTGGAGACCTCCTCCTTGATGTGAGCTCTGACCCTGTCAGTCACTCTGTAAGCCTTGTGCTTCACAGGAGGACTGTCCCCAGTATCCACATCATGGACGCACCACTCAGTGACACCAGGAACCAGGGAGAACAAATCAGAGAATTGTCCCAACAATTGGTGACAATCTTGCTGCTGTTCAGGGGTCAGTGTGGCAGAGAGGCTGACACCATCCACTGACCCATCTTGCTCTGTTGCAGACAGGAGGTCAGGAAGAGGCTCGGTCTCCTCCTCCATTACATCATCTGTCGCTAGGAGCATGCCCACTTCGGACCTTTCTAAGTGGGGCTTCAGGCGGTTAACATGCAGGACCCGCAAAGGGTTCCTAGGAGACTGCAAGTTCACCAGGTAGGTGACATCACTCTTGCGCTCCACCACCTCAAATGGTCCGGTCCACCTGTCCTGGAGCGCACAGGGCTCTACAGGGGCCATGACCCAAACTTTCTGCCCAGGTTGAAGCTCAATCAGAGTGGCATTCTGTTCGTACCACTGCTTCATTTCCTCCTGGCTGGCTTCCAGATTCACCTGAGCGAGTTGTCTGAATCGCCTAGTCTGGTTCCTGAAGGCCAGCATGTAACTGTATACATCCTGGGGAGGTTTCCTGGGAGATTGCTCCCAGCCTTCCTTGACCAGACTCAAAGGTCCTCTTACCTGGTGACCATACAGCAGTTCAAAGGGACTGAACCCTAAGAACTTCTGTGGCACCTCACGGTAAGCAAAAAGCAGGCATGGCAAGAGGACGTCCCACTTACGCCTCATAGGTTCCTCAAGACCCATGATCATGCCTTTAAGGGTCCGGTTGAATCTCTCAACCAGCCCATTACCTTGGGGGTGGTAAGGAGTGGTGAACTTATAGGTAACACCGCACTCCTGCCACAGGGACTTCATATAATTTGATATGAAGTTTGTACCACGGTCTGACACCACCTCTCTGGGGAATCCCACACGGGAGAAAATCCCCATCAGTGCACGTCCCACCACGGGGGCCGTCACTGTCCTGAGCGGGATGGCTTCTGGGTACCGGGTAGCATGGTCCACCAAGACCAGGATAAACCTGTTGCCCATGGCTGTCTTGGGGTCCAGTGGCCCCACAATGTCAATGCCCACCTGTTCAAAGGGGGTACTGACTACAGGGAAAGGTTGGAGAGGAGCCTTGTGCTTCCTTCCACTTTTCCCACTTGCCTGGCAAGTTTGACAAGTCCTACAATGAGTATCTGAACTCTTGCGCATCTGGGGCCAATAAAAGTGTGTGACAAGCCTTTCAAAGGTCTTGTTCTGCCCCAGATGTCCAGCTAAAGGCACATCATGAGCCAAACCCAGTAGGAAGGCTCTGAAGCGCTGGGGTACCACCAGCAAACGGGCTGACCCAGGCTCAGCAACCTTAGGCTCGCTATACAGGAGGTCGTTCTCCCAGTAGATCCAATGTGATCCAGACTGATCACCTGCTGCCTGGTTTGTGGCCTGTTGCCGCAAACCCACAAGAGAAGGGCACTTCTTCTGCTCCTCAAAAAATTCCTCCCTGGAGGGGCCTCCTTCTTGCTGCCAATGGGTCAGCCCAGGCAGGACCCCAGTTCGGCCACTTGTTCCCCTGTAGGTTCCAAGGCATCCCCCTCAAGGTCTGCCTCCTCCTGGACCGTGGGAACTATGGGGGCCGGTTTCCTGCGCCCCCTACCTCTTCTCTTTAAGGCAGGGGTCTGTGCCATATTTTCAGGCTCCAGAACCTCTTCAACACCCTTACTGGCTGCCATAGACTGAGTGGTCACACACGCCCACTCAGGCAGACCCAACATCTCCAAATGAGACCTTCTCTCCACCTTAGCCCAAGGGGAGCTCTCTAAATCATTGCCCAACAGACAATCAACAGGCATGGCTGGCCTCACAGCTACTTGAAGAGTACCTGAGACCCCCCACTCAAAGGGAACTTGAGCCACCTCACACTGGCTCTGCGAGTTGTCCGCGGCAACTACAGGGAAGAATGCATGGGGGATAACCTGCTCTCTGGACACCAGCTGGCAATTGACAGCTGTCACACTAGCCCCAGTGTCTCTGAGAGCTTCCACCCTATGGCCATTGATGGTCACCCACTGCCTGTACTTCTTAGTGTTATCAGGCAGCTGGGTCTCAGGGACCATCTCAAAGTCTCCTAGCGAGACAAGGGACATTTCTGCGGGACCCCACCCACCTTGGGCACCCATCTCCCTCCCCCCCAGGGCTACACTTGCCATCTGATGGGGTGGTGCACATGGTGGTGCTTTGGAATCCCTCATGGGACACTGTGCATCATACCAACGGTGGCCCACTTGACCACACGTAAAGCACTTACAGGGGCCCCTGTGAACAGGTTTACCTGTCGGGGCCTCTTGCTTTTTCTCAGTGGGAGGCTGGAAACCCTTCCTTTGGTTCCCTTGGGAATTACTTTGGGGCCCTTGCTGGAACTCCCTCTGTTTACCCTTGTCCCCCCCACTCTTCTGCTGGGGACCCTGCCCACCTTTGGCGAAGTCTCCCATGTGACCCTTGTGGACCCGGGTGCTGACCCAGCAGTCTGCCTCCTCAGCAAGCTTCCTAGGGTTAGTTAACTTGCTATCAATAAGGTGCTGGCGTAGCTCTGGAAAACAATTAGCAGACAAGTGCTCCCATGCAAACAAATCATAGAGCGCTTCAAAGGTATCCACTTTGCTACCCTTCACCCAACCATCCATACCTCTGCAAAAGAAAGACTGGTACTCCACCCAGGTAGTTGCCTCCAGCTTCTTACAATTCCTGAACCTCTGTCTATAGAGTTCTGGGGTCAAACCATACCTTGTAATCAGGGCTTCCTTCATGTGGGCATAAGACATCCTATTCCCACTGGGTAGGTCTAACAATGTATCCCTCCCCTCACTCACAAAGCAGCCCCACAACCCCGCTCCCCAATCCTTCTCAGGGACCCGGTGGGCCAACATTGCTATCTCATAGGCTGAAAACCACTGCCCAATATCTTCCTGTCTGCGGAATTCCTTTATGACATCCTTGGGGATATGGACTCTGCTTTCTGCAGGCACAGATGGTGCGCTGCCACCAGAGGGATTGATTTCTAAGCCTTTTGCTTTGAGCTCTAACTCCCTCAACATTCTCTCATGCTCCATCCTCATACTCTCTCTCTCCAAGGACAACCTGCTATTCTCTAGGTCCCTCTGACCCTCCATTTTGAGCCTGGCCATCTCCAGCTTCTGCGCCCTGTCTCTCAGCTCTCCTGGGGACGGGCCTTTGGAAGAGATGCTACTGCCAGGCGGGGACGGTACCCCTTCCCTGGCTGGAATCAATGGTATATTCAGCTGCCCCTCTGCATCCCCCACTGGCTCCACCACCAGCTCAGGGGTATTTCTTGCTTCCACCCAGGCCCTCAGCGCCTTTTGGTATTCATCCTTTTTGGCAATGCCTGGGGTAGCAATTTTAAATTGTTTGCAAAAGCGCTTTAGCTGTTTCACATTGTAGGTTTCCAACCTCTCTTCCTCAAAATCTAGATCCATAGATGCAACAGATGCTGGTAGGCTCATGGTAGTAAGAATTGGCAGTTCTCAGAAAAAATAACAGTCCAAGGAGAAAAAAAATTCTACCAACAAAGTATGTGGTTGCGTTTGGTCTGCACTCACAAGTAGTGTACACCAATTACTGTATATGAGTCACAAATGCAAGTCCAGAATCCTCACCGCTGACCACCAATGTTAGAACTGGGGGTCTCTAGTTGGCAAAAGGTATACACCTTTGTCCAAATAGGGACCCTTGCTTCTAAGTCAGGGAAAGGGGATTACACTACTGGATAACCCCTGCTCACCCCCTTGGTAGCTTGGCACGAGCAGACAGGCTTATCTCAGAGGCAGTGTGTTAAGCATTTGTGAACACATACAGTAATACAGTGAAAACACTACAGATGGACACCACACAGGTTTTATAAAAATAAGTATTCTTTATATAAACTTAACACAAGACCACAAACGACAAAAATCCACAATACTGTACTCAAAATAGACTTAAAGATGGTAGAAGCAACTTAGTTCAAGATGACGATAAATGCGACACGTTTCTCACAAAAGTACCTTGGATGCGTAACGCAAGACAAACAAAGGGTCCGCAGGGAGGGCGATGCGGCGAGCAGGCGCCTCGATGCGATGCGACGATCCGGTGCGATGCGATGAGAGTGCGCCCTTGATGCGATGCGACGATGTGAAGGTGATGTATGCACGCCCGACGGCCGTGCGGCAAGCTCTGTACCTTTGGAGCCGCGACAGGCCCTGCGACACGCTTTCCTGGTGATGCGACGGCAGGCAGTTGCGACGAAGACACGCTTCTCCGGTGATGCGACGGCAAGCAGCTGTGACGAAGACACGCTTCTCTGGTGATGCGGCGGCCTCTGCGGTGGCGACACGCTTCTCCGGCAATGCGATGGCAACACCTGCGACACGCTTCTTCTCATTGAGTCACGCTTCCAGCTCCCAGAGACACGCAGGCTTCTGCAGACAGAATCCCCAGCAAGGGAATTTAGGAGGGAGCTGGTGGTGAAGTCTTGTAACCCTGAGACTTCAGCAGGAGGCAAGCTCTAGTTCAAGCCCTTGGAGAAATATTCTGCAAGATGATGAAAGTTCTTTGAAAGTTCCTTCTCCTTTCCTTGGCAATGAAGACCACTGCAGGCCAACCCAGCAAACAGCACACTGGCAGAGGGGTAGTCCAAACTCCTGCAGCTTCCTTGGTTTTTCTCCTTGGCAAAGGTTTTTCTTGTTGTTCCAGAAGTGATCTAAAGTTCTGGGGTCTGGGCCCCACTATTTATACCAGTAAATCCTTTGTCCTCTGAAGGCAGAGGGTCCTGTACATAGTCCAAACCAGTTCTGGGTGCATTCTGCCAGTGCACAACTTCTTCCTTTGTCAGTGTGGGCCACGGTCATCAGACACACCACAGGAGGTGGAGCCAGCATTGTGGAAGGCAGGCACAGCCCTATTCAGGCCCAGGTGCTACTCCTCCCACCACTCCTCATGCAGATAGGTCTATTCAGCCTAGTGCTGACTCACCCTGTCTCCTGGAGTCCCCCAGCCCCTGTCACTCACAAAACCAGACATACAATACACAAGCTAGCAGAGGCAGGCTGGATAGTTAGGCAAGAAAATACCTACTTTCTAAAAGTGGTATTTTCAAACACAGAATGTTAAAACCAACTTCACTAAAAGATGTATTTTATCATTCTGAGTTCAGGCATACTAAACTCGAATTTCTACCATGTTCCCTGGGTCAGTTAGGATTATAAGATGTTATAATCAAGCTGCCCATTCTGGCCTATGGGGACAGGTAGCCTTGCAATAGTGAAAAACGAAATTGGCTGTAATTCACTATCAGGACACGCTACACACATCAGGGCATGTCCTACCTTTTACGTACAATGCACCCTGCCCTTGGGCCTACCTTAGGGGTGACTGATATGTAGAAAAGGGAAGGTTTAGGGACTGGCAAGTGGGTGCACTTGCCAAGTCGACATGGCAGTCTCAGACTGCACACAGGCTCTGCAATGGCAGGCCTGAGCTACACTTTACAAGCTGCTTCTGTGGGTGGCACAGCCAGTGCTGCAAGCCCACCAGCAGCATTTGATTTACAGGCCCCGGGCACCCATGGTGCACTATACTAGGGTCTGACAAGTAAATCAAATAATCAAATCATGGAGTCACTAATCCATACATCAATTTACAATAGGGAGCACTTGCACTGTGGCACTGAATAGCAGTGGCACAGTGCCCAAAGCATCTAAACCAGCAACACATATCAAAAACAGAGGAGGCAATCCGTAAAAAATGGAAGGGAGACTCACGCCAATGGTACCAGGTCTAACACTTACAAATGTGGCGTAGCTGGATTTACCAGGGCACTTGCTGGGAAGTATCACTCAGAGAGGCCCTTGTAGTAATATGAGTGACCGTTGACACTGATTTATCAAACCATAAGAACCATACTTCGTATTTTGATATTCCTTTTCCCTATAGGTAAACAGATGATGGTGGACCCTCTTGCCAGCTTTGGTCATTAAAGGGCTGATTACGATGCTGCCCGTAAAGGCTCCAACCTAGGGCCGCATCGTAATGGGCCGGTTGGTTTCCTTTCCGACCGCCTCATTTTGATGGAGGCGGCCAGAAAGGAAACCGGCCAGTCATTCCAACGGGCTCATAGAGCCCGTGGGCCAGTCGGAATGCGGCCTGCAATCTCAAGGGCGGCTCTTTCCAATTACGATCACGTTTTCCGAAATGGTTTCCATGCCGGTCTGACTGACATGGAAACCATGTCGGAAAGCGTGTTAGGGGGCCCCCAGCAGGGCCCCCTTTGGTGCATGGCCTCCATTGGAGGCCAAGGGGGCATCTATGGTGCCCCCCCTTTTGTCCCTGAACCTTGTGGCAGGCACCTTGAGGTGCCTGCCATGGGGTGCAGGGATGAACCTCACCTCCCATTTCACTATGGGAGCATGCATTACGGCCGGTTTACAGCAGTAATGCATGCTCCCATAGTGAAATATAAGAATGTGACCGAACAGTGTTCGGTCGCATCCTAATGGGGTGGTCAGGACCGCTGACCAGGTGTCGGTCGGTCCCATGACCGAGTCCGTGTTGGGCGGAAGCGGTTCCGCCCGACATCGTAATGAGCCACGAAGACTTTTTTATTTACTAAAGCCCATATAACTAGAATTTAATCACAAAATGACTGGTAGATCTTAATACAGAACAGGTCTAGTCCTGATGAATGTCCAATGACCCTTGTAAGACATGTGATTTTGGGCAGAAACATATTCACCATTGGCGCTCACCCTCTGGTAGCTTGGCACAGAGCAGTGAGGCTTAACTTAAGAGGCAATGTGTAAAGTATTTGACCAACACTTCTATTACAGCAACACAGTGAAAACACCACAAAAAGACTGCACCCCAGTTTAGAAACATAGAGAATATTTATCTGAGTAAATCAGGACTAGAACCACTAACATCCAACCAGTAGAAGTCCTGATAAAAATGATACCTCACTTGTGTGGGTGCCCAAAGCAGAGTCAGCCCAAAAACATATTTAAAAAAACTGCCATCATGGACCCACTTTGGTTTCCCCTCAATCTCTACACGCTTTTGGCCCTTCCCTGTTGCAGGCACTTGGCCCACCCACACAAGTGAGGTATCATTTTTATCATGAGACATAGGGGAACGCTGAGTGGTAGGAAATTTGTGCCGGCACAGAGATCCCACTCAGAAATGTAAATAAAAATTTGATTTTCTAGCTAAATTTGAGATTTGCAGGGGATTCTGGGTGAGAAAACGTTGGGGGATCCAGGCAAGCCACACCTCCCTGGACTCCCCCCTCCCGGGTGTCTAGTTTTCAGAAATGTTTGGTTTGGTAGGTTTATCTAGATGGCCGCCGAGCCCAGGAGCAAAAAAGCGGGTGACCCTCTTGCAAAACCAAGCCCACCCGCTCAAGTGAGGTACCATGTTTATCAGAAGACTTGGGTGAATGCTGGGTGAAAGGAAGTTTGTGGCTACCTCAGATTCTAGAACTTTCTTTCACAGAAATGTGAGGAAAATGTGTTTTTTTGACAAATCTTGAGGTTTACAAGAGATTCTCGGTAGCTGAACCTTGTGAAAGCCACACAAGTCACCCCATCCTGGATTCCCCTAGGTGTTTAGTTTTCAAAAAGGTACAGGTTTGCTAGGTTTCCTTAGGTTCTGGCTGAGCTAGGGCCCAAAATCTACAGCTAGGCACATTGCAGATAAAAGGGTCCGTTTTCAGTGAAACAAAGTGATATGTCCACGTTATGTTTTGGGCCGTTACCTGTTGCAGGCACTAGGCCTACCCACACAAGTGAGGTAACATTTTTATCAAAAGACCTTGAGGCATTCTGGGTCGAAGGACGTTTGTGGCTACCCTCAGATTCCAGAACTTTCAATCACAGAAATGTGAGGAAAATGTGTTTTTTTAGACAACTTTAGAGGTTTGCTAGGGATTCTGGGTAACAGAACCTGGTGCAAGCCAAAGAAGTCACCCCATCCTGGATTTCCCTGGGTGTCTAGTTTTAAAAAATGTACAGGTTTGCTAGGTTTCCCTACGTGACGGCTAAGCCAAGGGCCAAAATCCACAGTTAGGCACATTTGAAAAAATGGGTCAGTTTTCAGTGGAAAAATGTGATGTGTCCACATTGCGTTTCGGACCATTTCTTGTCTTGGGCACAAGGCCTATCCACACAAGTGAGGTGCCATTTTTATCAAGAGACTTAGGGAAACACATAATAGTAGAACAAGTGTCATTATCAATTGTCTTTCTCTGCATTTGTGCCTTCCAAATGTAAGACAGTGTGTAAGAAAGAATTCATTTTGAGAAATGCCTTTTAATTCACCGGCTAGTATGGGTACCCACGAATTCAGAGATGTGTAAATAAAAGCTGCTTATAAACTCCATATCTTGTGCCCATTTCGGAAATGCATAGGTTTCCTTGATACCTATTTTTCACTCTTTATATTTTACCAAATGAATTGCTATATATCCCTTACACAATGCACATCCATTGCAAGGTGCAGCTCAGTTATTGGCTCTGGATACCTCGGGTTCTTGGTAAACCTACAAGCCCTATGTATCCTAGCAACCGGAATGGTCCAGGGGACATAATGGCATATTGCCTTTGACAATTTGCCATAGTTACAAAAAGTTACAGATTAAAATGTAGACACAAATGGCTATTTTTTTCAACTCAATTTTAATATTATTTTTATTTGAACTGTTACTATTTTTGGGAAAACCTTGAAGGATCTAAACAAATGACTCCTTGTTGAATTCAGAATTTTGTCTAGTTTTCTTAAATGTATATCTTTCTGGGATCCACCATGGGTTTTATACCTGTTTCTACCACTAACTGGAAGGAGGTTGAAAGCACAAAAAGTAGGAAAAATGGTCTATCTCCCAATAAAATGGCAAACCTGTGTTGAAAAATTTGTTTTTCTGATTCAAGTCTGCCTGTTCCTGAAAGCTGGGAAGATGTTGATGTTAGCTCCGCAAACCCTTTGTTGATGTCATTTGCAAGAAGAAAAAAACGCTTTCTTCTGCCGCACTTTTTCCCCAAAAAAAACCAACGGTTTGTTGTATTGTGGCTAATTTCTCTGTCTTCTCAAGGGGAATCAAAAAACCCTGGGCATCTTTAAAATTCATTGGATGTTGGAAAAAAAGTACGCAAATTTGACCTGGATACCTTATGTGGACAAAAAGTTATGGAGGCCTAAGTGCGAACTACCCCAAATAGCCCAAAAGAGGCTTATAACCGGGGGAAAAAGCCTAGCAGCGAAGGGGTTAAAATCAAAATGATTTTATTAGCACTCCATTAATAAATAGTGGGTGGATGGTGCAGAAAGCACTCAAAGACAAATGGGGAATTGCAAACAACAGTATATACGTGCCTTATACTTCTGCACTGAGACTGAATAAACAATCTTATTTCTTGCTAATGCAGTGGACACACAATGCAACATTTTCACACCTCAACCTGGCCCTACACACACAACGTGGCATACGATCAAATAATTGTCATCAATCCTTTTCAATTTTACCTATTTCCTCATGATATGTGCTGTTAGTTCAGTGCTCATGCAGGGCTTTTGCCGCTAAAGCTATTGCTGGATGTCCCTGCACTATAATGTGATGACTTCATACGTCCAGAACCTCCTTTGTAATGTACTGGAAAAAGGGACACATATTGAGGAATTAGTTTCAGGCAAGCCTTAGAAACCATGCTTCAGGACTTGAGGGGACGGGGTTCCCAATTGTTGAAGTAAGAGTTAGGCTGTGATAGTTATGTTAGATAAAACTGAACAGCATTGCCACAAGCCCTAATCATGATTGTAGCTTGGTTAGCAGCTGTCCTTGGATGGTGGAAACTGGTGTGAACAGGGTTAAACGACTACATCATAAGCTTTACAGTTCCTGGTATGTTATGCATGCACATATGATGATCAGCAACAATTTCACACATCTGTTTCCAACACATTTGACAGCGTTAAAAATAGCAACCGTGCTCTCAAAGCTTGACGTGTTATTTGTGTCCTAACCAGTAATATGTTGCGATCAACAGTTGTTGCCATGTCCAGCGTCATCCCCATGTGTTGTTAGCAGTGTATTGATTCCAAGTTGATGTTTTAGCTGTGGGAGGCAGGAAATAATGAATGGGACAAAATAAAAGAGACAGGTAAAAAGAATTGAGCCAAACTAATGTGGACCTGGACCTGAGCATAATAGGCGTGTGCGCAATTTGCGACCCCCTTCCAGGTGTTATCTAATGCTAAATCTATGATGAGAGGTGCACACCAGGCCTCAAACCCAATGACCCCTCCCCACCAGTTGCCTCTTCCGACCCCTGCCTTGTGGCGTTTGCAGGATCTGGCGAGTCTGTGTCTGTTTGACGCTCATTTTGTAGGTCGTGCAGAATGGCATCCCAGTTGGCTGCTATGAGGGTTCTGTGAAGGCCTAGCATGTCTTTTCTATGAAGTGCGACATTCTCAGCCTTGGCCCATATCAGCAGGGAGAGGCTCCAGGCCAGCGCGTGAGGGGGCTCGGGGGATTTCCGTCTCTTGGTGATCAACCGTTTGGCTACCAACATGCCCAAGTCGATGAAACGGGAGGTAACTTTCTGTCGCTTTTGTCTGTAAAAGAGGTGCAGTATGCATATCTCCCAAGTCTGGGGTACAGGGCGTTCCGTACAGCGGGATAATGTGTCTGTGACTGATTGCCACTATCTGGTAAGGAGCCCGCAGTGCCATAACATATGCAGGAGGTCCACATCTGTGAGGCAACAGCACGGGCAAATGGCTTCAGTGTGGTTAAAATATTTAGCTGGAGTGAGGTATGCTCGCTGCATAACATAGTGTTGTATTAGGCGGAAGCGCGTGTTCCTGGCGACATGGATGGGGCCTTCCAGTATGGTGACCCACTCAATGTCCATACAGGTGCGCTGTAGATCTGTTTCCCAGCGTTGTCTCAGGGGTGATAATGACACTGCGGTGTGCACTGGCATAACGAAACTTGAGGGGGCCCCCCTGCAAGGTACTTGGAGGGGTCCTTTCCGGACTCAATCGGGAGCTCACCAGCCAGAGCATTCTGCAGAGGGGGTCCCCTGGAGCTTGGGGGCTGCAGGGGCCTGTGTTACGATTCTGTCGGTGTGATGCAGAAGTGAGGTGGCAAACCATTTGGTGAGGTGTCTGGCCAGACCCATGACATGTAGGTATTGAACGGTCAAAAGTGTTTTAGGTTTGCCTGTCATGTCTCCCAATTTGTTACCCAGAGCTGCAATGAGTGAGTGGTGTAGTAAGAATTGGCCCAGGTGCACTCCATCTTCCTTGATTAGTGTATCATATGGTGCCAAGACTCCATCACTGTACAAGTCACAGTGTGAATTTCTGCTCTCTGTCTCAGAGATAACTCAGCGGATGCGGTAGCCGTTCGCCCCCTGGGGGTGCCCTGTAGGGGCAGTGCCGGAACGTATGGTATCATCGTCCACGTTAAATCATTGGTATTTTATGTGGCATGAACCTAGGTTGGGTGCAATAAAGCAGAATCATCTGGTGTGTTGAGAGATGATCATGATAGTGTACATCAAGTGGGAATCACTTTTCAAATTTTGTAGCCAAAGGGAGATATGTGACACACAGTGTTAAGTGAAGCAGCAAGCAAGGTTTTCGGACAATGGTCCCCAGGTTAAAAGTCAGCAACTTTAGCCAACATCTCATCATGTGTTGTTAGCTTTATTCGTGTTTCATTAAATTTTGTTCCATGGTTCTTAATCAAGCAGTGGTGGCTGGTAGGGAACGAGGGTGGCGAGGCGAGGCGGGGCGGGTTGAAAAACATAAAGTAAAAATGCACTTACCTTGTCCGCCGCCTCTCCTCCTTCTCCGCTTCGCTTCTCTTCCTGACTCCAGTCCGGAAGAAGCAGCAGGAAGCACCCAGACACACAGGCTCCTCTGAGCCAATCACAACGCTGCAATGCAGCGTTGTGATTGGTCTGAGTGCCATGGATCGGCGCTCAGATGGGGACAGGGAGCCTGTGCATATTCCCCACCAGGCTGTGCATTACAGCCTGGTGGGGAATATGCAAAGTGCGCATGAATGTTTGGCTTTGCCAAGGCGGCCTGCCAAGCAGTTATGCACACTTAAGTGTGCCCAACCCACTCCTCCTCCCTGGGCCACCAGCCCACCCCGCCCAAACTCAGCCCGCAGTAGCGAGAAAAAAAAATGATAATAACGTTGTTGTTATCATTTTATTTTTCCCTTTCTCACTGCTCTAAGAGCAGTGGGGAGACGCTCCTTTGCCTTAGCGGAGGAACCGCCACTGCAATTAAGATTTAATGCTATTGTCTTATGTAATGGAAAATCTTAATAATTTAAGGAGTCTAGGTGAAAGGTATTTTTCATTAACTGAACCACACCTATTCTCCCCAAATAATCTGTATTCTTTTAACAATATCAAAAAATGGACAATGGATCCCTCTTTCATTATAGTATGCTCCTGCACAGTTCAGGTGTAGGCATGTGCAGATGTGCAGGTCAGCACAAGGAAGCTGACTGGTAGAGAGTTCTTCATGGTAGGGGTAATTGGGGTGAGTGTTTCTCCTTCCACAGTAATAGGATGCACAGTCTGTTGGGAATACACTTCCTGGCTTATGCAAGCATAGGCAGGAGAAGGCATACTCATCTTCAGTCTTCAGAGGACTATTTATTTATTTCTCTCTAAGGGCATACACTGTGCTATGGGAATGTCAGAAGGCAACTTCTCCTGTTTTGTTAGAGCACCTTATTGATGCTACAGTGTGCGTGGCAATCATCAGCCAAGAGTCCAACTCTCCTAGGGCCAGTGCACCAGAAACCACAATATTCTTAGAACATCATAAAGGACTGATGGAACAAGACATAGACAGTTTAACACAGGCAGAAAATAAAGTAATTCCAAAATAAATTCTACGTGTAGCTGGTTCTTTCCAGCCCTTAAAGAGCTGAGATGAAATTTGTGGAAACTGGAAAAAAGAGGAGACTCTTTTATGATAAAGATGCCCTGTTGGGCAGCTGTTGCATCTAACAAGTACTTCATTCATTTATAAATAAGACAACTGACCTACTGATATCAGCTAGGCAAATATAGGCCTTTTTTAATCTATGCACCCATGATCATGAACACCATCCCTGAATCCATCAAGACTGCCCTAACGCTGCTCCAATTTAGGGAAGAGTTGAAAAATCATCCCATTAAAGAAAATCATCACAAAGCATTAATCGTCCACAAACCAGCTACCTTTCCTATCAAAATAAAGCACTTTATTTGAAAAATTCTGTTATTAGGGAACTCTTTCACAAAGCTGCTAAAAATGATTCACAATATGTGTAATCCCAGTGCCCTTTCTACTAAAGTTAACCCCTCTCTGGAACATTCAGGGGTGTATTTACAATCACTAAAAGATAACTGGAAACTCAACATAAGTAGAGAATATAATGATAAGGAATGGGGGAAAACTCTTTGATATCCTCACAAGGTATCCTGGAATGCCCAGTTTAAACTTATACAATTCTTTATCCTACACAGAGCGTATTTGACCCCATATAACATCACTGATCTTTGGCCTAACTCTTCCACAGTATGTCTCAGATGCCAAAGTGAGCATGGTAAATTTAACCATATGATGTGGGATTGTCTTGGATTAATTTCTCTCTGGTCCGAGGTCACGGGGTACCCTGAAACAAGCTACTGGTATAACGGATTTGGTCAGCTGAGTTAGATGTATGCTGGGATTGTTTAATCAGCTAAAGAAAAATAAGGTAAACTCTAAATTGTTTGGCCTTGCAATACTAATGGCTAAGATGAAATGAACTCTCTGGTTGAATGCCCCCAGTCTCCTCCCCTCCACAAATGGAGGAATAATGTGATATTCTTGGTGGAAGCTTTGCAAAGAGAAGCTAGCAGGAGTCTTCAAACTATATGCAATTTCCCTTTTGTCGAATGAGTTAATCCTAGCCTATACGGAACTTAGAGTATGACAACAAGCCTCTTTAAACTAATCGGTGAACTTTGGTCAATGAATCACAGTTCTGAATAGATTCTCTCTTAGCACTCTTTTTACCAGCAAATACTGGTGTTGTACTCTCCTGTCATATACTTCCCGTTCTATGTCAATGTTTTGCTTGTAAATGTTGATTCAAATTATTTTAATCCTTTGTCTGGCTCGCACGATTAGTTGGGGTGCATTTGTTTTAGTTTTTTTAACGCAATATGTTATTGAATCTGCTATATTCATTGTGGTGTCCATAATATTACCATCGAGTAGAACAATGAATGTGTTCTCTATGCCTCGGGAATAATGAAGCTGACAAATATGATATCAGTCTTTGCATGCTTAAACTTAATAAAGATATATTTTTTAAAGAATCTGGTTGAGACACTGTCAAAGTTTTTTTATAATAATAAAAATAGCACAATTAGCACCACCATATACAAAAACATAAATAATCCCTTCAATATTAAGGCCTCTCTCACGCCAGGCTGCTAACCTTTGCACAGTACAATTGACATTGTCAAACCACTCTTTAAGAAACCATGTCTGAACCCTTCCATCCTGGCCAACTGCAGCCTGATAATCTTGATTCCCTTTATTGCAAAATCCACCAAAGGAATATTTACTTGTGAAGCTCAGACGTTTGTACAGCAAAATTCCATTCATGACTTTTGTTAAACTGGTTTCCGGCCAATATTTAGTACAGAACTGGTGGTCACCTTAGAGCTTGACAAACTGACAAAAGGGCAGTACATCTAAGCCCTTTAACCTCTATGTTGAGACCAGTATATTGGGCCATTTCTCAGCGCTCTTCCCTTTTCCCTAATCCTTTGTAACCTCTATGTGTTCCCAGCTGCACAAGGTGGGCTTTGTACCTTTTGCAGATAACACTCAGCTGTTGCTGAGTATAGGAGGTAAAAACTGTTGAAAAACTGAAAGACTGACAGACTCTTTAGAACTTGTCCGTTTTTGGATGAATTCCAACATTTTAAAATTAAACCTCTCTAACATGAAGGTCCACCTCATTCTAAATTCCCCTAATTTCTGGGGTAGGACGCTCTAGCCCAGATCCATCAGTACTACCCCCAAACCCTCCATGACTGTCTAGGTATACCTTTTGACTCTGATTTATCTCTTATTCTGAAGGTAGGTGTTGTTTCCCAAACCTGCATTTTCCATTTAAAAATCCTGAGTAGTACTTTTCATCTTTTGTCATATTCCACAAGAGTATGGCTTCAAACATCTTTATTTACTCATTTCTGGAGATTTATAGTGTGATTTACCTAGAACAGTCAGAAAAAATATTGCTCATCTTCAGTACATTGAAAATGCCATGTCTCGTATCTTTAATTGCAGAAAATTCAATCCAAATTCCAGAAATATCTGATAGCTTCACTGGCTTCCTATTGAGAAAATAATTCTCTTCAAATCCCTCCGCATCAGGCAAAGAATTTTCTTTCAACCAAAACCCAAATGTTTGTCCCAATTTGTTCAGAAATATCATACTCCCCTTTGATTGAGATCTGCCTCCAGTAACCTTTTTGCTCCTCCAAGATTTAGAATGAATCACTCCGGAAGTACCACCATCCGTGTGATTGGACCAAAACTTTGGAGCAGTTTGCCCTTCTCATTTAGAAATAAAGACATCACAACAAATTCAGGAAAACCAGAATTCTCCTCTCTTTGACTTCAGCTCATAATAGTCCTTAGTTTACTTTGTTGCAGACCTCCCTAATGCCAAAATACCTAATTTGTGTGGTATACGCTTCACTTTTATAAGTAACCTTTAGATAGATTGATTGGTTGAGGCAGGAGTTTTCCATGATTCTCCCCAGCTCTTGTACATCCACTCCACATTTATGTAAGAGACTGCTGATTTTCAAACTAATAATTATGTTATTCAAGCTTTTTCTCTCTTAAAAAATACTGTCTTCTCCAATGCAAAATGATGAGTTCATTTTTCCTGATTTGTTTCTTTAAATCTCCTTCTTTTAGGCATTCTGAGAAGTTGGCATGCATGATTGCAGTGAAGAAGAGCAGACTTTGGGTGTTGAAATAATAAAATATGTTTATGAATGTAAGCTGTTATAAAATAGTTTTTAAATATATATGTAAATTATTTTTAAAAACAAAAGTCTAATATTTTGCTGAAATACAAACATTTCGTCACTTCAGAAAAAAGAGTGAAAAGAGGTCGTTTTTTTACTACCAAGTGTAATTTAGAAAAAGAAAATAAATGTAAACATAAAGCCAAAGTAGTAGTTCAACTGTGGAAGGATTGGAAGTGATACTCATTAATAAGGTCTGATTCTAGATAAATTCTTTTTTGTCCCACGAATAACAAATTGTAGTAAACAGCATGAACATGCTAGTGATATTGCCTTAGTTACAAAAAAGTGTTAGCCTTTATTCAGGGGTCTTGTAAACATGCCCCCAAGTTGCCAGTTTTAGGTTATACAAGAGCGATTATGTACAGTATAAAAGCAAATAAGGCACGATATCACATAAGAAAACAATAAACTGGTCAACAATAGTGAGCAATACTCGTATGTAATAAAGTTTGAAAACACAACCACAAAAAGAAGCATTGTCAAAGCAAACAGGTCTGGCTTTTTGTTAGGGAACCAATTAGCTCATGGTGCTTATTGCTCCCACTTATCCTGGAAGGAAAATCACATAATGAATCAATATCATGGGCTACTGAAATATAATAGCTGGGAGTAAATCCCCTTTGCTGAACAATCTGTATCAGCATATTTAAGATGTAACCATAAAGGAGAGCATTATGAAAGGAATTAAGGGATGAAGGGGCATATTAGCAAGACCCACGTTAAAATTATCGCCGTTTTAGCGGCAGGAAACTGCCGCTAAAACGGCGATAATGGGCTTGCTAATATGCGTTATAGAATTCAATAGAAGCCCAGGTTAGATGTGCAGGACATCTAACCTGGGCTTCTATTGGAATTCTATAACGCATATTAGCAAGCCCATTATCGCCGTTTTAGCGGCAGTTTCCTGCCGCTAAAACGGCGATAATTTTAACGTGGTTCTTGCTAATATGCCCCGAAGTTCGTGTTATAAGTGGTGAACCTAAAAGGCATACAAAGAAAAAAGTGCATAGAAGACACTTTTATCAAAGGGAAGTATTTTTGTTGTACCTTTAAGAAAGCCTTTGTGTGCATGCTTCTTTACTCTGTAAATCAAAAAGCTGTAAATACAACATTGTGGTATGATGGCAGCAAAGTAAATCAAAGGAATGTTCAAAGGTGATTAGCGAATAGCTCTTTGCCTCTATAGCAGACTAAAGCATCCAAACAGCAGCACTTCCTAAACAAGAAAGTCATAATTCAGCAATTAAAATGCATTCGTGTGCAAAGTAAATATCTCAAAGAGCACAAATAGGCTGTCAATTACATGCTAGGTGTCCTGATGGGTGTGCAGTGTAGCAATACTACTAATTGATGCCCTTCCACTAAAAACTAATGGGAACAAAAATAGGGCAATGTAACCATCCACAAAATGCCATGACCTTGATGACATTCCCATCCAAGTAATGGCAAGCCATGTAAAATACATGAAAACCAATAGCTCAAGGGGGCAGACCCAAAGCTCTCGCTCTCTCTCTCTCTCTCTCTCTTTTTTCTCTCTCTGTACTCATTTTGATTTACTTTTTGAGAATTGAAAACATGAGGTTTCCAGTCAGCTAAAGCAGTCTGTTGACAAACCAAACTTTAGGAAGACTTACAATAGGTATACTATGTAATGCGATACAATAATGTCATAGCGTTTCCTGCGGCTCGTCAAAGCTAAAGGATACAAATAAATCAATCTGCATAGCGGCGAGAGGTGAAAGCGCAAATAAATTAAGTCCTACTTTCACAGCAATTTTGATACCAGGAAAGCTGCATTCCAGAAATTCCCCCTCATCACCTTGGCGTGAAGGGAAGGGGCAAAGGTCATGGGAAAGAGAAATACCGGTTCAGCAGCAGCAGCACTGGGTGAAAGGTACCTGCCATGGGCGACTTACTGGAGTTGTGTGCTCGACAGTGTGCTCTAAAACAGAAGCAATAAAATAAATGTATGTATGTCGACTCTGGGACACAGGGAGACGTCTACACTACAACTACAACTTTATTGAGTAAAACCTGCATTTTCATAATTCACTTTTGAGCATTGGAGTGTTAGGTGGTTCCCTCTGAAACGAGGAGTAAGCTGCTATATTGAAGCTACCGTAGCTCCAATCAGAAAACAAGCATTTGTAATGCAATCGGTCTCGCCTTTGGGACCTTACATGTATTTAGCTATGCAGCACATTAGCCTGGGTGCTGAAACATCTACTGTTCTTTAACATGGAGTGAAAGTAAGCACCAAACTGCGTGACACGCTAGGTATGGGAACACATGGAGAGAATATTGCCTTTCAGCGGGAAATGGTATAGTCCAAAGCTCTGTTTTTAATATAAAATCAGGGCCTTTTGTGGTCAGATCAATGAAAATACAAGATTTGAAAAAAATATTATTGTCTATGGGTGCTCGTGGAAGACAATTTCTATGGACTGGAATCTAGAGAATGCTAAAGTGATTCTGGTATTTTACTGACCTGTGCTGGTCGTTTTCTATTAGAAAAGTTAAATAGAGGCAGTTGAACAGAAAAAAAAAGTCCCTAAGTGGAAGCAGATAAGTCCTAGGGCTGATCTCCAGAGCCCACAAAGTACATACATATATAAGTATATACTAAAGGATATACAAGAGGTCTTGAATGCTCGACCTAAAAAGGCCCCGGCTGATTACAATTCGTTATCTACGCGGCAATGTCAAGTGGTTCTTATGTTTCCTTGAATGCATCAAACTCAGCGAAAGGTCAGATCCCTTCTTACAGAAATCTTTGTTGACTTTTCAAGCAGGCTAGCTCAGCTATCACGCTCTATAAAGTTAGTATGAGTTGGAATGAACATATTAAACATTCCAATGTTACCAGTACGTCACTTGAAGGTACATAGGTTTCTGGACATCGATGTGTATGGGTCTAGGCCTTCATTACAAGTTACGTGGAATTTCACGCAGACTCCCAGACCCAGGAACCAGTGCTTAATTTGAGCTGGTGGTTTCCGGTGCTCGGCACCGGCACTTAATTGTCAAAACCGGCACTTATGAAAGTCTGGCACATGGTGGTGCTGTTTGTCTAATTCAGAGATGAGCGCACAATACTTGTTTATTAATTAAATATATACTGAAATGGCTAATACTTGCCGCTCTGGCAACTCTAATAGATGTGGGGGGCTGGAATAGTATGAATTGTCACACCTGTATAGGCTACGGGAGGGTTAGTAGTTGTATTGGTACTGTCACTGACAGTGCTGACAGGGGCAATGGGTGGAACAAGTTGCAGTGGCCTCCTGACAAGGGCCCTGGCACTTATATTTCTACAAATTAAGCACTGGCGGGAATTACCATGACTGGCTGGTATCTCCACTTGAAATTATACATATTACAAGTTAAGCCCCTCAGAATGGAGAAATGTGCAGAGACTACATTACCGTACAGAATTCCACACAGTATTTCCTATTCTGAGGGGTTTCTTACTTTTATTACCTGCTCTGCGCAGGTGGCAAATGTCTGTGGGGGCTTTTGTGTGGGGCAAGGTGGAGGTAGGGGGTAGCTAGGGTTGGCGAAGGAAAGGGAAGGATAGTTCTGGCATGGGAGAGCATTGCATGCCCCCTCCCCAAGCGATAGAGTGGCAGGGACCAGAGGACGAGGCTTGAGTCTCATGTGATTTTACCAGCCAGAATTACTGTCCCATGCCTGCCAACTTGAACAAAACTCTCACCGTGAGGAGGGAGCTGGACCTAGGAGGGGCGGGGCCTCATGCCGAGAAGCATCTACAAGGCACTTTTGCCCCCAAGCCCCCCCCCCCTCCAAAAATGAAAGAAAAGCTTGCCGAGGCTGGTGCCGATGTCCTGGGGTCTTTTCACACCCCTCATTGGACGTCAGCAGTTCAAAGCTTTGGAAAACAAGCTGGAAATCCACTGTTTACAGTGGTTATCAGCTCACTTTCCCTACCACCGTTTGATATCAGCTCCTCACCGTGTGGCCATGTGATGGGAGCTGATATTGTGTGTCACACGGTGGCACTGTGTGAGTTGGCAGGTATGTCGTCCGGTAACATCGGGTCCAGACCTAGTTCAGAAGGCTGGGTGCAGGAACACCAGACCAGTCGTGATCAGACAGAGCAGTATAGCTTCCGGGTATACCACTCTGCTTGACTCATAATCAGGCCCTTAGTCATCTGACCATCAAGTCCATTGTGCATGGGTATGCATGCCCATTTGAGTGATGTGACAGGGTTTGTTTGCACTGTCTATTCCTTTGAGGTCCTTTGACACACAGCTGTTCATTACAGCAGATGTGCCTACAGTACATTAACTTCATGCAATGGTTCGCTGGTAGTCACTGAAAGGTGAGGTTGATTTTAGAGAATGACTTGTAATGGAGTATTCTAATGATAATAATAATCATAATAAAAACAATAACCTTGTTATGTTATGTTATGTTATTTTAGATTTATAGGGCGCACAGCTACCCCGAGGGGTTTCCCGGCGCCAGCCTGGTAGGCGGAAAAGAAAAAAAAGGGAAGAAAAAACATTACAGATTGAACAGCCATGTTTTCAAACATTTGCGAAATCTCTCATAAACGGTTTCCTTTCGTAATGAAATGGGGAGAGAGTTCCATAGGGATGGTCCTAAGTAAGAGAAGGACCGACCATGCATTCGCATAAGTTTGATTCTGGGGACAGTAAACTTAGACTGTACGGTGGAGCGCAAGGGGCGTGAGGGTAGATATGGATGGGCTAGAGATTGCAGATATTGTGGAGCCAAACCAGTTTTGATTTTGACCATATAGCTCAGGGCTTTGAATCTGATACGATTCTCCACCTTTAGCCAATGAAGATCATGAAGGAAGCCAGAGATAGGTGCAGTCTTAGGTACATGGCAGAGCAGCCTGGCAGCCGCATTTTGCACCACCTGCAGCCTTCTTTTTCTATTGTGCTTGACAGTGCAATAGTGTCGTTTATAAGCACAATTTACAAATATTAGGCCAAGGCCCTACATGCTCATTTGACTCGACTCTATTTTTCTCGGGCTCCAGTTCCCTAATTCATTCATTTTTTCCTTTTCTGTAGCCCTTTTAAATGGCCAAGGCGGCATGTAGTGCTGTATAAAACTCTTTAAAATCAAATAAATAAATGCTGTTTTTACCCACTTGTGGTGCTCATTCTACTCAGCTTGGAAGATTGGAAGGCTTCGTTTGCTTCCTTTCATTCAAAATGGCGAAACTCAGCTCACTGCAGATGACCACAACAAGCGTCATTTAATTCAACCATCTCACCGGCTATTGCACAAGCTCTGGGGACCTGGAGGTCAACGTGGAATTTGATGTATGATGTGAGATCTTGTTCGGGTGGCCCAAAAGAAGTCAGAGGTTACTGGACTCCAACTGTGACAGCAGGAGTTGCTTAGCATTGGTGTCCAAGGTCTGCTGAACTCCTGGGCCACAAAGTGAATGAGCAAGTACCCCCTTAGTGCTTGCCTGTCAATTGCAATGCAACAGAACAGCGTAAGTCTTAGTCAAGAAGGTGCTGTAGGTTCATGGGAATTTTTTCAGGGGTCCAAGGGCAATCAGGGGTTACTGGGCAGGACGGTGTCAATCTGAAACATTTACTACTGCTACCCTGGGGGTCAACCTTACTATTGGGAACAAAACTTAACACCAAGCATACCCCTGTGCTGAAGTTGAGCAGTTCAACGCTTGCTGAGGGAGGTCAGCAGCGACTTTAGACTCTGCACCTAATAAACATCTGATAACAATCAACAAATCACTGTCCAGCCAGTACTATAGTTTGGAAAAGAAAAGTTCTATAATATCAGCACACGTGTAATCACTGTACATAATCAATAGAGGGCATCAACATGGATTTTCCAATAGTTATTTACTACCAAGGTAATTTGTAGAGCAGTTGAACCTACTGCTGCTGGACAAGCCTTAAGGGGTACTACTCATAGGTGCATGGCACTAGAAGAGGAATTTCAGGGAATTCATCGTGGGGGAGCCCGTGTGAGTCAGTGAACTTTTCCTGCCCTATGAATTGTTTTTCTAGTCTCCTGAAATTATGATTTCTGCTCATCCCCATTTGGGATCACAATGTCATACTATCTTTTGTCCCTTGGTGTTTGTGCCTGTACGGCGAACTTGCAATTTATCATTTACTGGTCACAGTGGTGCAGGCAATGTACAGACCAGCGAGCAGGACACGCGTGTCATTCTTCTCAGCCAAGCCAAAATTGGTTGAGGTCCGGGTAGGCCTGTCTCCCTAGCAGCCAGCAGGTTTTTAACCTGTCCTGCTGTCACCAATGTCAGTCCTCTACAGCACTGTGAGGCTGTAAAGGTAGGTGCACATGGTGTGCCCCCACGTTCTCCTGTCTGGCGTCAGTGGCATCATCCAAAGGAGTTCATCTTCCCAAGGCGGCTTCGGTGTGTGTGAATACAGCTGGAAATTGGTGCCTGCTCAATAGTTTTTATTTGATTTATTTGAAGAGTTTTATATAGCGCTAGCTAGACCCGGAGGTATCAGAGCGCTTTACATGAGGTTAGCATTTTTGCAATCGTTACAACAGTTACAAGAAAAATCATTGCGAAGAGAAAAAAAACCTTGATTACATAATTACATCTGTGATAAGAGCAATACAAAAACTTAGAAAACAGGTTCTATGGTGCGACGAGAGGGTGAGGGAAAATTAAGGGGGTAGGGATGCAGATCAGGGCTGGTAGGAGCGGCCATGGAGGATAGAACATTAGAGGGAACGCAAAAAGATAGAGAAAGCGAGTCAACAAACCGGTAGTGTCCAATAGATCAAACAAAAACCAGGGCCAGGACTCCTTCACTGCTTCAGGTCGTGTTAGAAAAGGGAACGGGCCAGAGGGAGGGGGCAAAGGGAAGCAACCCAGTGAAAGCAAGGAAAGAGGGGTGAAAAGTTCCAAGAGGGGATCCATTAGGGCGATGAAGAGACTGGAGGGTTCAAGGCGTAGACCGGCGGCAGGATTCGATTTGAGAGCCTGTAGAGACCGCAAAATGGAGGATCCAGGTCATGGACCCCAATAACTTTGTGACAAAATGGCGGGGAAGACGGGTGAAAAACAGACAATTCGAAATACCAATGAGGGAACCAACCCCTGGAACTTGGCTGGATAGGGAAGACTGTCACCAGATTAGGCGGGGAAAGGCTGCGGGACGCCGACCGTACTCGGATCGACACAGTCAGGAGGCAGTCAACGCGGGCCCCCCGGCATCAACCACAGAAGAGGAAGACAGCAGTCGAGTCAGGAGGGCGCGCCAAATCGTAGGAAGAGGGGGGGAAAAAACAGGCCCGGAGACCATGGCAAGCAGCGATTTCGGCATCCTCGTTGCTGTTCTGTCGGGGTGTCAGGCACTGTGCTGTTCTGTCGGGGTGACAGGCACCGTGCATCCAACTGCAGTCGAGGAGAGGCGAAGGGTGGCGCCAGGCAGCCGCGGCTCAGGTCCGGTGGGCAGGCGACGGCCAGAGGGCTGTATCCCAATCAACGCCCCAGGAGCATCCAGGGTAGCCCCATCGGGCATCGGCAGCGATGCACAGGATCCGCCATCGGCATACCCCCGGTGATTGATCGGACGGTGAGGGGAGGAGGGAGAACGAGGCGGGGGGAAGAGAAATGAGTGTCCAGTCCAGAGATAAGGCGAGGCTGAGGAGGAGAATGGAGGCAGCAGCGGGGACCAAGCGGGCACGCCTCCCATGGCTCGGAAGGCGAAAGCAAGCTCAGGGGCACTGCGTTGTATCTGGCTCCATAAACAGAAAATCATCGGTGAGGAGGAAGGAGATAGCAGCGGAGAGACAATGACAACTGTGCCCCATGTCCGGCTGGGTAGGTGACGGCAGAGGGAAAGAACCCGAGCGGGTCTCCTCTATAGCCAAACGAGTAGCTCCACCGGGCATCGGCCATATTGATCGGGTCGCAGCAGTCAGGACTTCAATCACGGGACATCCGGAAGAACTCGAGACTCAGACGCGGGAGTTGGAGAAGACGAGGACTGCAGTCCACACAATCCAGGTGAGCAAAAATATAAGCAATAGTATTCTCAGAAGACACTGTGCATTGCTGTATCTCTGAAACCTCTGGTCACAGGTGGAATTTTGCAGCATTGGTGTGCACATAGCTCTAACAGCAAGCGCTCAGATCAGTCACAGCTCCTCCAGCACAGACTGAGATGGAAATAGGGACTAGAGATTGAAATCAGTATATCTGTGCAACCATACAATGGAATTAAATGTGGGTTGTGGCTGTGATATACGTGGATCCTCACCTAATTATTGCTCTTTCTTCTCCAGGCCAGTAGAACTAACATAGGGAGTCATCAAGCCTCCTGTCAGAAACAAGGGGTAATTAGGGACAGAACAGATCAACCAATCATGATGCAAGTGATGACTCTTCCCTGTGCCCCATGTGATGCAGACAGTTGTTGGTGCTTCTCCTGCACACCGGTCAGGCAACTTTGTGCCTTGAACTAGCATACACCTCATAATGGTTTTCACAGATATTGAGGCAGCTGGGCTGATGAACTCCTTTGTCCGGACACGCTCTTCTCTGCTGGGTGAAGTCTTGCAGCTCCCTTCCACAATGGCAGGGCTTTTCTCCCTGCAAAGCAGAATGATAGCACTTCTAGTAGAATTCTCCTGCAACAAAATCCCCTTCACATACTGCAACTTCGACCCTCAACTGGACCCCATCACCATAGCAACTCAATTTCCCATCACAGTCGAAGAAGAACCATGACCTTGTAGCCCACCATCTCCACTTTTGAAGCCTCTGTTACAATGAAGACCTCGGGGTTCCCATCTGATTCTTGCATTCACCATACCTTCACCAAAGGACTCCTACCAATCAGCAAAGCCCTAACAACCATCCACAACGCCTCAATTGAATCAGGGACATTTCTGGACACCTTAAAACACACCACCATCATGGCTCTGCTCAAGAAACCATCCACTGACCCAGCCATGCTCTCAAACAAGAGACCGATCTCCTTCCTACCATGCCTATCCAAAGACATAGCTAAACTAATCAACCAGTGCCTCACCATCCACCTCAGCAAGCATTAGGTCCTTGATGTCATGCAGTGTGGATTCCAGACCAACCACAGTAAAGAAACAGCGCTCATTGCCGCCACAGATGACCTCCACATGATACTTGAGGGAGGAGACACAGCAGCTCTCATTCTTCTGGACCACTCTGCAGCATTTTACACAGTCTGACACCCCACCCTCATCAGGTGCTTGCACGAGATTGACACCCAAGAACCAGCTCTCCGCTGGATCTGTTCTTTCTTAATGCATAGAACACCAGCTGTCAACATGGCACCTTGCTCCTCGGAAGCCTGCAAACTCATCTGCGGAGTGCCTCGACGTTCATTGCTCAGCCCCACCCTCCTCAGTGCATACATAATCCTGCTGGCCTGCGTAATCCATGCACACAACCACACAACATCAGCATCCTCTCCTACACTGATGATACGCAACTCATACTTTCGTTCTCAGATTAGACCCCCAACACAAGAGACAAGTTCACAGCCTGCATGACCAAAGTCGCTAAATGGATGAAAGCCAACTGTCTCAATCTCGACACGAACAAGACAGAAGTGGTGATTTTCAGCAAGAACACCTCTCCATGGGACTCCAACCGGTAGCCAGCAGAACTAGGATCCACATCCAGCAGCAACGCTAGGAACCTCAGAATCATCAACAGCAAAGTGAACATGACCGCACAAGTCAAAGTCGTCACTGCATCCTGCTTCTACACCCTGAAGATGCTGAGGAATATCTTCAACTGGCTCCCAGGCAACACCAGAAAAAAAATTCACTCACTAACTAGTCACCAGCAACCTGGAATACTGGAACATCCTTTATGCTGGGCTCACTAAGCAACTCACCAGAAGACTACAAACATCCAGAACTCATCAGCCTGGCTCATCCTCAACCTCCCACACAGAGTCAAAACCACACCACATCTCAGGGAGCTCCACTGGCTCCCAATACACAAAAATGCTAATTCCAAACTCCTCTCACATACTACACAGGCACTATGACAGTTAGGCCCAACCAACCATGAACAGTAGCATTTCCTTCTACCAACCACTGAGACACGACCACTCTGCAAGACTCTTACTCGCACACATGCCACTCACACAATGAACCAAATGAGGAGGACCGGCATTAGCTTACATCACTCATAAAGTGCGGAACAACCTCCAACTCCACATCAGCGCCTCCTCCTTTCTTCTTGAATTCTGCAAGAAGTTGAAGATCTGGCTTTTTATTTAACAAAACTACCCAAGACAGGGCTAGGCACGCACACCTACTAAGTGCCAAGATACCCTCACTGGTGATGGTGCATTGTACAAATACACATAACATAATATAACTTAACATAACATAACGTTACATAACATAACGCAACATAACTTAGCATAATGTAACGTAACATAACATAACATGACATAACATTCTTCCTCTATTAGTGAAACTGTCCAGAACCAAGTACTGGTCAAGGAAGTTGATATTTATCATTAGAGCTGAATAATCAACTCTCTAGCATAATTTAACCTCTGAGAAGCCCCTCCAGTCAAATATTGTCTGGCTACTGCAAGATCAGGTCGTGCCAGGGCAATGATCAATAGGAGAATTTCCTGGTCTAGTTCTAACCAGCTCAGGTTTAGATGTTTATTGGGCCCATTCACCAGTTGGAATTCACAAAGCTAAACTTAGACCAAAAGTCTAACTTTACCAGTTGTAACTTACCTTTGTGAATACCAAAAAGTAGTAAAGTTAGATTTTTGGTTTAAGTTTACCTTTGTGAATACCAAAGAGTAGTAAAGTTAGGCATTCTGGTCTAAGTTTACCTTTGTGGATACTAAAAAGTAGTAAACTTACACAAAAGTGTAAGTTTACCCATGTGAATCGGGCCCTATATTTCTTATAGATGCAGATCAGACAGGAATAGGGGGAGGGGCAGGAGTGCTCCAGCAATGCTTTGGAAAAAAGCTTCATAGCGAGGAGGCCCTAACAACCCCACCCACACTACAATTTATCCCTGTACAGCTTAATCCAGAAGGAAAGGAACACACAAAGAAAGGACTTTCAGATCACAAATGATCTAGACAGTTTTGCACAAAGCCCTCCAACATTTCAGGTTGCCTCACAAACGTGGAATACAAAACAGATTCTACCTTGTGCTTTCCCAGAAGCTCTCACAGTTCACAGACAACCGTTTCAAAATGTACAAACACTCCTTCCACACATATACATATCGTAATCAAATGTAAGTGAAAACCCTGTTAAGCAACACTTTGGAAAACCTTTTATACATGGTAGGCATTCTCCCCTGAAGGAAACAAGTACCAAGTCCTTTCTCTTCACAGGGAATCATGCAGCAACCACTGCTAGTCCCACAAAGACTGGTCAGAGATAATACTAATCACTCACTAAAACAGTGGTCTACGTTCCCACCACGATTTCAGATTTCTTTCTGAGGACTCAGATTCTTCTACAAGGTGGCCACACAGTGTACTTGCTTGATTGTCTGGCTTACTGAAGCGCAAAAGACATAAGACTTGGAGCACACTCTCCAGAGCCATGCAGTGAATTTTCCATTCCATGATGTGAGAAATCCCATCTGCTCTGAGATAACTCTAGCTGCAGTAGTTTTGTAACACAGACTGCTCATGTTTCAGGAACTTTTGGGTCAGGCCCCTTCAGTCAATGCTTTGTTGGCTTCTCATTCACATTATGGATTAACCCTTAAAACAGCTTATATAGAGTTTGGTAATGTGTCACCCCCATTCAGACATTGCCTTCTCCCTTAGGATAGCATCATGGATGCTGGCAACCTCCGTACTAGTGTTCACTAGTAGTGTCCTTGCAGTTAGTGTCAAGTAGGGTTGGACACCCTTTATAGGCCTGTTTCCATGCTATTGAATGATAGTAGAACCTTTGGAGTGGGAGGGCACATGCTGGAGTGCAGTAGTGTGAGAGAAGGATCTTCCTTAACTGTCTGTGAAGCCCTACTAGCACTCACCGGCACCGACCTTGCACTTTTAAATTCCTTGCTTTTGTTTTTCACTTTCAGTTATATGTAAGCCTTTTGGTACAAAAATGAATAGTCAAAAGAAACTTAGGCGAGTAATCATTTCCTGCATGGGGTAATTTGAGATCTCTGTAACATTTACTGCAATGGTGCAGACAGTGGTTAAAAATAGTGTTATGACCAGAAATAGAGCTTCCCCATGTCAGATGTAGGTAGATAATACAGTTTTTTATTACTTTGCATTGTGATACTTTCATCTTTAGTATGTATTACAAATGTAGAATTACAAGTAGCAACATGTGAAGAAACAATGCAGTGCAAAAAAACTTTTTAGGACTAAACAAACAAGTAATGCTAATGTGAGAAGATACACAGTATTATTTTATATTTCTTTCTAAATTAATATTGCAGCTCTGCAAAGTTCAAAAAGAAAAAATAATTACTCAGTGCCTGATTCTGGATCAGGTGAAGTAAAATTGTTGCATGGAATTTTGCCCTGCCTGATTCAGAGAAGATTGATTTATCAACTCTTGGTTTAACCTGTGTGGGAAAACCATACCCGGAGTTTCCAGCCGGTAATTCTGTGGTATAGATTAGCTTTGTCTCCCTGACTGCAGGCAACAGTTGACCTGTCAATTCAATTCAATTCAATTCGATTCATTTCCTTTATACGGATAAACATAATTAGCCATAATAGTACAATAAAAAGATTCAAACATTAAAAATCAGAGTCCACCATATAAAAACAATAGATAAACATCACGAATAAAATAGGAGATTCAAATAACATTGATTTCTGATGATGAACAGCTGACTTTAAAAAACAACCAACTGTATGACAAACACCTTCATTAGGTAGAGGCTGCAAATATAAAGAGCCGGTTTGCATTTATAAAATCCATTCAGGTTCAGCACTGGTGCAAATAACGTAAGGTAAATTGTTTATAATGCTCGGAGAAAATAACAGAGTGCAACAATGTTCGAGTCGAAAACTCATCACAGGGGCAAATTAAACCATAGAGGTATCATATTGTCCCATAGGGAATGATAGGAATGATCTTATACTACCAAGACAAAATCTCATAAAAAATTTCTCTCCCAGACATTATTTACCCAATGTAAATAAGGCTTATAGGGTAAAGAAGGTATGGATATTATCAGTCTCAAACGGAGCGTTTATACCATTTTATATTTTCTCTTTCCATCACCACCCTATCCCAATAGCATTCCTACACCCATTTTTTTTATCATTCTTGGTAATATTAGTAGGATAAAAGAACAAATCAGGTCCTCCAAGCTCTGTAGTCATCTGCCTGATATAATTGAGCCATGTTATTTTGTGACTTTGCTCATAGTTCAAACAATCCTCTGTAACATCTCTGCTTTCTCATTTATCCACCCAGATAACCTTAGAATTACAGGCGGTTCTTTAATGAGGTCTGTGACATATTTTAGACCCAGTTCCTCATGGATAATAAAATGCAGACTACTGGGAGGTAGACCCAACAGTCTCAAACAAAATCTATTCTCCTCAACTTGGAGACAATCAGTTGTCCGATATTCCCAAATAAAGGCTCCGTATGTCATAATTGGAATACACTTATGCTTATATATCTCAATCAGGGCCAGGATGGACTTGGACCCAATTCTTTTAGCGAAATTAAAAAGGGCCACGTTGCCTGTGAGAATGTACTGGCACTGGCTCAAATACAGGGCCCCCAGTTACACAGGGAGTCAAATGTAATGCCTAACTATGGGAAACTATAGACTCTTTCTAGGTGCCTCTCTTTAATAAAAATGGGCCTTATTTTAGATGGTTCAACTCCTCCTGCCATATAATAAGTTTTATATAATTGGTCTCTAGATCAAGGCTGTCCATGATAGCTGCAAAATTTTCAATCTGATTTTTAAATCCGGTAGGCGTCCAAGAAATGACAACAGCATCATCTCCAAATAATAAAGCTGTCACTGATCGACTCTTGACATTGGGAAAATCTCTTCCTTGGGACACTAAATATCGGTGTGACCCATTAACATAGAGTAAAAACAACCATAACGTTGGAGTTATGGTCACTGGAGCTATTCTCCAAAGTGCCCCCCAAAGCAATGAGGGGATGCATGGTCCATGAAATTAAAATGTCATCAATTATACTGTCCTGCCCCACCCTATACAAATGGGGATTTAGCTATTCTTGCCCCCTATGACTTCAATGTAATTACGTAGCTCACAATCCAACAGTTTCCTATGCAAATTTACCCCTCTAGTGTCCATGCCCATCTGTTGGGTGGTCGAGTCGCTAATGAGAAAAGGCAGGTTGTAGTCAAACCAATCTTAGAGTTAAAATCACCAGCTAAGATGACCCTGAAACAACAAAAAGAGCTGTGTTTTAGCATACTAATATCCTCTTCCTCTTCTCGTCTGTTTATTTTTTTAAAAGATACCATGGTGTCTAGTGGACTTGCTGCCTCTCCAGTGGGGGTAGATTGGGGTAATCACCCCTATCAACCTCCCGGGGGGGGGCAGAAAGACTGTTCCCATGTCTACTGAGGGTGGGGCATGGCCATGCCCATTGTGGGAAGCCCCACCAATATTTTTTCATTTAAGATAAATAACCTGGGGTCTAGTGGGTTTTCTGACACATCCCCCACCCATGGGGGAGGCAGATTGGGGGTAATCATTCATCTGCTCCCCTAGGGGGCAGAAAGACTGTTCTTTATATATATGGGGGTGCAGGCATTGCCATGCACTGGTGGGCAGCCCCCACCCCAACATTTTTAAAATCCCTGTTGTCTTGTGGGCTTTTTGCCCTCCCCAGGGGGCAGATCAGGGGGTAATCACCACATCTGCACCCCTAGGGGGGCAGATAGACTGTTCCTCCTTTATATTGGGGGTCCGGGTATGGCCATTCCCTGATCAGCAGCCCCCCATATTTATATAAAAACAAGCAATCCCTGGTGTCTAGTGTACTCTCTGTGTCCCCCAGGAGGGCAGATCGGGGGTAATCAACCAATCTTTCACCCTATGGGGGAAGAAACACTGTTCAATACATATTTTGCGGTGGGGTATGGCCATGCTCTAGTGGGCAGCCTCCACCCCTATTTTTTTATAAGACAAGCAATCCCTGGTGTCTGGTGGGCTTTCTGCCACCCCCCTCGGGGTGGGGGCAGATTGAGGGTACTCCCCTCAGAAAGACTGTCCCTGAAATATATTGGGGGTGGGGGCATGGCCATGCCCTGTTGGGCAGTCTCCACCCCTCTATTTTTAGAAAACAAACAATCCCTGGTGTCTAGTGGGTTTACTGCCCCCCAAGGGGGCAGATCGGGGTCAATTGCCCCCATCTGCCGCCCTGGGTGAGATAGACTGGAAGTTTGGAGGATGGGTTGGGAGAGCACAAGCCATTGCCTAAGGGGCCACTCTCCTTTTCCCTAGTGGCTAGTGGGTGGACGCCTGTTTGGAGATTGCTCTCCTGTGGCAATCCCCAAACAGGGATCCACTGGGCAGAGGTAAAATTGGAAAGGGGAGATTCTCCCCTTTCCAACGATACCGCTCCCAAAAGAATTAGTGCTCGGGGCTGAGATATGTCCCCAAGCACTGATTCAGTGAAAGTGAAACAAACCCTTCGGCTCATTTTACGTTCACTTTTGGAATGTAATGACGTCAGGGCACCCTGCGCACTGATCGTCTTTACAAACTAAAAAAAAAACACTCTGGAAGCTCTTCCCGAGCAGACCAAGCCTGGGGAGAAAAAAAGGAATCCCTCTGGTGTTAAGCACCAGCGAGGCCTTTCTAACCCTCCTCAGTGTTGGCCAATGGCCGACAGAGGCACTGGGGAGGGGGTACGGCCGTCAGCCATTGGCCGATGGCTGCACCAAAGGGGTTAAATAGATGTAGTGAGGTATTAGTTTTTGCAGGTCCTTTGCCCAGCAAACCTTTGTGAATGGTGCATAGAACCTTGCATTTGATCTTAGCATATACTGGCACTAAATGGAGGATTGTAACAGTGGATTTGATGTGATTGTGGACCTTAAGGCTCCTTTTGACAGCCTGGTTGTGGTGTCTTAAGAGACTTGCAGTGAGTTATTTTGGGAAGGACAGAATAAACATTCTTATAGTAGTCTAGACATGCTAGGATGAGGTCTTTCATCAGCAGCTAAATTCTGTGATCAGTATGGAGAGAGGTTTTCAGAGCAGAGAGAGTTGTGTGTGCTATTCTTGTCACAACATTGATTTGAAGAAGTAAGGTGATGTTGGTATCGAAAAGAATTTGAAAATTCTTTCTTTGTGGTGAGGCCACAGAAGGCACTGTGGGGATTGTAATCTAGGTAAGTAGTAGTGAATAATAGATGTATATTGCTACCCACCTCAACAGTACTTATTATTTCGAACTCAAAAGGATGACAGACTGAGTGAATTAGCTGGGATTTGAACCTACAACCATGAGGCCAAAAACAGATTCATGGAGTATATGCATTAGTCCATTATGCCACCAGGCCCTATTAATTACTATAATTTCTCTCTTGGTGACGTCCATGCATAGGAAGCTCTCTTTCATCCAGTACAACATACTGAGAATTATGCTAACTTAGCTTTCTAAAAGGAACTGGATTTGGAAACCAGGCACTTTCCAACATACATTTGCAAGTTCACCCCATGCTTCTCAAGGAGGTACCCCAGAGAACATACTTAGATGTTGAAAACCAGACACAAGAAGAAAGATCAATAGGGAATGCCACATGTAACAGAGTGTGTGAATGATTCCAACTGATCAAATTCTTTGACTGAGAATGGTGGGAAATGATTACCCCCCCATAATTCAAGTCCAGAGATTCTGGTCCAGTGTTTAAGCCTGTCTAGAACTATTGATGGGCTAAAGGTTTCATAAGCCACTCAAAAGTCAGGGAGACTCAGGGTGGTTTTCTTATCTTTATTCATGCAGAGGAATAGTGTAAAGTTCAATCCAACGCCATGAAAAAGATAAACAATGTTCTTTATTTCAAGTCGGTCTTCACACCTCAGCCTGCTAGACTTAACTTCAGGCCTGGCTCCAGTACAACTGCCTTCACACTCAAATGGATACATTCTAGGCAGAAGTTCAGGAAACACAGAGTTCCATAACAATGATGACGTATACTGGGAGTTCTTACAATAGCTGGAAGTTCTTACAATGGCTGATGAAGAAATGCTTGCAATAGTTTAGTACAGAATACCACACATCTCCCTCCTAATAATAACAGTTAAAGTACTAAGAAACATGTTACAGAACCATAAAAACCATGCAAAACTGTAATACATACTAAGATCCTAACACAGAGCATAATCATCCAGATACTTTGGTTTACTACATAGTCTCATATCTCTAACTTTACACTCACCGTTTGTAGCTTGACTTTTTTAGAGCAATCTGCAACCATTTCCTTACAATCATTGAAAGAAAATTTGGCAACCCTGTTTAGATTCCACACTCTGTGATCTTCTGTCTTGATGGCGTTTTTAAACACTTTGATGACTTTCATAGGTGGTAAAAACTTTGAACCTTGAGAGGAGAAACCTTTACGCGGACTACGAATTTTAACCATATCCCCCACTCTCATCACTGTTTCTTTCAGGGCCTTTCTTATATCAAACCATTTTTTGTTCATACACATTTTCTTAACTTCTTTCTCAATTCTTTCTTTGTCCCCCCTACATGCTCTAAAAGTAGTGATTTTTTATGTGTCCAGGAGGGACACAACATAGTACAAGCCTTCCTCTTATGAAATAACTCAAATGGAGTCCTCCCGGTCATTGAATGGGGAGAAAATCTATAACTCTTCACTTTGTTTTGAATTTCAGTATACCAACACTTTTGATTGGACAAAGCCCTTTGAATGGTTTCTTTAAGTACTCGATTAAAACTCTCAACTATTCCGTTTGTTTCCAGGTGATAAAGAGAGGATTTCTTGTGAACAATCCCTCTGTCACCAAAAAACTTGACAGTTTCCCTAGATGTAAATTGGACCCCATTATCAGACAACAAAGTTGAGGGAAAACCTTCTTTTTCAAAAATATCATCAAGAAAAGCTATGACATTCTCAGGGGGATATTCTCAAGAACGTGCAATAAACATTGCCAAAATAGGTTAACACAAGTTTTCATATCGCCGTCTATCACGGGAAAATAACTCCATGTCAACGTCGTATTTTCAACACAGCGGTAACATGCGATAGTCTCCTGATAACGTGTCAAATGTCCGCAATAACATTACCGGGACGGCGATGAAAATCCAAACCCGAACGCGAAAAAAGTTGCGATGGGCCCAACCGCGATAAGACAATCAGCGAAAAGCAGCGGCAGGCCTGCAAATCACACACGTCAGGTGGGAAAAATCACTACAAAAGCAGAAAAAAAATAACACAAACAAAAACCAAACTACAGCGAAGCACAATGGAGGCAGCCGGAGCAGGTACAGAGGACGGCCAGAACCCCACAAGCCCCCCGAAGGAGCAGCCTGGTACCTCGGGGACAGGGAAGGGCAAGGACAAGAAGAAGAGGAAGGCGCGGTTCAGTCCGCAGGAAAACATGATCCTGATCACGGAGGTGATAGAACACCATCAACAACTGTTCATCACCTCCACTGTGTCATTGGCAACAAAAAATGCAACATGGCAGTCCATCCTGGACAAGGTGAATGCAGTCGGAGTGCTGAGGAGGACAATGGAAGAGCTCAAGAGGTGCTGGAATAATGTGAAGCGCAAGACCAAGCAGAAACTCGCCAACAACCAGAAGGCAGCAATGTAGACTGGAGGTGGGAGTCCAGCACCACAGGAGGAGCTGGATGAGATGACAGGAGTTGGGGGATCGGACACTGCTCAACATGACCTGACACAACAGCAACTGGGTGAGTAACGACCAGGGACTGGGGGGACGGGGGAGATGGGCACAATGGCACACATGGACAATCAAGCGGAGCACAGTGCACACCCACAATGACTCTGGATCATGTCCCTGATCCCCTTGGCACACTGCAGCATACATAGAAACAGCACATAGGCCCCCATCAACTATGTGCCCAGAGGAGGCCCGCCCACACATCACTTATCTCACAACCAACCTATGCACATGTGCTGAACCCAGCAAAGCTGCGGGTCCGTGAGCCACACTGACAATGCAAGTGACACTGCATGACGATTAGCATGGCTGCAGTACGATCATCATGACATGGTGCACGCCACCACACTGAGGTGGCTGAGTTTGGACCACATCCGTAAAGGAGCAGGTCACACTCTGACACATCCACCTGCACAAACAACCCCTGACGTCAACAACACATCTGCGGACAAACCATGCCCCAGAGTCCCAACTCCCACCAAGACCCAAGTTCACCCAAGTCTGAAACATCTCAGTACTGTATGGGCACAGAAGTCAAAGGCACACCGCCTCAAAGGGACTAGGGGCAGCAAAATCAAAGCTGCAGGGGCTACTCTCCCAAAATGCAGCCCACACACATGACATTCAGAGCACATCAGCATTGACAACAATGTGGTACAAACTGCAACACGTTTACAACAGGACAGAGGACACAACAGGTGCCGCTTGTGTGTAGAAACTGGCCAATAACATTTGGCATAGCAGGGAAATGTGAGATGTCAATGTACAAGTACAAACACATATCCGTGATGTTGACAAAATATCCACTGTCCCGCATCAAATAGGCAGCTCCTCCTAAACAGTCACAATGTACATTGTCATGCAGTCTGCATGTGAACATGTACAATGCGACAACATACATGTGAACACAATGTAATTCTGCATCTCCCCTTCACATTGCAGAGGGAGCATCAACACCTCCTGCAGAGCAGCCCCAACAACTCTTCACTGATGACAATGAGGACATCCCCAACATCGACACCGAAGCCCTCCAAACCCTCATTGACAGCTTTGGCACCCCACCTCCAGGAGCAGGGCAGCCCAGCTGCATCGAGAAGACCCCACCCCCTGCACAGACCACACAGCAGGAAGCACCTACCACCCCGGCTGTCACCCAGGACCCCCACGACCAACACATGGCCTTCCAACGCCGTGTGTTAGAGGTCCAGGAGAAGATGGCTGATCAGGTGCGGGTGGGGTTCGACCTCATAGCAGCCAAACTTGATGCCATACATGGGTGTCTGATTCCCATCAGGGACCACTTACAGTCCCTAACGGACACCCACAGTCCGCTCCATGCTCCCCAACTATCCATGGCTGACATCGCTGGAGTCATGATACTGAGACAAGAACAACTGTCCAGTCAGAGTGGCTCCAGCGATGTCAGCCGGGAGTTGGGACAGATGCGGGGGCTCATGGAGAACATGGAGCGGATGACGGCGGAAAAAATGGCTGCCACGGCTGCACACCAGCGAGATGTGGCTGGGACCTTCCATGCCCTGCAGCACATCGTCATGGCATTGCTGCCTCAAGGCCTTGCGCAGATGAATGTTGCTGCTGCTTCTACATCCACATCTCCGCCCCCTGATGTGTCAGTGCCTCAGAGTGCGGCAGGCAGTCCTCCTCCGGCCCCCGATGTGCCAGTGGCACACAGTGCGGCAGGCAATCCACCTCCGGCCCCCGATGTGTCAGTGGCACACAGTGCGGCCAATATTCCACCACCACCCACGTGTGAGGTACATGTGACATCAGAGGACGAAGATGCAGGTGAATCAACCTTACTGGTAAGGAGGCGGCAGTAGCATTCATCTCCACGATATGGCCTGTTTCTGCTTGGTTCTGCCCTTTGCATCATCACCTTCCACTGCCCCCCGATACACTCTACGACACTCACCTTGGACCTCGACATGGACTGCCATTTTCTGTTTGGTTACCAATGACACAGCGATCAGACTGCGGACTGAACTCTTCCTCTTCCGATGTACTTGTCATTCCCTGAAGGACTCTGGCTGGCCCTCCACGGGCCAATAATGTGAAGTGGGGTTTGCATGGCCCTGTACTGCTCCAGCTGCAACACTCCACTGGATGTGAATTAAACATTCAGAATCGCACAGATGTTTCATGTCTTTGATCATTCAAGTATGAGAGTATGGATGAATGTAGGGTCAGTGATTCCATCGACATACGGTACACACCTGACAACCACACTAGTCTGCAAACATGACTGAAGTCACAGGTCTCACCTTCTCCGAGGAAGAAGTAGAAAGAATCATCTCATCCATGCTACCACTAGCAGAAACACCAAACAGGGACTCCAATGAAGCTGGCCAATGTTGGGACGAACTTACAGAATTAAGAGGAACCAAATAAAAACCATAATTCATGGTATTAAGATGACTGAATACCTAAGGGCAAACACCGCCCCACGAGGGTTGATTGTATGAAACGAACCTTTCATCTTTCATCAGGAAAAAACCTTCAAGAAAGACTGGTCACTCATTTCGTGGCACTGTACCAGAGACTGGTTAGTGCTAATCATCAAAACTGCAGCTCGCCTGTCCGATAAAATGAAGGAGGAAATACACACTTTGGAAGTCCAGCTAAAATCATACCAGACAGTCACAGAGCTAAAAAAGCGCCTAGAAGAGCTGAATAAAACAATGACGGAATTTGAGGTGACCCTCAAGGTCACAAAGTACCAGAAGTTCAAGAAAGACCAGAAATCCTTTTCACATGAGAAAGTCTACCCCTACACAAGCGAAGACTATAATCCATCTGGCAGAAACCCAGGCTACAACTCAGACACTGACGGCTCTGATACTGGTTCTGACAATTCAGAATCAAACTACAGCCGGAATAACACCAATAGGAATTGACGTACAGGGAGAGGACGCATAAGGAACAGGGGAGGATATGGCTGGCCACCCTTCCAAGAGCCATCACCATACAACATGCCCCCACCTTTCTTTTATCCACCACATTTCCATCAACAACCCTTCCAACAACAACCATATTCATATTGGGAACAAGGGCCTCAACCTGAACAACCGGGACAACCTTTTTTAGGAAGAGGCAAAGGACCGCAAAGAGGCAGGAGCAGAAGAGGACAACAAGTACAATGGGCACAACCTCTAGAGACCATGAGGATGAATACGAGGAGCATGGGGCCTCCGAACAACCCCTCCACCAGCCACCACCCAGTCTAGTGGTGAACCTATCAGACACTACCCTGACACCGACTCAAAAAACAGTCCTGGAAAAAGGACTGGGATTCGTTCCCACTCCTAATATGGACAAATTTAAACTTTGCTGCAAAATTAATGAGTTTATTCGCAGGATTAAGCTGCAGGTCTTCTTCAAAGACAAACCACCAATACCTACCCAAGAAGGTGACACAGGACTACATCGGAAGTCTCACTTTACTCCACCATCAGCTAATCTACCAGTGGAACTACTGGCTTTCGAGAAAGCAGTTCTCAAGGAAGTGAGTGAAATAGACCCCAGAACTATTAAGATCTTCCACAACACAAGCAGGGTGGAACAAGAAACAATCCAACTTCTGGCTAACGACAACCAAATCACAATAAAACCAACTGACAAAGGGGGAGCAATCGTCCTCCAGAACACCACTGCATACCGCAAAGAGTGCCTAAGACTCCTAACCGACGAGAGGAACTACATACGAATAAGAGAAGACCCAACAGAACGATTACGTATCGAAATTGCCAGCATGGTTGAAGAATCTACAGCTAATGACTGGATAACCAAGAAAGAAGGCGATTTTTTGATGAACACCAACCCGATAACACCGTATTTTTATACGATACCAAAAATACATAAGTCCTTAGATAGCCCACCAGGAAGACCGATAGTCTCTGGTATTGGATCCATCCTGGAACCACTTTCCAAGTTCGCGGACGCATTCCTTCGCCTGCTGATACAAGGAACAGGAACTTACTTACAGGACACAAAAGCTGTACTATGCCTTCTTCAGGACTTAAACTTCAACCCCACGACTTGTATACTGATTGGGTTGGATGTGGAAAGTCTCTATACTAGTTTACCTCACAGAGAGACCCTTAACATCATAGAGGAAGTCCTCTTTGAACAAGAATGGCTATATCACACACCAAGACATGTTGTCTTGGAATGCTTCAGGATGGCTCTTACAGAGAATTTCTTCAACTTCGAGGAGACCCTATTCCGCCAACAGCATGGTACCAGCATGGGGAGCACCTTCGCCCCGAGTGTGGCAGGGCTCTATGTACACCATCTTGAAAAGCATAAGATACTCAACAACATGAACCCTTACATCAACCATATATTGTTATGGAAGAGATACATCGATGATGTGCTACTCATTTGGGAGGGGAATGAGTCTGAAGCCACCGATTTCATGACCTGGCTTATCTCACAGGACCCCTTTCTCAAATTTACATTCACGATGAGCAGGTCACAACTGGTTTTCCTGGATCTGAACATCTTTGCAACAGGAGACTCACTAAAAACCACAACACACTTTAAACCAACAGCGAAGAACTGTCTCCTGTTGTATGACAGTTCCACCCGAGACAACTAAAGGAGAACCTCCCATTTGGACAGTTCCTTCGCCTGCGGAGAAACTGCACGGAGAAAGAGGATTACAAGCTTCAAGCAAAAGAACTGTCAAAAAAACTGATTACAAGGAAATACCCCTCACATCTAGTAAATAGGGCAAGGAAAAGAGCGGCTAACAACCATAGAGAAGTGCTTCTTGAAACTCGCCAAGAAGAAAAATCTGTGACTGAAAAAAGACCTATCTGTATCACCACGTTTAATGTAGCGTCAGACAAGGTGGCCAAAATTGTGAAGAAACATTGGCGCATTTTGAACAGTGGAAATTTGGACATTCC
Source organism: Calotriton arnoldi (assembly GCA_963921515.1). Lineage (NCBI taxonomy): Eukaryota > Metazoa > Chordata > Amphibia > Caudata > Salamandridae > Calotriton > Calotriton arnoldi. Next base: position 80,136 of record CAWUFW010012324.1, on the reverse strand, counting down.
GAGACCAATGTTCTCCCACAGGAAAGGGAAAAACCTGAGAGACATCCTTGTACATACACGCCTGAAAACAACAACTCACAACGGGGGAAACCAGAGGGTTTTACAGACCTTACCCAACGGACACTACCCGTGCAATAACTGCAGCGTATGTCACCTGACATCACCCACCAAGAGTGTGGTACTAAACAACAACATGGTCTGGGAACTGAGAAAATTCACCACAGGGGTAGTCTATTTGATAACTTGCACATGCAACCTTCACTACGTGGGCATGACCACGAGGAAGGTTAGCACAAGGATAGTTGAACATCGTAGTAATATCAGGTGCAAGCGGGCAACCACAAAATTGACCACACACTTCATTGAAAAACAACACACCCCCAATGATCTCAGATGGGTGGTGTTGGAACACATAAAACAGACAGACAACCTTGAACCCAAACTCCTAGAAAAGGAACACCGCTGGGTCTTTAAACTATGCACGGACACCCAGGGTTTGAACGACAACATCCCTTGGGGGCAATTCACAAAATAGAGAAATGCCTGAGCGTCATGGGTCAAATCTGAAAGTCACAAGATACTACACATGGCTGCCCAACCCACACGATACTTCTCTATTAACCGAGTGAGTCGGCGCACATAGTTTCATAAGTGGCCGAAACATCGTCAATAAAGAGATGCACACTGTACGAGTAGCAGATCTCTGAAGCCATGTTACCAGGCTATTTTGACCCCCCCTAACAAAACCTATTTCACAAGGTGTGGCTACGTGGGGTGTTACCCCTGCGCTAACGATATATGTATTTACAACGGTGACGTAAACACTTTATGTATCCGATAGTTCTACTAAATCAGAGGATTAACAGAATAAACACATAGATCGCGCTACCCACGTGACCACGCTGCTATGCCTCAGTACACGGACATTACTGTACTTCAGTTATATCACCCCTCACGGAAGTAACCATCATCCTAGGGGGATAATACCACCCAAAGTAAAATTCCTCTAATAATGAAATAAGTCCCACTCGATTCCGTCAACAATGATTAAATATGTTCCATTCTCCCAACATGGCCGCCGGTTTTGCCAAACTCGGACGGCCATTTTTGGTTCAGTTACAGCTCTAGCATCCACCTGATGACTAGGCGGAAGTAGCACTACTTAACCAGGTACCCGTGGAGAGACGCGTTAATATGCGGTCTCCAGGGGTACGAGTAGGTGAATCACCGGCGAGGCGTGCTCAGCTCAAAGTGTGACTACGAGCCCCTCAACCCCTCCAGACCATGGGGCAATTCTGAACCTCATTTAAAGTATGTAATTGCACCACACGCATCAACTTTTATGTGGTTTTTATATGTGGTTTGTCACGTGGTGTTTGTGTCCGTGTTTTTTAACACTCATTATTCATTTAGGATCTCCCTAGGAGACAATAAGCACACGTTAATTCCACCGATAAGGCACGATGGAATAGACGACAACGATGTTATTTCACATACAACGGACGATGTTTGAGTGTGATCCAGACGCATTGTGTTGCATGCAGTATAACACCTGCCAGTGCCCTGGCAGGCAAGTGTATTTCTAACATTGCTCTGTTTTATCTTCTACAGATACTACGATCCATTGAGTCAAATCGTATGTATTATAGTGCACACAAAGTAGGTGTGGCACATCACTTACCACTAATTATTTATTCACCTCACTTTTTAGGTCACTTAGGAGTGGAACGCACAGGGCTGGCCCCTGTGTGGTCCTGAGGAAGAGCCCTGGGGAGGCTCGAAACATGTTGACCAACACTAGAGGCTTTTAACTCATTATGGTTACATTGTTCTCTAGTACCCCCCTTTTTAATATACCGACTAGGAGCTAGAATAAAATATTTCGCCCACTAGCCAGGTATTTTTAATTTTCCATCCACTCCACTAACACTGCACGACACATAGTCTAATATTAGTGCTCCTACGTAATTTCGCAAGTCGAAGCACGCCTCGATCCGCAGCGGATTGAGAGGACCCCAATGATAAAGCATGTCATCAGTGGGAAACCCTGGTGAGTGAGGGGACTCAAGAAAGCAATTGTTCTTTCTTGTCTGAAACCAGACCTTCCAACTCAACTTGATTTGGGGTCATACACCACCCAAGCTAGGTTCCATATCCGGTATTCCGGTTTTTCTGTGTACGGGTCAGTGATTCCCCCTTACGTCCATGTCGCTCATGTCATGGGACTTGAGTCACAGGGTGCAAAATTGCCGATTGCGATCCGGGTGGCGTAGACACTACAACAGAGACACAAGCATCAGTTACTTCCTTGTCCAGCCCAGAACTGAAGCATGCCCAGAGCCCCGGGCTCATTGTTCCCACCCCTACACTGGCCTGCCATACGCCAGGCCAGTCCACTCCGCTTACGCTCAGAGGGGGACGACAAAGCTACATGTCCCAGGTCTTCCCTGTAGTGATCTGCTGATCACTGGTCTAGTTGTCAGCATGCCACAGCCACTCCCTGAGGGTTGGTTAACACCCACACCACACCCATCCAGCACAGGCGTCACAGGACATGTGACCCTGCCAATAAAAGGGGCCTAGCACATCACATTCCCCACTGCTGGAGATGACATGATGGTGTCCGCACCATGACACTCAATCATAAAGGGTCCATGACTTGTGGCGCACTGGGTTAGTGGCACCCGATGCACTGCGGCCGGCACGGGTCTACCGCCACGGGACGATGACTTGTGGTGCACTGAGTTGGTGGCACCCGCTGCACTGTGGCCGGCACGGGCCTACCGCCACGGGACGATGACTTGCGGTGCACTGAGTTGGTGGCACCCGCTGCACTGCGGCCGGCACGGGCCTACCGCCACGGGACGATGACTTGCGATGCACTGAGTTGGTGGCACCCGCTGCACTGCGGATGGCAGGGGCCTACCGCCACGTCACGATGACTTGCGTTGCACAGGGTTAGTGGCACCTGAAGAGCTGAGCGGGTGTGCAGCCTGCGATGATGCGTAGGCCTCGATGAGCCGTCCTGCTAATCGTGGTTCGATTTGAATTGTGAGTCCTGCTGGACCGTAGTGCACGCCGAAGGCAGCAGTCAGCACACACATGACTCCGCAGTGCGGTGCCGCAGGGTGCGCTGGGGGCCTGTGGCGCAGAATCCAGCGATCGGCTGAGGAGGATGCACCGGCACGTGGTGGGCCCTCTAGGAGAGACACCGGTGGTGGCAGGGGAGCATTGAGGCCTGGGTGCGCAGGGGCGGCCAGTCATCGCTGGGCGGTGGACCGGTCTGGGGACCAGGGCTGGGGTGCAGCAGGCGCACAGGATCGCGTAGGCACCACCGGTCACAGCGGCGGACTCGTGGCTGGGTGGGGGGTGCCGCCCTTGCTGACACGACCCTGCATGTGATGATCGTGATGTGCGTGGGTTGGTTTGGGACATAGCCACCTCGTCTCCAGTGTGAATGTGCCCGTTGAAGGTGGTCGACCACGTGTGTGTAGGCCTATGGACAGGTTGTGGCGGAGACTGAGACACACGCAGTAGTCACTTTGGTGGTGGATTTGTGACGTGTGCATTCCCACAGTTGTGAGTTGGGGGATTGTGGAGTTGAGGTGTGTGGTGTGTTCAGTTGGTACTTGCCGATGGGCAGTGCATCTCCATGGGGGCCATCCTCAAAGCGCTGGTTGTGGCGGACTTGTGGACATGTGGGAATCATGCACACTGCCTGGGGAGTTTGTGATGACATTGGTGGACAGGCCACGGTGGTCCACTTTTGTATGCACAGTGATGGCATGCATGTGGTTGCTGTTGCGGTGATTGTGTGCAGTGTCGGCAGGGGGCACAAGTCATACACATGTGCTGTGAATTGCCCCCAACACGTGCGTGATGCCAGCTATGGCGTAGTTCCCTTGCGTGGTCTCAATATGTTCCTGCGCAGTGTGGGGGGAGTGAGGGGCAGGGGTATCGAGCTGACACACACCGTGATGCTTTCAGGTATGATGAGTCCTGCATGATGTGACCGTAACAGCAGTTCGTGTGGTCGTTACCTTCCTCTTCATTCCTACGACAGTTACGGCCACACGAACTTCTGTTACGGTCTTCTCATGCATTGTTTATCATGCCTGTGAGCATTCCGGTTTGTCCAAGTGCAGTACACTGTACCAGATTAGGCATGTGACTATACGGGAGTTTGACCATTGTCACCATTTCTCCCACAGGTTTCTGAAGACACGTTGCCCTGTTGAAGTTCCCCGTTGGGAATGGAACGCGTTGGCTGAGCTTTTCGTTTTGTTTGTTCGTGTATTTGTAATGAAGTTCTGTTTTTACACTACTGTTGACTACTGGACTTCATGACCTGGCGCACCCACATTTCGGTTACTACGATCTTGGGTCTGGGGCATGGAGGCGTCTAGCACGGCTGGCGTTGGGGTTGGTTGCGCAGGTACACTACGAATTGGAACTATCGTGTGGTGTGGCTACAGGGGCCCGCCGTTGCTTTTGTGGACATGCATCCATGACATGTGTGAGGGAGTTTGATGGGGCTGGCTGTGAGACTCCTCCGACTCCGGCAGTTGTTGGTTGGAAGGTACCAGGGGCCAACAGGTGCAGCACAGCCAGCAGCTTTGTCTGCGGGGGGTGTAGGTTGTCCACTGTGTTGGTACCATCAGCCGGTGGGCAATGTGGGTCAGGATGCGGAGGATGGTTGTCCTTTTGAGCCTGTGTTGGCCAATGGCTTCCTCTGGCGTTGAGTCTCTGGGGCTGGTGCGTTTTAGGGTCGTCCGCTGTCCTGCACTGCCTAGGTGGTAATCCGGGGGGGGGGTCCTGGGGGTGGTGGCAGTGGGTGTTGTGGCCCTCTTGGTTCTCCGAGCTGCATGATCAGTAGCTCCATGGCATCTGTTGGTCTTCAGATGTGGCTCTGGGCTGGGCTCCCTTTCATACTGCAGGTAGTCGTCCTGCTTAACACCAGCAAAAGGCAGGTGTTAAATCCCTGCTGCTAACGCGCCTTATCGCCTGTTCTTGGTTTGCATCACAGATCTGACTGGTCGTTGAGAATCTCGCGAAGTGGTGTTTTCGTGTGTTTTTGCACGGGAACGCCTACTCTGCATTTCATTAGCGTTAGTTGTCGCACTCATCCGTGGCGATGTTTTTTGCGGCAGCTATCGCTGGTAAACTGGCGATATCGGCAGTTTGCACCAGCTTGAGAATAGGGCGATAAATCTATTGCCACTTTTGCGGTGCTAAAGTGCCGATAAATCGGCGATAAGTCCTTGAGAATATGCCCCTCAGTTTCTATAGAGCTCGTGATCTTTACCTCAGGCCACCTAGAGTACACATCCAGGAGCACAATAACATATTTGTCCACACTGGTGTGCCTAATGGGACCCAGAATGTCAATGACAACCTCATCCCAAGCCTCTTTGGGAAGTTGTCTCACTGTCATGGGTTGAACTAGGGGTTTCAATACTTTATCGCTCTTCCCACACTCTACACATTCTCGCACACATCTCTCCACGCATATATCCATACCCGGCCACCAGTATGTTTGTCTAAGTATTTCCTTTGTTTTACAGATGCCCGGATGACCTTCATGGGCAAAGTCAATTAGTTGCATCCTAAGGTTTGTTGGGGGAATTAATCTGGTACCCCTCACTAAGAGACCACACTGGCATGCTAACTCATCTTTTACTCGAAAAACCCCAGAAAGTGCTTCATCCACTTTGGAATGTTTGCTCCAACCTCCTCTATTGCCGCACAACACAGCTTGCAGTGTAGCATCTTTTCCAAGTTCACATACCCATTCATCCTCCTTGATTATGCTTTCATTAACAAGACAAACTGCATAGTCATCAAAATCGTCTAACTCTTCTCTTTCTTGCTCTTCATTTTTAGGAAGTCTTTTATCAACCAAGCGTGAGCAGCAATCTTCACACCTGGAACATATACTACACAAAACTCAAACTCTTGGAGAGCGACCACCCATTTCCTCATTCTAGAGGATACATTGTCCAGACCTTTCTTTTCGAAAATCTCCCTTAATGGCTTGTGATCAGTTTTAATTGTAAATTTGCAACCCCACAAAAATTTGCGAAGTTTTCTTACTGCCCAAAATATACCTAGCGCCTCTTTTTCTATTACAGAATAATTAAATTCTGCACCTTTCAAACTCCTGGATAAAAATAAAATTGTTTTTTCCACACCTTGATCTTCTTGCATCATGACAGCCCCCAAACCTACAGAACTAGCATCAGTCATGACCACAATCTCTTGACTTGGCTCAAAACTGTTCAGACAAGTGGCTTTGGACAATAGCTGTTTGACTAAAACAAACTCTCTCTCACATTCAGAATTCCAAGTAAAACTCACACCTTTCTTCAAAAGAAGCCTCATATTATGCGTTTTGTTGGCAAAATTGGGTATGAATTTAGTATAATATTGGGACATGCCCAAAAATTTGACTACTTCCTCCTTATTAGTAGGACTGGCCATACTATTGATAGTATCAACCAACTCTTTCTTAGGTTAGTTGCCAGAGCCAGAGATTTTGTGACCTAAGTAATCAATTTCAGTGAGATTGAACTTGCAATTTTTTAGCTTTAAGGGTAAGACCATTGTCCTTCAATTTACTCAAAACTTTTCTTACTCTTTTATCATGTTCTTCTACATTGCGCCCAAAGACTAGTATATCATCTTAGTAGATTTTAATTCCTTTGACATCCTTAAAGATATGTTCCATCATCCTTTGAAAAACTGCTGCTGCAGATATAAGGCCAAACGGCATCCTGAGGAACTTGAAAGTCCCAAAAGGAGTAATGAATGCTGTTAGATCTTGAGAATGAGGATGTAGTTTTATCTGGTGATAAGCTGATGACAAATCGATGGAAGAGAAAAATGTAGCTCCTTCCAATAAGGACAGCATCTCGGAGATGTTGGGCAATGGATAGTGAACCACAACCACGCACCTGTTAAGTTCTCTTAAGTCTATACAAAGTCTAGACTCTCCATTAGCTTTAGGGGCCATAACAACCGGGGCTAACCATTCTGTGGCTTCAACTTCAGTGATGATACCACTGTTCAATAATTTATCAAGTTCAATTTTCATCTTATCTTTAACCTTGATGGGCACCCCTCTTACTTTACTAACAACTGGTACTGCATTGTCTTTTAGATTTATCTTGTGAGAATAACCTTTTAAACATTCCAAATGTTCATCACAAACTTCAGGGAACTCTTCTTAAAATGTAGAACTATTCACTTGGACTTGACTGAGGGGCTTAACTGTTTTGTTGTCTTGATTTTCACGCACACCACAAAACTCATCCTCCTTTAGCCTCACAGAAGGAGTTTCATTGGGATCTAGTATGACCCTGAGATCTTTCTGATGTATCCAACTAATCAATGAATCACCCCTCTCAGAGACATATACTTTCCCAGTGATGCACCTATCCTTAAAGTCAATCTTACTATTGAAATATCCTGAAAGTTTGATGGGTTCACCTCCTTAACCATACCAGTGAGGTGACAAGCTTTCCTTGATTCTTGAATATGCTAGAGTTGAGGTGTGTAAAGGTCCAAGGTGGCTTCCTTTAGATCGTCGCCATTGTAAAGTTCAATCCAACGCCATGAAAAAGATAAACAATGTTCTTTATTTCCAGTTGGTCTTCACACCTCAGCCTGCTAGACTTAGCTTCAGGTCTGGCTCCAGTACAACTGCTTTCACACTCAAATGGATACATTCTAGGCAGAAGTTCAGGAAACATAGTGTTCTATAACAATGATGACATATACTGGGAGTTCTTACAATAGCTGGAAGTTCTTACAATGGCTGATGAACAAATGCTTGCAATAGTTTAGTACAGAATACCACAAATAGCTCTTCACTTATATTGGTGAGTGGCATTTTTGTGCTGAGTCAGAACCTGAATTAATGGTCACGGAGAAAATGTTTAAGTTCAACATACTCTTGAAATTGTCAACATACTCTTCAAATTGTCTCATCACTTCCCTTTCCATAATTTTTCTGAAGCAGGGAGGTTAGGGTTAGACCAGTAAATGGCTAGTATTTATGGAAGAACAGCTAAGGACCTTTCCTGGTAAGAGGGAGGCATTGATTACATCGATTATGTCCATTTGCAAGAGGGGAAGATTTGTTTGAGGCATGCAGCTGAACATGGGTTTGTAGGAGAACTGGTCACTTTTATTTTAAGGGCAGGTTTAGGAATTTAGTAATTTTCAGTTGTTGGAAACAAGGTGACAGCAGATTATAAGTGAGGAGGTGGAATGGGGTGACAACACACTTCTGTGTTATTGCTGATGCATTCATGAGTTTTTGATCCAGAACATATGAGAAGGTCTTGACAGTACTGCTGAGGTATGCGTTCATTGCTTTTTAACACAATGGGATTATAAATTGCTGATAGATGTTAAAGATTTCCTTAGTTTGATAGCATGGGTCCCAAATGAATTTGCCAAAGTCTGTCTCCTTAGCTCTCTTTATTGCTTCGTTCTACCATGTCCTGTGCCTTTTGCGATGGCTTTTGTCTTCTTCGGACTGAGGCAATGCCATTTTCATTGTAGGCATCAGTTGGTATGGGTTAGCTCAGCTATCAGTTATCTTCTGAACCATGTTGGTGGATTGTAGACCTGTCTTGGGTGTTCTGAGTTTGACTGGAGCTAGAGAATATAGTGGAGATGATAGATTGAGTTAGGGGCTGTTGAGTAGTGTATTAGGTTCAGTTATAGAGTTATTCCAACATCATTGCTTTTGGATATCAGATTTCCTCAAATCTCATATTTGTGAAAAGTCTGGTGGGAACTGAGGAGGGAATTTCACCTTCCAGGGATTGCTTTGCAGGCTACGCCAGAAAGGTTGATGGACAGGAAAGAATGGTCATACCATGCCTGTGATTGTACTGCTAGCTGGAGGTTTGTGTGAAAAGGAGGTCTCTTCTGACGTTTGCTAGTGTTGCCCGTCCTCTTTACTTACCCTCTCTCGTTTTCATGATTCTTTTTTTTAACCTTGGGGTAGAAGGTTGTTATGAGTAGTAATTGCATTTTCTCTAAAACAAGTCTCCAGAGAATGCACTAAAAGGCAGTTCGAGTCTGTCCTGATTTGTCATGAAGACATCAATATTGTGGTTCACTGGGTGGCAATTAGGCCACATTTAGAGTCAGGGCTGAAAGCTTGGCTGTCAGAACCTGGATTTTGGGAGGTTCATAGCACTGAGCCCAGATCGGGTAATTGGATTTGGGCAGTTGTAGGTGCAAGGACTGTCCAGGGTGGTGGGATTGCCCCAGTAGGAATCTGGAAAATGGATGACTGGCAGGGTGGTGCATAGGCTGTTGATGTTGTAAAGTAAGGTGGTGGCAATGAGCAATGATGATGGGTTAGGCAGTATAGTAGTGTGATGAATCATGAGAGCATGGATGGTGTGGGTGCAGCAGGCACATTGGTGTTCAATTTTGTAATATCTGTATTCCTAAGGCTTTGGCATATATTTTTGAAGGCCATGCATTTCCCTGCCATTGGCTTGGATACGAACAGCGCCATTGCTGTAACTGTTATTGGTAAGTTTTCTGCGGCCCCAGAATGTAATGGTGGGAATGAAGTCTATAGCTACTTTGAATTTCCTAGAGGTTTCTTGTGGTGAGCTTAGAGTGGAATCTTTTCAGACACCTGTAGATATGAATGATGAGAGTTTCTGTGTATGATCTTATAATTGCCTTTTCAGTCTTTTTCTTGTGTATCTGGAGGCGGATGTTGGTTAGTGTAGTATAGAGAAGTTCTTTGGTTGTTTGTTGTAATACTGGTCTACCGGCATCCCATGTGCATCCCTTGCGCCTGTTCGACATTTTTTAAATAAATCTGTTTACTGTACATTTGTCTTCTAACAACTTTACAAACATCAAACCTAACTATTAACCCCATTGTAGCAGTATGTTCCGCATTTGGGATGGTAGAGAGTTACGTTCCATGCTCAGATCCCTGCCACCCCTTGGGACTCATTCAATGATTTGCTCCTCTGGTTTCTATCTATGCTTTATTCCTATGTGGTAGCTCCCCCCATTCTGTTGACCTCAGAGAGCGTTCCTTCATAATACAATTATTTGATCATTGTCTGCCGCATGCCAGGGTCCCCACACATTGGTAAACCTATGAGGGCACACCCTGGCTTTGTTTACTGGCTCTTCCGCTTGCTGGCACCAATCCACATTGTCCACTCGGTGTCGTATCATCGGGGCTTCATCCCTCACCTAGTGACGTATCACATCTCTTTTGCCAATTGCCAGTGCTGTATTAAACAGCAGGAGTTAGTATCAATTCAGGGTTAAATCTCCCTATATACCCAACATTATCAACTGGGGGGAAAGTTGTACTGTTTCACCCACCACCATTGTCAATTTACATTGTATCCCTTGCCAGAGGCCTTGGAACCTTAGGGCAGTCCCAGACTGTATGCAGAAGCATACCCAGAAGGCCACATCCTCTCAGACATCTGTCCATCGGTACTCTCCCCATGGCAAAGGGACTGGTCCTGGTAAATTAGGCTCTTTGGAGCAGCTTCTACTGTATCAATTGGAAGCTGATGTGGATTGTGACCCCCCTGGGGTATCTAGAAGCCGTCCCCCAAATACCTTCATCCAGTTTACACAAATCTTGCTCCCATTTGTCTCTTAAGCTTGTTAGCTGGGCCTGATTATTAGTGAGTGGTGTGGCGCAGATGTGGGATATTGTATGTTTGATCGGTGGTGTGCCCAGGACCCTGCACTCCAAAGGGTTGTTCTCCTCTATGTCTGGTGCCGGGCCCAAAACATTTTAAAATTGTGCTTGGAGCTTCAGCTATCTCAGAAACCAACTCCCCACCAGCTGATATTGCTCCTGGAGTTCTGTGAATAATATCATCCTCCCTTCATACTATATGTCTCCAAGTTTGAAGACACCCAGCGTGTCTTATTGCCTGTGACTATCTATATGCCTAAGTCCCACTAATGATGCCAAATCCCAAAGTAGTGTTTCTAGAGTAATTTTACCCTTTCATCCTAGTTGACGTGTCACTGCCCTTCAGGTATCAATCACTGTGGCTGTCGGGGTGGAGAAGGATACCAAGTGCCCTCTATCATATAGATACTGTGTATAGCCCCACAGGTCCATGGCCCGCCTAACTGTCATCAGGGACAGTTCCCACTCTAACGAATCAAATCATTTCTCGGCATGTAGCACCAAAAGTACTGCAGGTTCCTGAAGTTGTTTCCTTGCCTGCCAGGCACCCAAACAGGCTGCGGAGGCTATGCCTTTTCGATCTATAGGGCATAAAGCACAATTGATTTGGGGCAATCAAACCATCTATTACTCATGTAAGGCGGTTAACCAGGACCTTGGCCAGTATTTTCGTTTCTATATTCAGTAATGAATTCGGCCTATAAGAAGCACAGTCGTCAGCCAGTTTCCTGGGTTTGTTTATAAGGACTATGGCTGCCTTACGAAGATTCCATGATAACCTCCCCTCAGCTCTTGTGTCATACAGCAGATCTCGAATAGGCTTCACCACTCATAACTTCACACATTTAAAGAATTTGCAAGGGAAACCATTTGGACCCGGGGACTTCCTACTTTTTAGCTGAGTCAAGGCCTCAGCTATCTCTCCTTGCTGCAGTTCCTCCTCTAGACTTTTCCTGGCATCCCATCCCAGCGGTGTGATTGGAATATCACCTTGCAATCTACCTCTTGAATGGGATGTGTACAATTTCGAAAGCACTCGCAATATCCCCTACCGTCTTCCTCAATACACTGGTTTCCTCTCTTATTCTGTGCACTGATCTCTGACTTTCTTCCTTCTTTGCAAACCAGGCAAGCATTTTCCCTGCCTTATTCTCTACTTCATACAGTGTACTCGGTTGTGCTCTATAGAGTAATCCAGCCTCCTGAAAAAGAGGTTTTATACTCCTCATTTAGCTGGTCTATGCGCGTGGCAAGTCTATGATTTGGATCCTCCACGTATCGTGTCTCCAGCGTTTGGAGTTTCAACTCCAATCCGATAGGGTCTTAACCCTTTCCCTTCTTTTTCTCACTACATGGGCAATCAAGTGGCCTCTGACAAACCCTAAGTCCAATGTAGCCCTGTTGTTCTTGGTGTACCAGTCGGTCACCTCCTGGGCATATTGCCTCATGCTCCAGTTAGTTAGTTCTCACCGGTTGAAGTCCCACCCCAGCCTATTAAGAGGCAATGCGCGCAACAGGCATGTCGCTAATGGAGCGTGGTCTGAGATGCCCGGGGCAGGTATTCGGTGGTGCGATATCGCCAACGATGTGTAATCGGTACAAGGAAGTAGTCAAGTATAGAGAGGGGCTGGGCTGCATTCAATGCAAACAAAGGAGTACTAGCGAGTTTCCGGGTGGGTGTCCCACCATTCATCAACCAACCACATTACCTCCGTAATGGACCACAGAAGAGTGTCTTCTTGTGGTTGCCTCTCACCTATAGTGAACCTGCCCATCTCTTTGTGCAGGGTGACATTTAGGTCCCCACCCACTATCGGTAGGATGTCAGGGAGCTCCGCTATCTAATCCCCCAAGTGCTCTAGTCCCACTGCCAGTGACCCAGTAGGAGGTGCCACAATGCTACCACCAGGTCTTCTCAGTTCCACGTACCCCTGTACCCCTGTCTGCCACCAAGAGGCCAGTATTCATGTTCCCCTTGAGGCTATTGAGAAGCCTGCATGGACAAATGTTTTGTATCTACCTCTCCCTGCTGTTGTCCATCAAGTGCTTTTCTTGTAGGAGAATCAAATCCGGGGAGTGGCGTGCCAGGTATCGTGCAACCACCCCATGCTTAATGTTGTTGCCCAGGCCATTCCCATTCCAAATGTGGAGCTTATTAGATGTGTCTCCTATGCTACCACTTTGTCCCACTGTGTCATCTTTGGTTACATTCCGGAAGCACCATAGCACTACCTCCCCACCTCAGAAGAGATGCAGTCATACCTGCCACAATAACTTTTGTCCCCCAACCCTAAAGCCCCCCTCCCTGCCCCCTTGCACTGCTAGCTTACAAGTACCCAGCACACCAATGCTCGGGGTGCTTGTTGCCCCACCCGTGTCTGTAAATCAACTATTGTAGTGAACTGTTGCTGTGAAGGTTGGGGATCATCTGTGCACACAGTTGGAATCTCATGTGCCACACCAATCATCCGGCCACTTCATCTCCTACCCTTCTCCCAGCTCACAGGTATTAACTTTATCTCCCCCAGTGGTAATCATCACACTAAGTCTTCTGCCACCATCGAGGTAACCTCTGGCATGACAACGTCATCCACATCATCTTCCAATGTACTGCTACCTTTGTCCATCTCGTCTGTGTCTTTCTCCTGTGTCTCTTTCACCTGTTCTCTGAGGTTCCTCTCTCCTCGGTCTACTCCAGCCAGTCCTCTCTTCCAGCACCAGCCGCAGTAAGGCACCCTTCTTACTTGCCTGGTGACCCCCCCATAGGTTGTGCAGTTCTGAATCCTCGCGTTTTGTGTGCATTAGTCTGGGGGGCACTCGCTCGACTCATGCAGGCCCGGACTGTCTGCAGAGGTCCTTGATTCTGGGGTGGGTCTCCTGAACCAGCACTCCTTGTAGGAGGTGCCCCAGGGTGCATTATCTTCACCTGCGGTATCCAATGCTGTTTTCTCTTCACGGGGTGGGCGCAGCCGTTGCATGATTGTGCACCCCTCTCTGGCACACCAAACTATACCAGGGGATGGGGAGGTCCTTTCACTTCTTCTCGCCAAGGTGAAGAGGTGGGCATGTTTTTTTTTTTTTTTTTTTGCAGTTTCATATTGCGCAAACTCAACCTGAAGGTATTGTAGCACTTTACATGAGCACCAGTTACATTACACAAGGACACATTCATTTTTGGTAGGTACAGGGAGATTACGTGATTTGTCCAGAATCACAGGATGTTGAGCCAACACCGAGACTTGAGCCTGGTTCCCCAGCTGCATTGTCACCAGCTCTGGCCGTTATGCTACATCCTCTCCCTTACGCCAATGTTTTCATGCATTGAGTAAATGGGGTGTACAGTGAGGTATGCCTGTACGACCAGTGCTTAATTTGAGCTGCTGGTTTTCAGTGCTCAGCATCAGCACTTAATTGTCAACACTGGATAGAATGGTCTTGATGTTTTTTCTAGGTTCCTGTACTCTGCATATAGTGCTGACAGTTTAGTGTAACAAAATGTTGTGGTAGAGGCTCTCTATATCTTAGGTGAATCGAAGTCCTGTGATTTGCCATTTGCTGTCTTCAAATCTCGTGGGTGCTGGGGACCAGTAGGAAGAGGTTCACTGTCTAGTTTATGGTTTATTACGTAGGTCAGGGAAGGAATATAGAGGCCTTTAGCATGACAGCATGACATGTATGAGAGTTGGGGGATATTGAGCCTGCAACAGATAGCTGCTCCCTTCCTAGCGCTGTGCTTCGGAGCTGCAGAGGCCGGTCTTCAGTAGTCACTTTAGGCTTGGGGGTTCAGGTCACATGGCTTGCAAAGTTTGTACAATAACTCTGGTGGGTGGCGGTGCAGAAGTCAGTGAGACAGCAGCAGAACCAGAGGAGGCAGTGAGCAGCAGAGGCAGCAGGGCCAGCAGGCAACAGGCTTGTTTCAGCAGGGTCATTCACAGAAGACACAGATGTTGATATTACTCTCAATCCAAGGTTATGCTGTGTTTATGCTGAGGACCACAAGTGAAGGACCGAGGTACTCCCAACATTGCCTTGACCTTCACATTCTCCTGTGATCCAAGTTAGCGAGTCTATGTGCTGGGTTGGGTGCTGGTCAAGAGCGAGTGGTAGGTTAGTCATTATCAGGAGCGAGGCTCCCGGGGGTGTAGGTCCTAGGTTCAAATGCCAGGAGGATCACTAAGGAGGGTCTCCTGCCCATTCCCTATACTCGCACACAACTTAATTCACACCTTCACTAGAAACCCCTTCTTCTCCAAAGCAGCAACAAGACATATACTGAAAATCTCTGCAAACATTTTTTAAATTAGAAAGGAGATTAGTAGTGTAAACGTATCTCTCATGTATCCTCTTATACGCACCAACTTTTGGACCTAAGCAGCGTAGCCCCTATTAGACTTTTGTACTCCCTGATGGATCCCTCTTTCCTTTGTTAAATCTTACCATGGAAAATCAGGTTGGAAGCATTTTTGCTTAAAGAACTGACGAGGACTATAGTTTAAAGATTTACTAACAGAATATCAGTTACAGAAATGCATAAGCTGGGCCATCAATCAATTAGTTCGATGAGCATTCAAAAGATAAGGAATGTAGCAAAGAACTCAGTAAAGTTTAACCAGAAATCCATAATAGATTCGCCTTCTAAAGATGGCTATGGAGTCTCCTCCATAGCAAAGAGAAATCGCATTCTTACATAAGGTTTTAAACAAGGATTTCATACATTCACCACATGAGTACATGGTTCACAGGCTTTTCTCGAATAAGAACCAAGCAAAAAGAAACATTTACTACAGAATACATTCGGAGATTCTCTCACCATTCCACTACTTTAAACTCTGGTGTT
The DNA here is from genome assembly GCA_963921515.1 of Calotriton arnoldi. NCBI lineage: Eukaryota > Metazoa > Chordata > Amphibia > Caudata > Salamandridae > Calotriton > Calotriton arnoldi. The sequence continues at coordinate 64,588 of CAWUFW010012324.1, read as the reverse complement.
CCCAGAATCACCATATGCAATATGGCTCGTTAAATATGTTGTCCAGGTTGAGATAGTTAGGTTGTCCCTTGAAAAGTACATTTCGTTCAGTGTAACTGGGAAAGTCTTAGTCTTTTCATAGCAAAGTCTAAAATCTTTATTACAAAGAAGTACAAGCAACAGTAATAATCATGTGAGATACTACGGTGTTGTATCCAAGATGGATGACAATTTAAAGTTGTCCTAAATTAGCAAAGCTTGATTTCTCGTGCATTATGTATTACAATTTGAAAACAGATCCCACAGTAGCGGCACCCTTTCTTAGTTCCAGTTGATTTCAAGTGCATTTAAAAAGTAAATTGTAGGGTTTATTAATTTCAGGCCTTGTTGTGCACACTTAAGCATAAAACTCTTCTCTAATACATGAAAACGAGTTCAATGAATCAAGGTTTCAGGTGAATTCTAGAAAGCAAGTTCAGACTTTAGAAGCGGTAGGCAGGAGGAGAGCTGTCATGAAAGTGAGAATTGATTTGTATTGGAAAAAATGAAGCCTAATTTCAAAGAATGCTGTCCGACTGAAACCTTAGATTCAAAAGCAAAGGCTCAGGACACCAAAAATTATGACAGTCGAGTTTCAATTGAGCGTTCTTAGAAAGCTAACCCAAAACACCTAACAGGGTTTTAAGGTATATTATGCACTCTGATTCTATGAAGTGGAGAGGACAATAATCATGACTTGTTATCATCAACTCAGAAATTTCAAAGCGAAAACTTTGTGACCCATTTCTTCTTTTCTGTGAGGGAAGGAAGGAAGGCTCAAGACTTTGGATTTTTTTTTAGCCTACCAAAAATAGAAAATATCAAAACAGCGCCTGGCTCCTTGCCCAGACACTGATACTGAGGGTCTCATTTACAAGTTTTTGACGCAGGGCAGCGCAGTAAGTCACTTTGTTGTGCTGCGTGCATCAAAAGGCTGTTTGCGCCATTCGCCAACGCGACACCCTTCCAACACGGTGCAAGGGTTTCTGCGTTTTTGGCAGCATTGTTTTTGTGCAGTTAGGGACACCTTGCTGCACAAAAATAATCCATGGAGGCGTTCTCCTCTTTCTGAATGCAGCACACATGGAAAGAGGAAAAAAAAGAAGAGAAATAAAGATATTTCTCCTCGTTACGCCTGCCCTAGGAAGGTGTACTGTTATGACGCATTCCCAGGTTTACAGATCCTTGTAAATCTGGGAAAGCATCAAAACCTATAGGTGTTGTGTGGGAACACCTCCGCAATGCCCATGGAATGGCTCCCTGATGCAGTGTAAGGCAACACAGCGCCTTGCGCTGCGTTGCCTTGCGCCATATCTACAAGGCCATGAAAAGCCATGCAAAGTGGCCTTGTAGATATGGGTCTGCGCTGCCTGATGCATCATAAAAAGTGACGCATCGGTGCCGCAAGGGGCTTGTAAATAAGTCCCTTAGGGGCATATTTACTTGAAAATGACGCACCACGGTGCTGCAAGCCATCTTGCTGCGCCCAACTACATCATTAGGAAAGTGCTGGGATGCATCGTATTTACAGCAATACGACGCATCCCAGTGCTTTCCTCTGAGCTGGCGCACAATTGGCTGCTTAGCACCAACGCAGACACCCTTGCACCATGGTGCAAGGGTGCCTGCGTTGCAGGGTTGATTTTTTTTGTGCAGGAAGGAACACCTTCCTACACAAAAACATTAATTGATGGAGTTTTCCTCCTTCTATGTGTGCTGCAGAGTACAGCACACATAGAAAGAGCAAAAAACAAGGAGAAATAAAGGTATTTCTCCTCGTTGCGCCACTTTAACACCTTCCCTGGGGAGGCGCTAGAATCTGACGCATTCCCAGGTTTACGAAACATTGTCAATCTGGGAATGTGTCAGATTCCATGGGTATTGTATGGGAACACCCACAGCAACACCCATGGAATGCCCCTTTCATGCAGAGTAATGCGTGAAAGGGGGCCATATTTATAAGGCCATGAAAAGCCACGCTGGGTGGTTTTACGTGGCCTTGTAAATATGGACCGGCAGACTGCGCAGTATTTATGATATACGGTTCATTCCTGTCTTTTCCTACTGAGCAGGTGCCGTTTTGGCTCCCTTGCCCCAATGCAGGCAGCCTTGCACCACGGTGTAAGGGTTTCTGCATTGTTGGCAGGATTGTTTTTGTGCAGGAAGGGACACCTTCTTGCACAACAACAATCCATTGAGGCGTTTATCTCTTTCTATGTGTGCTGCAGAATGCAGCACACATGGAAAGAGGACAAAACTAGGAGAAATTAGTATATTTCTCGTCGTAACGACTGCCCTGGGGAGGCATACAGTTGTGACGCATTCCCAGGTTTATAGATCTTTGTAAATCTGGGAATGCAGCAAAACCCATGGGTGTTGTGTGGAAACACCCACTGCAACGCCTATGGAATGCCTCCTCGATGCAGTGTAAGGCAACGCAATGCAAGTCGCTGCGTTGCTTTACACTATATCTACAAGGCCATGTAAAGCCACGCAAAGAGGTGGCCACGTAGATTTGGGTCTGCACTCAGAGCTGCTGGAGCGTCATAAAAAGTGACGCGCCTGCAGGGCAAGGGGCTTGTAAATAAGCCCCTTAGAGGCATATTTACTAGAAAATGACGCAGCGCGGTGCTGCAAGCCGTCTTACTGCGCTGAGCGGCATAATTAGGAAAGTGCAGGGATGTGTCGTATTTACAGCAATATGACACATCCCTGTGCTTTTCTCTGCGCTGGAGTACAATTGGCTGCCTAGCGCCAAAGTAGGCACCCTTGCCCCCTGGCGCAAGGGTGCCTGCCAGGGTGCAAGGGTCCTGCGTTTCATCGATGATTGTTTTTGTGCAGGAAGGGACACTTTCCTGCACAAAAATAATCATTCATTGGCATTTTCCTCCTTCTATGTGGGCTGCAGAATGCAGCACACATAGAAAGAGCAAAAAACGAGGAGAAATAAAAGTATTTCTCCTCCTTGTGCCACTGTGCCCTGGAGAGGCGTTAGAATCTGACACATTCCCAGGTTTACGAAACCTTGTAAATCTGGGAGAGCATCAGATTCCATGGGTGCTGCGTGGGAACACCCACAGCAACACCCATGGAACACCTCTTTCAGGCAGAGTAATGCATGAAAGGGGGCCATATTTACAAGTCCAAGAAAAGCCATGCAGGGTGGCTTTATGTGGCCTTGTAAATATGGGCCAGCACACTGCGCCTCAGGAGCATCACAAAAGTGACGCTCCAGTGACGCTCCAATGGCGTAAAGGTGCTGCAGGGGCATTGCAAATATGCCCCTTAGTTCTGTGCCCCAGCAACTAGCCAGGGCCAGTTTGGATTTTTTCTTAGCGTGCCAAAAAATTCTGAGCCTGGCTCCTTGCTGGGGCCCAGGTACAGATGAGTTGAATACAAATACAACTTGAAAATTGATTGAAGGTTCAAGAAGAACTGTATATTTTCTCAGCCTTACTTAAGTTTTCTCCTTTGAGTGCAATATAATCCATACACTGTTCAATTAGAGGGTGCACAGAGACAGCATTCACTCATTATGACTTGTGTGTAGATTGCAGCTTTATGAAACATTAATGTTTAGCCTAAAGGTCTGCATTTTTTCCAGACCTGAACTGTGTTTTTGCAATCCGACATTGGCGGTGTTTTTCTCATGGAAAATAGAACTGGTCTCTCATGAGAAGTGTATCAGAAAATGAATCATTCATCTTCCAGATGTAAGATTATTTTTTCTCCTGCCAACCCAGAAATTTGACAGCCTATATGAACACATTAATGAATCATAACGTACATACAACTTATTCAGCCAACAAGTCTTTTGATTAGGCCTGGGCGGAAAACTACGCTACGCTCACGTTGTTTGCGTAGTTTGCGCAACTACGCGCTACGCGAATTGCACGTAGCACAGTGCAAAAACGCGTAGCGGGCATTTTTTGCTTGCTCGCAGTACTCAACGTCAAGTTGGCGACCGCGAGCGAGCAAAATCACATCCCGGCAAGACTTTTTCCTCGTTCGCGATCAGCAACATCAAGATGCCGATCGCAAGCGTGGAAAATAAACCTCCCGGCGAGATTCTCAACGCGGGGAGGTCAGGTTTCTCATTGCGAGTGGTCGCGTATGCTCGCGACCGCTCGCGATGAGAAACTACCAGTCCGCGTTGAGAAAACTGCCGCTCGAGTACAAATCTACTCGAGCGGCAGAAAACGACCGCTTGCACTGTGCAAGATGCCGTTTGCAATGATTGCACAGTGCGGACAAGCATCCGGCACTGTGCAATCATTGCGAACAGCATTTCCTACCGCACTACGCAGTTCGCGTAGTGCTACGCGTAGCTCGCGTAGTGCGAAGTGCACTTTGCGTAGCTATGCGTAGCGCTACTACGCGAACTACGCCCAGGGTTACTTTTGATACTTGAACGTGCAAAAACACTTTCCATATGCTATACAGTCAAATAAAAGTTGTCTTGATTTAATATAAAGCATTACACTAGCGCTCAGTGGCTGGGCTATGTACTACATTTATGTATACATTATAAAGATCTAGGATACTAGAAAATCAAGTTAAAATAACTAAATGGCTGCATTAGTTTCAATTATTGTAAGGAAAGTCACATGAAAGTGGTGTAATGCTTAAATATGCAAGGCTTACACCAACACTGACTGTCAATTGTATAGTAGAGCAGTATATGCAATTGCAAGGGATTCCACTTTTTACCTAAATCTCTTTTAGATCTGGCGGCAAGACAACTTTAGCAACACAAAAAAATCCACAAAAAGATGATGAACGGAATGCTGAACATTGTCAAACATTCACCCCCATTCACAGATCTGGGTTAAATCCATAATTTCTTTGCACATCTTGCCATCGCAGTTTGGACCCCACTATATGCAAATCAGTCTTGACTATGCTCCCCATGGGAACACTCCAGCCAAACTGCCAGGGAAGGTCTTCCCTGGACCGGAAACAAGCATTCTGGGACCGGTTTCGGGGTAACACCCCTCATTAGCCAGGCTAGTCTGAATCCAGAGGCAAAGTGAGCAAGGGACTCCCGTCTGGCCATACCCTGCCAACTTAGGGCAAACAAAGCAAACACAAGGAGATGATGGACGGAGTGCTGAAACTTTTCAGACACTCACCCCCAGTCACAGATCTGGGTTTAATCCATCATCATTCTTTAGCTCACTTCGCCACCCCAATAGAACGATGACAGATTTGCATATGGCTGGGTCTGAACTAGGGTGGCGAAGTGAGCTAAAGAACGATGATGGATTCAACCCAGATCTGTGACTGGGGATGAGTGTCTACAAAATATTTCAGCACTCCATCCATCATCTCCTTTTGTTTGCTTTCTATACAGTTCTACACCTAACTCGACATACACGCATCTAGGCTATATACATATCTTAAAGTTACATATATGTGGAGTTAAGAATAGTAAATCCTAACCTCACTCAGTAAACCTTTCTATATTTTATACCTCGCTATTGTGCCATCGATATTTGGGATTCAATATTCTCTACTACAGTCCTATTCCAAGTGAGTTGACATACAGTGAACACATAATGCATTAAATTTGAAAATCTTTTCACCTAAATGAAAATCTAATCGTTCAATATCCCACACATCAAATACCACACATTTTGCTATACCACACACCAAACATAACATGTTAAAGGATACTGAGTACGGCTGTGCGAAAATTGCATAATTTCCACCAGTGTGATTACACAAAATCAACAGAAAAAATTACACTAAATTACATGTAATTATGCGTAATTATGTGAAAGGCATCTCTAGCATCTTATGTACAAAAAATAACACAGTGTCTCCCCTGACCATCCCACTCCAGAGTGATTCTTTTCCTGTCCATTTCTCTGATTTCTCAACCTTTTTTTACATTTTGTCTATATTGCCTGATATTGGTTTTAAGTGGCTGAGCCTTCTACAGGGACACACATGAGCCAGCGTATAATTAATTCATTATTTAATGTATGTATTTGCTTACTTCATCATCATCATCATCAACAACTTTATTCTGTTTCTACAAAGAAATCCAGAAAAGTCACAATTCGAAAATTCCATCAAGTGTTTCACAAAAACAAAAAAGAACAGTACAATACATCTATCACGGCTCCCTAGATACAAGGTTACTAACAAGGTCTATGTCAGAAACAAGTAAATCCTAAAGAAAAAGCATCCATCGTAGGCCCATAAAATGCAAAATTAATAACAAGGACTAAATCAAGAACAGATTAATTCATAGATAAAAAAATCTAATCTCACCACAGTTTCCAGGGTTTATCCTTAAAAGGTTAATTGCAACTGGACCTGAGCCTAACTGCAGCCCTTAAAAAACTAAGAACGTATAATGCTGAATAACTTGAAAGCAATTGTTAAAAGATAAAAGCGGGACTAACCTGCCTAAAATTATCCTTTTTAAGAATGGGAATAATAAAAGACTTTCTTGGTACCTCGTAAAAACTACAAAACATTAATAAATATATTATATCCTGTGGAGACTTCCTGTCACAGCCACAGGGTGGGAGGCTCTGCCCTTTGTGCGCCCCACGAGGGTGGGCCAGGAGATAATGGAAGAAGTCCAATTGAAATCTAGTTAAATAAAAGATAGGGCACAGTTAATGGCACAGTTTTCAGTATAGAATGCCCACGGATGCTAGGATTCCTCAGCTCCACTTCTTCTCTGGCCCACATACACTTTTTGAGAAAGTTCTCCTTCACCCAGTACAGATCCCTCCAACACATTTTCTCTGGGTTGTCAAATAGGTCTGCCCTTCCCATACTGGGAAACTTTCCCTGACATACTTAAGCCAGGGAATGCGGTTAGAATGGTCAAGGGAAAGACAATCCTTTAAGATTTCCTTACTTAGGACAATTCCCTTCCTGAGTCAGGTTTTCATCCACAGCGATAAAGGACGATAAGCCACACATCTGAAAGAAAGGTCATCCCTAAATCTTCGTGAGCTACAAAGGAGGAAGTGCCCTGCGGTAAGCAAAGTATCTGTCTCAGAAAGGTATTTTCAACAGTTTGCAATACGTCACGCTCAATATTGCCCCAGCTCTCACTGCCATAAATCACCTTGGAAATACATTTAGCCTTGTAAATCTGCAAAAGGGCCCGATGGGTCTGCTACCCAATCTAGAGGCAAAGTTAAAAAAAAGCGGCAGTAGCCCTGACAAAATCCCCTTTCTTTTGGCTTGTCAGAGGGTGCCAATTCAAGGCCACATCAAACACTAACTCCAGATAGGAAAAGACGTTGGTCTTAGGGACCGGTCTAGCCCCTACCATGAATGTATAGGATTTACCTGGACGAAGGCCCACTTGCATTACAAACAATTTACTGTTGTTGACCAACAAATCCAGAGCCTCCATAAAATGAACAAAAGAGTTGAGCAAAGATTGTAAACCCCTCCCTGTCCTAGCCGTGAGGACATCATTGTCAGCATACAGTAGGACAGGCAAGCTTCGTTGACCCACCTGGGGATAGTCTGTTTTTGACTTCAAAAGGGCCTGCTCCAGATTATTAATATACAAATTAAAAAGAAAGGGGGCCAAAATACACCCTTGATGGACCCTTCTCTGGATTGAAAACTGGCGGGTGACTCTGAGATCTTTAGAATAGTGAACTGCCGCTTTGGTGTCTCTGTGGAGATCCCTTAAAAACAGGACAATGTCTTTATCAATACCAATAGAAAGCATCATCTGCCAAAGCCTGGATCTGTTAACGCAGTCAAACTCTGAAGACAAATCTATGAAAGCTAAGTAGATGGTACCAGTACAGGCAACAGTATACTTATTGAGGATCATATAGAGATTTAAACTCTGGTCTACCATTGAGCATCCAGGACGAAAGCAATAATGGACATCAGACAGGATGTTATTGTCATCTACCCAGCTCGAAAACCTGTCTAGTATCATACGTCCCATCACCTTTATCACAGAGTCGAAGAGGGAGATGGGCCTATAACAATAAGTGCTATCCCGATCTCTCTTTTTTTAAAAAGGGACAATAGTAGATAACGCCCAGGTATCCGGGCAGCCAGTCGTGACTGTAGCATTGATAATTGAGGTAAGGGCAGGTACCCAAATGTCCAGATTCGAAATGTAGAGATCTCGGGGGATCCCATCAAGGCCTGGGGCCTTTTTTTTAGACAGCCCCACTAAGCCTGCTCTTACTTCCTCTGCTGTAAACATGACCTCAGATTTACCCTCACCGATAGCATGGGCTTTCCTTGGTCTGAAACATGTCCTCAAAATGCCTTACCCAATCATCCTCGGTGATGTGGGCATCCAATAAATTGGCACTATCTGCTGCCAGAAAGGGATCGTTCAAAACTCTGACCTATTCTTCAGGGTACTGGCCTTTATGAGATCTGACCAGGCCTCTTCTTTCAATGCAGACTTACGCTTTGCCAAAGAGGCCTTTATTGTCTATGATATTCCTTAACTACGAGGGGGTCTCTTGGTTTGGTACCCAGAGCTTCCTTCAATATCCTGGAGGCGCTGGAGCACTCAGAGTCAAACCCTCTCGGGTCTAAATAAAGCAACGCGTCCCCGGGCCTTTAATAAATTAACTATAACTCCTGATATACTACCAAAAGCCTCTGGGATATCTGTTGGTTTCACCGTCGGAGGAGAGAGGCCGATTGTGGCAATATCGCACCTTGACGAAAGTTTAACAATAGGGCGACTTCCCTTCTCTGCTCCCGTGTTTGGAGATTCCCCATTGAAACTCGGGTACACCTCCGAGTGTGTCTACAAAGGGCAAGTATTGCAAAATATTTTCTTCCATGCAATAATTAATTAGGAAGAATTCAATTAAAGGGATATGTATCCTGATGAAGGCTGTGTGACCTATAGAGGCATTTGAATATGCCGAAACATGTTTATACACAATTGGGTATTAGAGCGAGGTGGGGCCATTAATAAAGATAACGGAGGTACTCACTTAGACAGTTGTAATCAGTTTTTCCGTATGAGAGATCCCTTGAGAGAACGTCATTGGCCAAAAAAAAATTGCACTCCACCAGGAGCATTGGTCTGCACCCTGGTGTTTGAAGCGGCCTAATGATGAAGCATGCCACCATTGGTGGGTGAGGGCAGTCTTAACAAACTGATGAATTGCCCAGTAACACAATAATCAAATGATCCTTTCTTTTTCTTTCTCCTAGTCCGTTATCTCGTATCTAGCCCCTAGAGGGCTGGAACCCTTTTAGTCCTTCGTTATTTGTGAGATGTAAAGTTTACATTGGAGAGTAGGGGAAGGCTCAATCTCTAGTCCCCTTTTTTGGTGTGTGTTGTGTATCTGTAGGTTTGTCAGCCTGTCTAAGCAAGTAGTGAACTCCTTGTGACACTGAGTGAGCAGGGACTCATAAAACTGGTCTGGGATAATCTGTGCCCACTTGAGTCTCCTCCCCCCTTCCACGGCTATCAGGGACCCCCTGGCTCCATCCCTGATTGGTTGTACTACCAAGGGCCAGCAAGTTGAAACACACACCGGGTTATGGTCACTGTACACGCTCTCCTGAATGGTAAAATCCCTAATATAAGAGAAAAAAGGTGTGGAAACAAAAATAAACTCAATAAATGACTCACACCCTCTCAGGTGAAAGTGGGGGGAACATCCTTCTTATCCGGGGCAGCTTGTTCATGGCTGAGGTTAAATCAAACTCATTTATGATGGCGTTAAGTATACAACCCTGATGGGTATGTTCCATGTGCAGGCCTGTATAGCGTGCACATATCATATCTTTGACCCCCTCAATTCTAGGGTCCCCACGCAGGTGGAAGTTAAAGTCTCCTGCAATAAGAACGTTAGAACAGCTCTGCTTACTCTGGGTCATGTTTCTCAGGAAAGAGTCCAACCAAAAGCTATTACATACTTCGGGCAGGGAGGCTACCGCATTATAAAAATTTCAGAGCAATAACCTATTCGACCCACTAGATAACAACAAGGCCTGTAAGGTAGGGAATTCTGGGGGCAACATGGCAAGACTGTCTTGGACTGTTAAAGAAACAAAGCTAACCAAACCCCCCTTAGCTCTTCTCGCAGTAGAGGGGGTGGCTGGCACGAAAACGGTTTTATAGCCTTCCAGATGATAACTATTTTCGGTGGCCCACGTCTTCTGGAGGCAAATCACATCATACCTTCTTATAAAGAGCACCCATTCTGGATCATCAAACTTACTCGCCAGACCTGCAATATTCCAAGAAATAAAGTTACACCCATATGGTCTGGATAATCCAGGCCCGAGAGCCCAGCGGGCACTGTGTTGAAATTATATTTGGCTCAGGTGGAACTACACTGAGTCAATCACAGCATTCTAATAAACTCAGTGGTGCAAACCTGTTTGATGTAACTATTCCTGGAATCGGCTCCTGCTGACTCCCCTGACCCAAATCTAGAAGCCACCCCTGATTCCTTCCAACAGAAAAAAGTGAGTGGATCTGGGGCCTATAAAAATAATCCATAGGAAGAGCCACAATAGACGAGTTAAAGTCCCTAGGATTAGGTCAGGAGGCCATTCTTAGAATGCTATTCACCACATAGGGGCCGTTAAAGTTAATAGTAACACAATCCCCATCCCAATTCTTCTTGGCTCTACCCACCCAGGATGTTCTACGCAACATAATAATGTGATTTTCTGCGCGCAAACCTATGGCGATATTGGAATTCAACCAATGCACTTTATTCTTGAGTTGGTCAAAATCTTCCTTCGCACCCGGAGCAAGTTGGGGTACATTTGCTAGAACCACTACGAGAGGAGTTGAATCTAGTGGCAAAAGTAAAGTACATGGTCTCTGGGAAGAGTTCTGGATGTCCCTAGGCGAATGCGCCTATCCCTCCGCCAATCATCGTGTTAGATGTACTTACAGCAACTCCTGAGCCCAAGTTGGACTTGGGATGTGAGGGAACCCCCACCTTACAGTTGGATGCTGATAGCGATGTCATGTTCATTGTCAAAGCCGATGATAGTGGGCGAGTGGGACACACTTGTTGACAGGTGCGCTGGATTGCCCCCTCAGGCACCGACTTAGCTATAGTTTGAGGTGCACCACACATTGTACCAAACTCCTGCACACTACGATACACACTGGTGGGTGGATCTGTTTGGCCCGGTTGTAAGGTGGGCATTACTGCAGAATCCCCTCTAAAAAGAGGGATCAGATTGTTGTAGTCCTTTTCTATTGCTGTTAAGCGGTGAAGGATGGGGTCCAGTTTAGAATCCAGAGCTGCTAGCATGGATGCCTTAAAAGCATCAAGCAAGGTTACCAAGTCCAGACTGGGCACGACTATAGGATCTAAAGGACTAAGATGCAAGCCGATGGTCTTCCGACCCTTGGCATTACTCCCGATCGAGGGACACTTCCTCTTTGCTCTTGCTCCCTTCCCCACTCCAGGGCCCACTACAGCGGCTGTAGTCACTGTCTGAGTGTCTGATAACTGCACGCCGTCCTGATGAAGGGGGCCCGGAGAGAAGAACAGACATCCCCATCCTTGTTCTGATCCATAAGCACAGGATCAAGATTAGAAGGTACTTCAGGAAAATCTGGACATGATGATACAGGGACACTCTGGGGGCCAAAAGGGGGATGAAATACAGGAGATCGAGAAAGGCGACGAGTAGCCAGCTCAATCTCCTTATCCAGAACACCTACAGCTCGTTGTAAGAAGGCATCCATGGTAGACACAGTGTTCGCAGGATCCTTGGTGAGAGGCCCCACAGGCCTACGTTTCCCCATTATGGAAAGCCAGACAGTCCTTGAATATATATCCCAGAGTGTATCCTACAAAGCTATTCAAAAGGTGGTAACCAGAGATAATAAGCCGCTAGGATAGCAATATGTCAGGGATAATAAAAACAAGCAAAAGGATTGTTAGCAGGGAACAAGGACACATAAACTGCTGCTAACACCGTTCCTTACAGCAGGGAAAGGGGCCTGTACTGCTGCAAATAGATGCCCAATATCTAGAGCCGGATGTTTGAAAAAACAGTTCACACGTGTAAATGAAGACATGAGTTCTCCTACCTGCACAAGGGCACCTGGTCCGAGTCCAGAGTCCTCCAGGCATGCTTCCGCCAGTGGGTCCAAGAATGCTCCTGCCTTACAACAAGGAAAGGGCAACAGAGAGTGGCCGGCACCTAAAGTCAGAGAGCCAAGAGGGGGGCCCAGCCTCCTCTGGTCTCTGACGGGTGAGGATGGGCCTGTCCTTGGCACGGGCTTCGCCCGCGTGCGTCCCATGGCACAGAATATGGTGTGCACTTTTGAGTGCGCAGCACGGGAATGCAGGCCCCTCATCCGACCATCAGAGGCTTCCTGGGACAGTGAGTCCCTGCTTCCCCAGGCAACAGTGTCAACAGCGGCAGCAAAGTGAGTAAACTGGGTGTCCCGAGCCACAGGAGTTGGTGTGCACTTTTGAGTGCGTGGTGCGAGAATGCTGGCCCCTCCTCTGACAGTCAGTGGCTTCCTGGTACAGCGGGTCCCTGCTTCCCCTGGCAACAGTGTCAACAACAGCAGCAAAGTGAGTAAACTGGGTGTCCCAACCCGCAGGAGATGGTATGTACTTTTGAGTGCACTGGGCGGGAATGCTGACCCCTCTTCCAACCGTCAGCGGCTTCCTGGGACAGCGAGTCCCTGCTTCCCCAGGCAACAGTGTCAACAGCAGCAGCAAAGTGAGTAAACTGGGCGCCCCGTGCCACGGGAGATGATGTGCACTTTTGAGTGCGTGGCATGGGAATGCTGGCCCCTCCTCCGACCATCAGCGGCTTCCTGGGACAGCGAGTCCCTGCTTCCCCAGGCAACAGTGTCAACAGCAGCAGCAAAGTGAGTAAACTGGGCGCCCCGTGCCACGGGAGATGATGTGCACTTTTGAGTGCGTGGCATGGGAATGCTGGCCCCTCTTCCGACCGTCAGCAGCTTCCTGGGACAGCGAGTCCCTGCTACCCCAGGCAACAGTGTCCACAGCGGCAGCAAAGTGAGTAAACTGGGGGGCCCGTGCCGTGGGAGAGGGTGTGCACTTTTGAGTGCTCTGGGTGGGAATGCTGACCCCTCTTCCGACCGTCAGCGGCTTCCTGGGACAGCAAGTCCATGCTTCCCCAGGCAACAGTGTCAACAGAGGCAGCAAAGTGAGTAAACTGGACGTGCCGCAGGAGATGGTGTGCACTTTGAGTGCGCAGCGCGGGAATGGTGGCCTCTCCACCGACCATCAGTGGCTTTCTGGGACAGCAAGTCCCTGATTCCCCAGGCAGCGGTGTCAACAGCGGAGGCAAAGTGAGTAAACTTAATTATTCAGTTTTTTAGCATGGACATTACCCAACAGATTTAGAGTGCTTTACAATAAAAATATAGCATTAGCACTAAATTTGGGATCATTCTGACCCTAGACGTGACAAAAAGCAGGCTCAAACTTTTAATGTTTAAATGACATGTGCACTCAGACTCGCATGTTTAAGCTATCTGCCCCGGAATGGAGCACTGTATGCAATGTTGTTTTTTTCTACAGCTTACATCCTTAGATTGCTGGCTATCTCAGAAGGCCTCCCACAATATTGTTAAAAATATGCTTGAAACATTGACCTTGACTTCTTTCCACTTGATCCCTCTCCTTTCTTTCTTCGGAGTGACCCTCTTCTTACCTTCCTTCCTCTGCATGCCTTCTTTTTCATAGTATAGCCTCCTCTCATTCTCATGCATGTCTGCCTTAATCTCTCTTATTGTAATTCTGCAATTGGCTGACACTTCATTGTATAGATCACAACCTGTCCTACTTTAAAACCATTTTCCTGCAACCTAAGAGTATCTAAACTCCGCCAGCCTATCTGTCTCTTCAACCTTTCACCTGAAACCACCTAGCCCCCATTAATGATCACACCTAACTTGTATTAATATAATCTATCACAAAGTAACTAGAGTAACTCCATGCAATTCCTTCTTGAAGCACATGACTAATCACAATAATTAACAATAATCACTGGATTAACCACTAACCTTGGGTAACGGAGTTGCGTGATACTCGCAGTACAGCACTCATCAGGGTTACTAAGCACTATATAAATGCAATTACAAGTAATATATATATACAGCAACCATCCCTCTCATGTTACTTTAAACAGTAACACCCAACATGGAACGCCTATATATTACAGAGTAGGGGTAGCTATAGTTAGGGTGACCAGTGAGTGGGATTTTTGGGATATTTGTCCCTTAATAACTTTGCACCCGTTTGACAAATGTCCACAAAACTTTGCAGTCCTGCTGCCCCTGTGTCATTGTCGGAGTCCTGAAAGTTTTGTTGCGTTTGGTCAAGGGGGTGCAAAGAAGAAAAGGGGGTCCCAAAACAGCCATAAAATTCAATGCATTTTACATAGACTTTTCTATTTCGTGTAGCGCGAAAACTTGATTATATATAATGGTGCGCAGATGATTCTGTGGGGTGTGGCAGGTAAGTAGGGTAAGTGTTTGTTAAGTTTTAAGGGGCATATCTACAAGCCCCTTGCGCCACCGGAGCGTCACTTTTTTTGACGCTCCTGTGGAGCACAGATCAGGCCCATATATACAAGACCACGCAAAGCCACCCTGCATGACTTTTCATGGCCTTGTAAATAAGGTGTAAGGTCATGCAATGAGTTGCCTTACATTGCGGCACGGAGGCATACCATGGGTGTTGCTGTGTGTGTTCCCATGGATTTTGACTCCGCCCCAGATTTACAACATTGCATGAATCTGTGGCAGCGCCAAAAACTTACACCTGCCCAGAGCAGGCGTAAGGAGGGGAAATGTTTAAATTTCTCCTCATTTTTTCCTCTTTTCACATGTGCTGCGCAGCACACATAGAAAGAGGAAAACGTCTCTCGTGGTTGTTTTTGTGCAGGAAGGTGCTCCTGGTGACGGATATACTCTGTTAAATCCTGACAGCTCGTTTCTCACTTCGTTCCACTGAATTATTTTTCAGAACAAAACATCCCCTGAAGAAGGGCCATTCCAGTCCGAAATGTATTGGGAGTGTTTAACTTGATGATTTGTTTTGTGAAATTATCCATTGACCGACGTACATACGAAATGCCACAATTTCATGAACGTGAAAACATATGAATGAGAAAATACATAAATGAATAAATTCAAAAGACAACCAAATTGAGTCACAGTGATTTTAATCAAAATTAAGAAATTGGGTAACTTCCCTAGTGGGAATTTAGCAGTGCAACCAGGGGAAGCTTCCCTATGGGGGAGCACTACTTCTAAATCTCTGTGGACACGCTTTGGATCAGAAAGCAATACCCTACTGCACACCCAGATCCTAACAAACAGTGTTACTACACATACAATAAGGACTAAATTGGAGTGTGTGAGCCATCTCAATAGTTAACCAGTCCATATAGCCCACCCAGTATCGTATCGTAGGGACTTCATCCCTTCCCTACTAGCATATTGCATCTCTTCTGACAATTACACAGCAGGAGGCAGTATCAGTTGAGGGTTAAATCTTCGTATACACTCAACATTATTAACTGGGGGGTACATTGTGAAATGTCAATTTGCATTGTATCTCCTGCCAGAGGCCTTGAACCTTTGGGCAGTCCCAGACTGTATGCAGAAGCGTAGCCGAAAAAGCCACATCCTCTCAAACATCTGTCCATTGGTACTCTCTCCATGGTGAACAGCCTGGTCCTTGTAAAGTCGGCTCTATGGAGCAGCTTCAACTGTATCAATTGGAAGCCAACACAGATTGTGACCCCCCCTGGGTATCTATAAGCCATCCCCCAAATGTCTTCATCCAGTTTGCCCAAATTTTGCTCCCATTTTTCTCTTAAGCTAGTTAGCTGTGGCTGACTATTAGTAAGCAGCGTGGGGCAGATGTGGGATATTGTATGTTTCTGTTAGGGTTGTGCCACGGACCCTGAATTTCAAAGGGCTGTCCTCCTCTACGTCCGGTGCCGAGCCCGGAACCTTTAATAATTGTCCTCTGAGCTGCAGGTATCTCAAAAGCGGACTCCTTGCCAGCTGATATTACTCCTGGAGTTCTGTGAATTACATCATCCTCCCTTCCTACCATATGTCTTCCAGTTTGGAGATACCCAGACGTCCTATTCCCCGTTTATCTACCTCAGTCCTGGTAATGCTGCCAAATCCCAAAGTAATGTTTCTAGAGTAATTTTACCTTTCATCCTATTTTACGTGTCACTGCCCTCCAGGTCTCAATCACTGTGACCGTCGGGGTGGGGAAGGATACCAACTGCCCTCTATCATATAGATACTGTGTATAGCCCCACGGGTCCATGGCCCTCCTATCCATCATCAGGGACAGTTCACGCTGGGCTGCAAATATCCAGTCATTAATTATTAACAGTTATGTTGTCCAGTAATACAGGTGCATTTCTGGGAAGGCAATGCCCCCGTCATATGGTTTCCGAGTCAATGTGGACAATGCTATCATAGCTGTCCCACATCCCATAGCAACAATCGGACTTCCACTTCCACTTGTTTAAACAGGCGCTCTGGTACTGCAAAGCATGAATTCTGCAGGACATGAAGAAACTTGGGTAAGTATATCATTTTGTAAATGCTGCTCTCCCCATCAGCAATATAGGAAGTCTGCACCAGTGTTCTACATCCTTTTTTAATTCAGTCTGCAAACAACTTTGGATCTGCGGTGTATTTAAAGCCACTGTCTTCCCAGATCAGTTGACATCTCTATCCTTCATCGGGGCTCCAGTCTGTGACTGGGCACGCTACTGATTTCCTCCAATTTATGTGGATGCCCAAGAAGTACCCAAACACTCTAAACATCGCTAGGGTCCTTGGAATAGACGTCTTTGGATCTGCGAGATATAACAGGATGTCATCCACGTATGGCGAGATGACATCCTCCCAGTCAGGATCCCATCATAAACCCGAGATTTGGGCATCACAGCGGAACCAGTTGGCCAATGGCTCCGCAGCTAGGGCAAAAATCCCTCCCTAGTTTGAATTAATTTGAGAGCACACCATTAGGCTGGGCCCTTGCCATCGGATTCTGATATAGCAACTGTACTCAGACCAGAAAGGAGGACCCAATACCCAGTCACCTGAGCAATGCCATTAAATATAACCACTCTAGCGAGTCAAATGATTTCTTAGCATCTAGCGCCAAAAGTACTGTGGGTTCCTGAAGGTGTTTGCTTCATGACAGGAACCCAAACAGGTGGCGGAGGTTATGCCTTGTTGATCTATTGGTAATTTTAAAAAACAGTGGTCCTTGATGAAGGTAAGGTAAACAAGTACAATGAATATAGAATGAGATCAGTTCTATATTGTTACTATCCAGCCGGACAGTAAGATTTAATCAACAACAATTATGAGGATCAAGCGAAACATAAATAAAGTGGGACACAGTCCTGTATCCAAAACATAAAGGTGAACAAAATAACGAAAGAAACAAACAATCAGGCAAGACACAGTGCTTGTTTGTAAATGTAAAGGGTTAAACAAGCGTGATAGTGAACACAGCCGTTACACATTACATTTAAATAAGTTTGTGTACACGGTGTCAAAAAAGTCGACGACGTTTTGATCCCTTTTACAAGGATATTGGGATCATCATCAGGACAAAAGCAGATAAATGCCTGAAGGACATACAGCCTATACAAAAATCAGGGGAAAAATGAAGAAGGAAGAAAAGAAACAGAGGATTGAGAATGCGGTAAGACATAGGGACATCGCTACCCAAGGTCCTTGTACACCATATTGGGTTCCCTTGTTTTGTTAAAAACTTGTTGATCTATTGGGGCATAAAGCCTAATTGATCCAGGGCTATTAAATCATTGATCACACGTTTTAGGCGGTTAGCCAGGACCTTGGCCAGTATTTTTGTTTCTATATTCAGCAATGAAATGCGCCTATAAGAGGAACAGTGCTCCGCCGGTTTCCTGGGTTTGTGTATGAGGACTATGGTCAACGTACAAAGAGTCCCTCAGCTCTTGAGTCAGAAAGCATATCGCGAATAGGTTTCACCTCTTGCAACTTCACACATTTAAAGAATTTGGGAGGGAAACCATTTAAGCCCAGGGACTTCCTACTTTATAGCTGAGTCAAGGCCTCCGCTATCTCTCCTTGCTGCAGTTCCTCCTCTAGACTTTTCCTGGCATCCCATCCCAGTGCGGTGATTGGAATATCGTTTACAAAGTTTTCTAGTTCACCTTGCAATCTATCTCCTGAACAGGATGTGTACAATTTTGAAAGCAGTCGCAATATTCCCACTGTCTTCCTCAATACACTGGTTCCTGTGCACTCATCTCTGACTTTGTACCTTCTTTGCCATTTTCCCTGTCTTATTCTCTACTTCATGTAGTCTACTCTGTTGTGCTCTATAGAGTAACCCAGCCTCCTGAAAAAGCGGTTTTATACTCCTCATTTAGCTGGGCTATGCATGTGGTGAGCCTATGATTAGGATTCCTGATGTAGCGTGTCTCCAGCATTTGGAGTTTCAACTCCAATCCGATAGGGTCTTAACCCTCTCCTTCTTTTACCCATTAGATGGGCAATCAATTGGCCTCTGGCCACTGTTTTATAAGCCTCCAAGAGAGTCACCCCTAAGTCCAATGTAGCCCTGTTGGTCTTGAAGTACCAGTCAGTCACCTCCTGGGCATATTGCCTCATGTTCCAATTTGTTAGTTTATTTGGACTCAGGGACTTCCTACTTTTTAGCTGAGTCAAGGCATCCGCTATCTCTTCTTCCTGCAGTTCCCACTCTAGACATTTTCTGCCATCCCATCCCAGTGGGGTGATTGGAATATCGTTTATGCCGTTTTCTAGTTTACTCCTGAATGGGATGTGTACAGTTTCCCCAGATACTATGCAAAAGCACTCGCAATATCCCCCGCCATCTCCCTCAACACGCTGGTTTCATCTCTTACTCTGTGCACACCTCTCTAACTTCCTTCTTTCTTTGCCAACCAGGCATGCGTTTTCCTCCCCTTATTCTCTACATCATGCAGTCTACTCTGTTTTGCTCTATAGTGTTACCCAGCCTCCTGAAAAAGGGCTTTATACTCCTCATTAAACTGTGCAATGCATGTTGCAAGTCTATAATTCTGATCCTCCATGGATCGTGTCTCCAGAGTTTGGAGTCTCAACTTTAAATCCAAAAGAGTATTAACCCTCTCCCTCCTCTTACCCACTACACAGGCAATCAAGTAGCCTCTGACCACTCCCAGAGAGTCACCTCTGAGTCCACTGTATCCCTGTTGTTCTTGAAGTACCGGTCAGTCACCTCCTGGGCATATTGCTTCATGTTCTGGTCTGTTAGTTTCCTTGGGTTGAAGCACCACCCCAGCCTATCGAGAGTCAATTCTCGCCACAGGCACGTTGTTAATGGGGAGTAGTCTGAGATACCCCTGGGAAGGTATTCTGTGGTACGATACCTCCCACGTTGTGTTATCGCTACAAGGAAGTAGTCACGTCTAGAGAGGGATTGAGTTGCATTCGATGCAAAGGAGTGCTGGTGAGTTTCCGGGTGGTGTCCCACCATAGATCAACCAACCTCATTACCTCAGTAATGGACTGCAGCCGAGGGCCTTCTTGTGGTTATCTCCCATCTTTAATGATCTCTTCGTGTAGGTTGACCTTTAGGTCAACACCCACTATCAGGAGAATGCCAGGGAGCCCAATCATCCAATCGTCCAAGCACTCCGGTCCCGTTGCCTGGAGACCTGGTGGGAGGTACCACAATGCCACCACCAGGTCTTCTCCATTCCAGGTCCCTCTCGCCGCCACCAAGCAGTATTCCTGTGTCCCTTCAGCCTGTTAAAAAGCCTGCATAGACAAATGTTATGTATATACCTCTCCCTAGGAATCACCAGTTGTTGCCCACCAAGTAGGTTTCTTGTAGCAGAATCAAGTCTGGGGAGCGTTGTGCCAGGTATCATGCAACATTCCAAGAGAGGAGTTTAATAGATGTGTCTCCTATGCTACCACTTGTTTCCCCCTGTGTCATCTTTGGGTATGTTCCAGATGCTCCATAGCACTCCCTCCGCACCTCAGAAGTGATGTGCAATCTTACCTGCCACAAGAACTTTTGTCCCCTCATCCTAAAGACCCCCTCCCTGCCTCCTTGTGCTGTAGGCTTACAACTACCCGGAACCCCAATGCTCGAGGTGCCTGTCTTCCTGCCCTTGTATGTATATCAAATTTTGCAGTGAACTGTCACTGTAAAGGTTAGGGAACATCTGTGCCCACAGTCGGAATCTTGTGTGCCACACCAATCATTCAACCACTGCCTCTCCCACCCTTCTCCCAGCTCACAGGTATCAATTTTATCTCCTCCAGTGGTAATCATTACACTAAGGGGCTGATTACGATAGCGGGCAGACTTGGTCCGCCCGCCACCGTAGCGGTGATTGGGACTGCCCGCCAGACATGCGGCAGTCCCACCACTGCAATTAGGACGCACCCGCCATACTGGCGGGCGCATCCTGGGCCTTTAACATTGCGGGCGGTGCTGCTGGCTGCAGCACCGTCCGCAATGTAAAAGGTGCTTGCACCGCATTTCCCTGCACCACGTGGCAGGCACCATGCGGTGCCTGCCACTTGGTGCATGGAAATGCAGGGGGGTACCATGCAGCGCCCCCCCCACAAGGGGGGCCTGCAACGGGCCCCCAAACCCAATCCCCGCCCGCCACCGTAGCGGTGATTGGGACTGCCCGCCAGACATGCGGCAGTCCCACCACTGCAATTAGGACGCACCCGCCATACTGGCGGGCGCATCCTGGGCCTTTAACATTGCGGGCGGTGCTGCTGGCTGCAGCACCGTCCGCAATGTAAAGGTGCTGCACCGCATTTCCCTGCACCACGTGGCAGGCACCATGCGGTGCCTGCCACTTGGTGCATGGAAATGCAGGGGAGTACCATGCAGCGCCCCCCACATGGGGGGCCTTCAGCGGGCCCCCAAACCCAATCCCCGCCAGCCTTTCCAGAGGCTCTCGATTCCAGGGTAGGGCTCCTGAACTGGCACTCCTTGTCAGAGGGTGCCCCGGAGTGCAATATCCTCACCCACTCCATCCAATGCAGCTTTCTCTTCCCCCGGGGGGACACAGCCGGTGCCATTACCTCCATGTGGGCCTAGTTCCAGTGTTAGGCTGTGTTAGAGAACTCTTCGGCTCAGAGCGCTCATCTGCTCACCTTTTGCGCTGTGGGTAGCCACAGCCGGTGGCTCCGGCATTGGTGGCTCCATCCTGGTCTCTCCCCGGGGCCTGCCTCCATTGGCAAAGCTTGCAGGAGCGCTTTCAGCAGCCCCTGACGGGAGGTTCTACTATGTTGTGTGCTGTTGTGTCGTGGTCAGGCCCCGTCTGGTTCCAGTCTGTGGGGGGGTCACCTTGCACCCCATTGTGGCAGAGGGGTTGCCGACATCTCCTGGCTTCTCTCAATGCGTCGTTGTAGCTCAAGGCTCCCAAGATCTGTTTGCCTGCCAGCCCGGCAGCCTCAGAGCTCAGGGTCATACGTTCGATCCATGGCTGTTGTATCCACGCCCCCTGCTGTTTGACATTTGCATGGTGAACTAGCACTAAAAGTATGACTTGGTGCCAGGCAGGGCATCTACCGTAGGAAACAAATGTGGGCCTCTTAGAAAGAGTGAGTGATTTCTGACAAGGTTTGGAGACCCAAGATGTTACCACAAATCTGACCAAATGGTGATGGCTTATACTGGATGCACTGGTGCATCAGTAGACTGTTGGTGGAGGCTCCAAGTTATGGAGAGGAGAAGAGGTCGGCATGTGGCATGTTTTCATGTATTGAGTAAATGGGGTGTACAGTGAGGTATGCCTTTACGATTAATAGTGGCTAGTGTGGATTTGTGATTGAGAATGTATTAATGCCATCATTCCTGCACTTGCAACTCATAATTGGCGTAGTTGTAGCTATCTCCTACTTAAAATGGTCTTGACTTCAATTCAGGGTAATATTCATCATTTTAAAATGTTAGTGAAATAGAATGGTCTTGATTCCTGATTCCTGTACTCTGCACACAGTGGTGACAGTTCAATGTTGATAAATGTTGTGAGAGAAGCTCTCCGTGTGTCAGGTGAATCGACGTCCTGTAACCTGCAATATGACTGCCTGCAAATCTCGTGAGAGCTGGGCACCAACAGGAAGAGCTTCACTGTCTAGTTTTTGGTTTATTGCCTAGGTCAGGAAAGGAATATACAGGCCTTCAGCATTACAGCATGCCATGTAGG
Organism: Calotriton arnoldi; assembly: GCA_963921515.1. Taxonomy (NCBI): domain Eukaryota; kingdom Metazoa; phylum Chordata; class Amphibia; order Caudata; family Salamandridae; genus Calotriton; species Calotriton arnoldi. The sequence continues at coordinate 42,343 of CAWUFW010012324.1, read as the reverse complement.
AGATCTGGTGGATATTGGGCCTGCAATAGATCACTGCTCCTCTCCTAAGATTGTGTTTTGGAGCTGCACAGTCCAGTCTTCAGCAATCACTCTAGGCTTTAGGGTTCAGCTCACATGGCTTGCAAAGTTCGTGCAATAACTTTTCTGAGTGGTGGTGCCAAAGCTAGCGAGGCAGCAGTAGGACCAGTGGAGACGGTGAGCAGCAGAGGGAGCAGAGCCAGCAGGTAACAGATGGGTTGGCAGGCCTAGTTCAAAAGGATCAATCACAGAAGACACAGATGTTGATATCGTCCTCAGTCTAGGGCTATGCTATGTTTATGCTGAGGACCACTAGTTAAGGACCAAGGCACTCCCAACATTGCCTTGGCCTCCACATTCTCCTGTGATCCAAGTAAGCGAGTCTCTGTGCTGGGTTGGGAGCTGCTCAAGAGTGAGTGGCGGGTTAGTCGTCATCAGGAGAAGTGAGACTCCCGGGGTCCTTAGTTGGAATCAACCGAAGGCCATCTCCTGCCCCTGCCCTATACTCACACACAACTTAATTCACCCATTCACTGGAAAACGCCTTCTTCTCCAAAGCAGCAACAAGACATCTACTAAAAATCTTCGCAAACATTTGCTAAGTTAGAAATGAGATCAGTAGTGTAAACGTATCTCTCATTTACCCTATTATATGTGCAAACTCTTGGACCGAAGCAGCGTAGCCCCTATTGGACTTTGGCACTCCCAGCTGGATCCGTCTCTCTGTTGTTAAATCTTACCATGAAATATTAGATTTCAGCATTTCTGCTTAAAGAACGACAGACAAGGACTAAAGTTTAAAGATTTACTTTAAAACAATCAGTTACAGAAATGCACAAGCTGTGCCATCAATCAATTAATTTGATGAGCATACAAACAATAAGGAGTGTAGCAAAGAACTCAGTAAAGTTTTACCGGAAATCCAGAATAGATTTGTCTTCTAAGAATGGGTAAGGGGTCTCCTCCATTGCAAGTAGAAATCGCATTCTTAATTTCTTATATAGGGTTTTGAACAAGGATTTCATACATTCACCTCACGAGTACATGGTTCACAGGCTTTTCACAAATAAGAAGCAAGCAAAAAGAAACATTTACTATAGAATACATTCAGAGATTCTCTCACCATTCTACTACATTAGACTCTAGTGTTCCTAGAGTCTGCATATGCAACATGACTCGTTACATATTATGTTGTCCAGGTTGAGCTAGTTAGGTTCTCCTTGGAAAAGTAAATTTCGTTCAGTGTAGCTGGGAAAGTCTTAGGGGCATATTTACAAGAATTTGGCATAGCGCAGGTTAGCACCAAAATTGCTAACGCCGCGGTCCGTCACTTTAGAAACGCAGGGATGTGCTGTATTTACAATAATACAGCACACCCCTGCGTTTTTCCCTGCGCTGGCGCTAAATTAAATTGCCTGGCGCCAACGCAGGCACCCTTGCACCATAATGCAAGGGTGTCTGCATTGAGGGAATGATTGTTTATGTGCAAGAAGGTGTCCCTTCCTGCACATAAACAATCCAGAATGGCGATTTGCAACTCCTATGTGTGCTGCAGTGTGTAGCACACATAGAAGTTGCAAACAGTTATTTTTTTAATGATTGTTTATGTGCAGGAAGGGACACCTTCCTGCACATAAACAATCATTCATGATGATTTGCTGTTTCTATGTGTGCTGCACAATGCAGCACACATAGAAACAGCAAAAACGAGGATAAAAAAAAGCATTTCTTCTCGTTTTGCCATGGGAAGACCAGGTTTTCCCTGGTCTTATTTTTGGCGCTGCCCCTTATTTGCGCAACCCTTGTAAATAGGAGGCAGCGTAAAAATCAATGGGTGTTGTGGCGGAACGCCCACCGCAACACCTATTGCATGCCCCTTTTACGCTAAGGGTAGTGTGAAAGGGGGCCTTATTTACAAGGCGGCGTTAAGCCACATTAAGTGGCTTAACGCTGCCTTGTAAATACGGAGAAGCCCCTATCGTCAGAGGAACGTCGCTAAAAGTGACGTTCCTGTGATGATAGGGGCTTGTAAATAAGCCCCTTAGTCTTTTCAATAAATAGCCTAAAATCTTTATTACAGAGAAATAATAGCAACAGTAATAATCATGTGGTATACCACGGTGTTGCATCCAAGATGGATGACAGAATAAAGTTGTCCTAAGTTAGTAAAGCTCGATTTCTCATGCATTATGCATTACAATTTGAAAAGAGATCCCACAGTAGCCGTACCCTTTTTAAGTTACAGTTGATTTCAAGTACATTTAAATAGGACAATGTAGGGTTTATTAATTTCAGGCCTTGTTGTGCACACTTAAACATAAAAGTCTTCTCTAATATATGAAAACTAATTCAATGAATCAAGGATTAAGTATTTTCTAGAAAGCAGTGTGTTTTCCCTAGCGTTCGTGCTAAAAATAGCTGCCTCGCTCCAACACAGACACCCTTGCACCATTAGTGCAAGGGTACCTGTGTTGCAGGGAATGATTGTTTATGAGCAGGAAGGTGTCAAAAAATAGTTGGCTGAATAACTTGTAGGTACGTTTTGATTCATTAATGTGTTCATATAAGCTGTCACATTTCTAGGTTGGTAGGAGAAAAAATAATCTTCCTGCACATAAACAATCAATAATAGTGATTTGTTACTTCTATGTGTGCTGCAGAATGCAGCACACATAGAAGTAGCAAATCGTCATTATTTAATGATTGTTTATGTGCAGGAATGGACACCCTCCTGCACATAAACAATCATTAAAGGTGTTTTGCTCTTTCTATGTGTGCTGCAGAATGCAGCATGCATAGACAAAGCAAAACGAGGGAAATAAAGGTATTTCTCATCGTTGCGCGATTCTAATGCTTGCTATTGCATGGCATTGGTTTTTGGCGCTGCCTCAGATTTACACATCCTTCTAAATCTGAGGCAGCATCAAAAAGCAATGGGTGTTGCACTGGAACTCCCACAGCAACACCCATTGCACGCCCCTTTCACGCAGATATCTGTGTGAAAGGGTACCATATTTACAGAGAGGAGTTAAGCCACAAAAAGTGGCTTAATGCCACTTTGTAAATATGGTGCAAGGCATTGCACCACACGAACATCAGAAAAAGTGATGTTCCGGTGGTGCAATCCCCTTGTAAATATGCCCCTTTGTTTGGATTTTTACTTAGCCTACTGAAACATTCTAAACAGCGCCTGGCTCCTTGCCCAGACACTGACACGTAGTTCTGTGCCCCAGCAAGTAGCCAGGGCCAGTTTGGATTTTTTCTTAGCTTACTAAAAAATTCAGGGGCATATTAGCAAGGGCACTATCGCCGCTTTAGCGGCACTTTTTGCCGCTAAAGCGGCGATATTCATATCGCCCTATCAGCAAACTGTCTCTAACAGCAGTTAGCGACAGTTTGCGGGCATTAGCGCCCGTTTTTTTACCGCTTTGCATGTCAGCGATATTTATCGCTAATGACATGCAAAGTGGGCGTTCCCGATGAACAAACCTGGGGAACACCCGCTAACAGGCCTATCGCCTATTAGCAAGGTGGCCATGGCCCCAGTTAGCGACGTGAAAAGTCGCGCTAACCGGGGTCATCGCCATTTATTTAACACCTGCAATTAGCAGGTGTTAGCCATACCTAACATGGGGGTGGATTATGCTGATACGACCACAGGGTCGTATCAGCAAGGTGTTCTCCCTTCTCCATGCAACATCGCTGGTTTTTCAGCGATGTTGGCCTATTTCCCCGCTATCGCTGGAATATTCATCGCCATAGCGCTAATCGTTGCTAATACAGCGTTAGCGTGGCGATATATTCCAGCGATAGCCGGCGATAAAAAAAATCACGCTAAGCAGGGTTAGCGATGATTATCGCCTCTTCTTGCTAATATGCCCCTGCATTTTTTCCAGACCTCAACTCTATACATTTCACCTCCTGTGTTTTACGATCTGTCATATGCAGCGTTTTTCTCATGGAAAAAACAGAACTGATCTCTCATGAGAAGTGTACCAGAAAATAAATCATTCATCTTCTAGATGCAAGATTATTTTTTCTCCTACCAACCCAGAAATGTGATAGCTTATATGAACACATTAATGAATCAAAACTTACCGACAAGTTAATCAGCCAACTTCTTTTTTATTCTTGAACAGGCAAAAACACTTTCCATATGCTAGGCAGTCAAATCAAAATTGACCTGATTTGATATAAAGCATTACACTTGTGTTCAGTGGTTGGACAACGTACTACATTTACGTAAAAGTTATTAAGTCCTTGGATCCTTGAAAATCAAGTTAAAGTCACAAAATGACTGATTTAGTTTAAATTATTGTAAGGAAAGTCACATGAAAGTGGTGTAATACCTAATTATACAACGCTTACACCAACACTGACTTTCAGTTGTATAGAAGAGCTAAAATATAAGCAGTTGCAAGAAATTCCCCGTTTTACCTAAATCTCTTTTAGGTCTGGTGGCAAGACTACTTTAGCCATCTGGCCAACCTTATGTTTTTCAAAATACATCATAATTAAAAAAACACACACACACACACATGTGTGTGTGTATTTAAAAAAATTCTATATTTTGGAAAATATAAGGCTGGTAAGATAGCTAAAGTTGTCATTATATATATGACTATACAGTCCCTGTAATCTTTGATTTTTAGTATATCTATATATATATATATATATATATATATATATATATATATATATATATAGTATATCTATCTATATATATCTATATATATATATATATATATCCAAAACCTTCGTCACCAATTCCTTGAAAAGACGAGAAGCAGACCCAGAGTTGGTGCAATTGTAGGTTTATTTGGTGAACTCCCGCACCTCCGCCATTACGCGTTTCAGCCTCACACGAGGCCTTGATCACATATATATAATCAAAGGGAAAATCTCAGAGGCAAAGGAGCCCCCGACCCTGCAGGGCGGCGTCAGCACAATAGGTACGGAGCAACCCATCAATCATTTGCAGAACAGAAACGCTGAAGCCCAATTACAGGATACATGGTATTTATTCCAAAAACCAGCAGCACATTTCATTTCCTTTTCCTTATGCTTTTCGGCTTAGAATGCAGCCTTGATCACAGGTGAAAACAATTGTATTGCAAAGTGTATATGTGCGTGCTTAAAAACCATTCTGCCATGTGACTCTGTCCAAAATACATTTCCCATAGTGCACCGTAAGTGTTCTCTCAATATTACAAAGTAAAATCTTTATTAATGTCCTCTGTTTGTGGTTTCTTCTCTTTCAGTGCACTAAAAATATTCAATATTAATTTAGAAGCAGTCTGGTTGCATGTCGTAATTGCATGGTGCTATGACATATCAAGTCTTTGGAAAATGCTGGTACTCTGAAAAGATCGAGAGGAAGGCTTCCTCTCAGAATCCCTTGCACGGGCTCCCACGTTTCTTTACTAATAGGCCCCCAGGTGGGCAAAGTGCCGGGGGCATGTGGCACTTAAATGAGGGGGCACACAGGTCCACATCCTGGGGCTTATAAATGCCCAGGGACTCCCCCTCGGCCCGGGGACCACCACCTCCCCGGGGCTACATTGAAGAAAGAAATCGGGGGGCCTCATGGACCCCCCCATGCCCCAGGAACCACCACTTCCCCAGGGCTATTTAATATGTAATGGGGGCCCCGGGAACCACCACCTTCCCAGGGCCAAATATTTTTTTTAAATTGCAGGGGGGCTGCTGGCCCCCTCCCGGGCCATTCTCAGCCCGATGACTGCCATCTCCCTGGGGCAGGCTTTACTACAACAAAGGAAGGGGGCTGCGTGGCCCCCTCCTGGAGCCATAGATGGCCCTGGGGACCTTTAACTATGTCTTGCTATGTCCCGAGGTGCCCACCCCTGGGACATAGCTGTTTGCTGTGGCTTGGCGGGAACTTTAACCGCTCCCGCCAAGCAACAGCAGACACTCCGCTTCCAGCAAGCAAAAACAGAGAAATGAGGAACATTCGTCTATTTCCCTGCCCACTGTCAAGCGAGCAGGGAAATAGACGAATTGCTTGCAGACACAGAGAGCTGCATGTTTAACAGCTCCCTGTGTCTGAAAGCAATGCTGGCTCCCGCAGGAGACTGGAAGTTGGCAGGGTCTGCAGGGGCCTTCAGGCTCCCCCTATGATCCCAATACAAACTGGATGTACTGGGTGCGCCCAGAGAAACATGGCCAGGCCCAGGTTGAGGGGGTCCCGGGGTCAAAATCGGCCTGAGAAGGGGGGGCCGCGTGGCCCCCTCCCCATTGCAAAATGGCCAGGCCCGAGGGATGGAGTCCCCGGGGCTAAAATCAGCCCAGATGGGGGGCCACACAGTTCCGCCTCCCCTATTACATTTTTTTTAAAGGGTCAGGCCCCAGGGGATGGGGTCCTTGTGACTAGAATTTGCCCGGTGGGGGGGCCCCCTTCACTAATAAATGTTTTTTCGTAAAAAAAATGCTGGCCCCGGTGAAGTCGCTGGAGGCCCCCCATTCTCAACCACTCTGCAAAGTGCCCTCCTAGCACACAATTTGTTGGAGGATGAAGTCCTCTTGTATACTGAGGGTCCTAGGGGGCCAAGTACCCCTCCTTTTACCTCCAGTAAGTCCCACACAGCGGGATTGCTGAGAGGCCATCGGAGGCCTGTCCCCTTTCTCCACCACTCTACAAATGTGCCTCCTGCTGCAGTCCTGGTTGAGGGATGAAGTTCCCTTGGCTAATGAGTGTCCTTGGGGGCCACCAACCCCTCCTGTTACCTCCAGCAAGTCCCACACAGCAGGTTTGATGAGAGCTCATCCAAAGCCCCGCCCCCTTACTCCACCACTCACCAAAGGCACCTCCTGGTGCAGTACTGGTTGGGGGATGAAATTCCCTTGGATGCTGAGAGTCCTTGGGGGGGCCAAGAACCCCTCCTGCTACCTCCAGGAAGTACAATGCAGCAGGATTGCTGAGAGATCATTGGAGGCCCACGCCCTCTCTTCACCACTCTGCAAATGAACCTCCTGGAGCGCTAATTGTTGGGGATGAAGTCCCTTTGGATGCTGACTGTCCTTGGGGGGCTAAGAAGCCCTCCTGTTATTAGCAGTAAGTTCCACACAACTGGATTACTGAGAGCTGGTCGGAAACCCAGTCCCCTTTCTCCACCACTCTTCAAACACGCCTAGTAGTTAAAAAACCATAGAAATTCTCTTAAAATTCCAAAGGTTACAGGGACGTTATAGTTAGGAAATAGTTTTTAAAAAAACATAGAAATTCACTGAAAAAACCAAAGGTTACAGGGACGTTATAGTAAGGCTCAGATTTCACTCATACAAAACCATTGAAATTCAGCAGTTATAGTTACCTGAGCTAACTATAACTTACGCCCCCTCAATGCACTGCTTATGACCTTACATATTACATCACTTAGACATGGTGACTTTTGTGGGTAAAATTCGTGAAGATTCGTCCAACAGTGCCAAAGTTATAAGCAAGTCAAAAACGCTTTTCCTATGGAAACTAGGGGCCTGATTTAGATCTTGGTGGATTGGATACCTGCCGTATTACAAGTGCCATAGGATATAATGCACTTGTAATATGGCGGACAGGATGTCCATCACATCTAAATCAGGCCCTTAGTCCTAACTATAACTCCCTAATGGCGACCTCCAGTGGGTAATATTAATTTATATATATATATATATATATATATATATATATATATATATATATATATACCCAGTTACTACTCCACGTGCGTTCGCGCACAGACAGGATATGGACAACTTGATGTGCTGGTGCTCAAGTAAACAATTTTATTAAAGTTTTCAGTGAGAGTCCATCATGACGCGTTTCGGCCACTCCTGTGGCCTTGGTATATATATATATATCAATCACTGCTCAATTTATATTGTTTTATTTGTACAAAATCTGAACCTAACCTGGTTTTTAGTGAATTTCTAAGGTTTTTTTAATTCTATTTCCTAACTATCATAACCCTGTAACCTTTGGTTTTTTCAGTGAATTTCTACAGTGTTTTAATGCTGTTTCCTAGCTATACCTTCACTGTAACCTTTGTTTTTTTAGTAAATTTCTAGGGGCATTTTAACGTAAAGTAATATTTAATTAACGTACGTTAATCCAATCCCACGCCACGTAGGGCTTCGGCCATATACGCTAGGGGCCTGTGGCCAGGCCCTACAGCCATCCCCTGCATGCAGCCCCCATCCCTGGGCTCAACTCAGCCCCAAGCCCACCACATTTATTAGAAAAGAGGGTACATGGCCCTCCTCCCCAGGCCATATTCGTCCCTGGGTACCCCATCCCCTGGGCCAGGCCATATTGTAAATGGGGGGGGCATGCAGCCTGCCTTCCTGGGCTGAATTCTGGCCCCGGGAACCCCATCTCCTGGGGCACTGCCATATTATAATGGGGAGATGGGCATGCAGCCCCCCTCCCTGGGCCAATATTGGCCCTGAGATCCCATCATCTGGGCCCGTACAATTAATAATGGGGGTGGCGGGCCATTCAGCCCCACCTCCCAGGCCTGATTTTGGCCCTGGAGACTACATCCTCCGTGGCCTGGTCAATAAAGGGTGGGTGCCCTGGAACACACCCAAGGCAGCCCCTTCACCATTGTTGGAGTTAGCAGGGGATGCCCCAATGCCCCTGCAGCCCTAGCCGGCTCCTCGTCTCCAGCGGGACTAGCCATTGCTCTGGCTGGCAGAGAGCAGCTAAAAATGGTGCCCCCTGCAGGCGGGAGCAGTATTTTCATCTGTTTCCCTGCCCACTTTGGGCAGGGAAACACTTACCCATAGAGTTACTCACACACCCACTCACTCACCTAAAGAATTACTCACACAGCCATTTACTCACCTTTACAGTTATACACACTCACTCATGTATTCATACAGATACTAACACATACTCACTCACCTATACAGTCACTGAAGCAAGCACACACTCACCCATACATCCACTATCACCATCCCTCACTCACACATACAGTCACTCATATACTCCAACACTCACCTATTCTGCCTTTCACATATCCAGTTACTCACCCATATTCCAATGACACAATCATTTACTCGCTGACACACCCATACACACACTCAGTCACCTATACAGCCCCTCACTTGCACACTCACTAACCCATACAGCCACTGACCCACCCACCCACTCATTCATCCATGCAGGCTGTCACACACCCTCTCACCCAGCCACACAGACATTCATACACCCATACAATCAGTCAATCAATCAGGGGTTTGTATAGCGCAAGCTTCTCACCCGGAATGGGTCTCAAGGCGCTAGGAGGGTCATGGGGGGGGTTCCATAGATCCTGGAGGTTCACTGAGTTCCATCAAAGAGCCAGGTCTAGAGGTCCTTTAGGAACTTGTGGAGCGATGCATTCTGTTGGAGGTGGAGAGGGAGGGAGTTCCATGCCTTGGCCACGAGGAGGGAGAAGGAGCGCCCTCCTGTTCTGCTTTTCTTGATCTTAGGTACTGTTGCGAGGGAGAGCTTGGCTGAGCGGAGAGAGCGCTAGGGAGCGTGGAACAAGAGGTGGTGGTTCAGGTTGGTGGGTCTGGTGTTGTGGAGGGCCTTGTGTGCGTGGGTGAGAAGCTTGAAGGTGAGGTGATTCGTTTCTCAAAGGGGAGCCAATGTAGGGTCCGTAGGTGTTTGCTGATGTGGCAGTGGCGCTGTAGGTTGAGGACTATTCTGGCGTCGGAGTTCTGGACGTTCTGGAGTTTACGGGTGAGGTTCTTGTTGATCCCGGCATAGAGTGCGTTGCCGTAGTCCAGTCTGCTACTGATGAGGGTGTGTGTGACCGTTTTCCTGTGTTCGGGGGGATCCACTTGAAGGTCTTGCGGAATAGGCGGAGGGTGAGGTAGCAGGAAGAGGTGATGACATTGATCTGGTGGTCCATTTTTAGTTCAGAGTCCAGGATGATTCCGAGGTTGCGTGCATGGTCCGTGGGGGTGGGGGTGGTCCTCAAGGGCAGGGGGCCACCAGGTGTCGTTCCAGGCATCGGCATGTGGGCTCATGATGAGTATCTCTGTTTTGTCCGTGTTGAGTTGAAGGCAGCTGTTCTTCATCCATTTGGCGACGGCTTCTATTCCGTCTTGAAAGTTGCGCTTGGTGAGGTTGGGTTCGTTGGATAGGGAGAGGATGAGTTGGGTGTCGACTGCGTATGATGTGATTTTGAGTCCGTGTGCTCTGACGATGACCGCGAGCGGGGCCATGTAGATGTTGAACAGGGTCGGGCTGATGGAGGATCCTTGTGGGACTCCGCATGTGGTTGGAGTCGGTTCTGAGAGGAATGGAGGGAGTCTGACTCGTTGTGTTCTGCAGGAGAGGAAAGAGAGGATCCAGTCGAGGGCCTTGTTCCAGATTCCCGCGTCGTGGAGTCTGCGGGCAAGGGTGCGGTGAGAGACAGTGTCGAAGGCCGCGGAGAGGTGAAGGAGGATGAGGGCCACAGTCTCTCCTCTGTCAAGGAGGGCACAGATGTCGTCTGTTGCTGTGAGGAGTGTGGTTTCGGTGCTGTGGTTCTTCCAGAAGCCTGATTGGGAGGAGTCGAGGATGTTGCTCTCTTCAATGAAGGCGGCGAGTTGGCTGTTGATGGCTTTTTCCATGACTTTGGCCCGATTAAGGGAGTGGGGAGATCGGTCTGAAATTCTTGAGGTCGGTGGGGTCCGCTGAAGGTTTTTTCAGAAGGGGGTTGATCTCGGCGTGCTTCCAGTCATCGGAGAAGGAGGCGGTCTCGAAGTAGTCATTGATGATGCATTGTAGTGCGGGGCGATGATGTCTGCGACTTTGCGATAGATGTGGTGGGGGCAGGGGTCCGTGGGGGCCCCTGAGTAGGTGGTCTTCATTATCCTCAGAGTGTCTTCGCTGCTGAGGGTGGTCCAGCTGTTAAGTGTCGGTTGCGTGCTGCTGGGAGCAGTATGAGGGGGTTCCTCGTGGGGGTTGTTGTCATCGAAGTTGTCATAGATGGTCTTGATTAGGTACTCAGACACCCAATCAATTACCCATACGGCCACTTACGTATCACTCACCAACCCATACAGCCACTTAGATACCATATGACAGACTGAAACAGAAATTCTCAAAACCTAGTCACTCACCCATACATTCACTGAGACACCTAATCACTCACTTATACAGTCAGTCATGCACCCACTGAATCATCCATACAGGCACTCATACAGCTACTGATTCATCAATACACCTTGTTGTATATATTTAACAATCATCAACATTTTCAAAACACTCACAGTCACTGGATGATGTCATCAGTGATGTCATTTGAGATGGCATCAGTGATGTAATCAGTGATGTCACAGACCATGTCATGAGTGATGTAATATGTGAGGTCCTAAGCAGTGCATTGGGGGGGTGCAAGTTATAGTTAGATCAGCTAATTATAACTGCTGAATTTCATAACTGCTGAATTTCTCTGGTTTTGTATGAGGGAAATATCAGGCTAACTATAATGTCCCTGTAACCTTTGATTTTTTTCACTGAATTTCTAATGATTTTTTGTATTCTATTTCCTAACTATAACGCCTCTGTAACCTTTGTTTTTTTCAGTGAATTTCTAAGGTTTTTAAAATGCGAAATCCTCACTATAACGTCCCTGTAACCTTTGTTTTTTTCAGTGAAGCCTAAGGTTTTTCTAATTTTATTTCCCAACTATAACGTTCATGTAACCTATAATTTTGTTGTAGATTTTTTAAGGTTTTTAAATTGTATTAACTATCTAAAATGGCTCTATAAGAGGTATTTTTATAAGCTTATATTTTCTTCAGTGGATTAATAAGCGTTTTTTTTCTTTACATTTTTTATATTCGCGATGACGTTGTGATCCCTGTGGACACATCATGAAAACAGAAAACAAAAGCAGACATTCAATGACCACCAACACATCCAAAAATAATATGTAAAAAAATCCAATCTGAACATTGCCCTACACTTATTACTTCTTTCAAAGCATGTTTAAACTCATATTTTTCTACTAAGTTTCTTTAAAAACCATCTTTCAGACCTATTTTTAGTTTTTGTGGTAATTCGGGACTTCACAATGATGTCGTTAACTGCGACGATCGCGCTGTTTCCATAAAGTGAATACACATATATGCACACATATTACAGTATGTTACACACTAGGGGTTTATTACTGTACTCTTCAAACTCTTTTTTTCTACTGTATTTCTAGAACAACCATCTCTAAAACCTATTTTCCGTTTTCGCGGTGACCCCGGACACTGCAATGACGTCGGTAATCGTGATTCCTCCGGACACATTGCGAAAGCGTAAAATAAAAGCAGACATTCAATGTCCACCAACACATCCAAAAATAATATGTAAAAAAATCCATTCTAAACATTGCACTATTTTCCATCTTTGTTGTTATTCGGGACATCGCGATGACATCGTTAACCGCGACAATTGCGTCCTTTCCATAAAGTCTAAAATACATATATAAAAACACATACTACAGTATTTTACACAGTAGGGGTTGCTTACAGTATTCTCTAAACTCATGTTTTTCTAGAGAGTTTCTATAAAAACCATCTCTAAAACCTATTTTATATTTGCGCGGTGACTCTGGAGATCATGACGACATCGGTAAATGCGATCCCCGCGGGCACATCATGAAAAAGGAAAGCAAAAGCAGGAATTCAATAGCCACCACCACATTTAAAACTAATAACTATATAATTAATTTTAACCATCACATTAGATAACTCACTATCTAAATAACTCTATAAAAACATTTATCAGAATCTCAATATCTCTATAACAATGCATATTAATGATTCACTTATATATTTTTTTATATCTCTACCAAAATTCGTGACGACGTTGATAGCCGCGATGTCCCCACAACGGTACACGGGGGGCCGCGCTGGGGGTCGCAGCATCATCGCGAATATTGTCCACGATAAAAAAAATCACTTTTGAACACATAACTTGTGTCACTAATGCCCACTTTTCTCAACCATGGGGTCAGAGTATCTCCACCCTGACCCCTTATGTGAGCATTCACACAAATTGTCAGCCCCGGGAACCGTTCCCGATAGATAAAATGGCGGGCGCAACTTTCTGTTCAGGTTGCGTCCAGCCAATCAGAGCATTTCCATTGGCACGTGCATTCGCGATTAACCGCGAAGCCGCCGCAAAATATCCGCGGCCACAGATATCACTATAATTTTAAACTTAAATTCCTCAACAACTACTGAACAGATTTACAAGTCCGTTCAGCAGTTCAGCTGTAGGTGTGGCTAAAGGTTCCTATGGGAATTAACATTACAAACACAACCTTATTTCGCTCCCTAAATTCTCGGTCCCCACTTCACGGATCACCCCCAAACTTTCCATAACAATAGAACCCACCTTTACACTTTTTTGGGGACATTTCAAGATTGGTCAAACAACGCCAAAGTTATAGCCAAGTCAAAAAATGCTTCTGCTATGGAAACATGGTCCTAACTATAACTACCTACAGGCGACCACCATGCTTTGTAAGCATCGAAACGCGTTGGCGTTTGTGCCTCTGCTTAAATAAATAAGCATATTGAAAACTTCTACCGGAGTGCTGTGGGATCCTTTCTATGAAGTGTCAGGGACCGCTTTCTTTGGGGCTCACTTACTGCCCCGAAAGCAATTTTCACTATAATCAATCTCGTGTTGACGTATTCAAATGTATTCGTAAGCTCAAATTGATTAAATTCCATCAGCTAAAGAACTCTACAGTTAATAAATCTGATCCTGCTTCTGTCAGCACTGCTTAGAACTTGCAAGCTACTGATGTCAATATGATTAGACTTCTGCATTCATTGGCCACTGATGATGATTCATCCTTATCCACACAACAAGACATTGCTGCAGTTGGCATTTCTATCAATAAAGCAGTCATTAGTCCTTTCCGGCCTCCTTCCAAGTTCGTACCTGTAATGCCTAAAGATGCTATCGACGCCTTCAGTGATATCGTGATTGATGACCTCAAAAAACTCAACATCACTACCAATCGTAAATCACAACGTACTAAGCATTCCCAACGTCAATATATAAATCTTATGTAAAAACTGGGAGTAAATCACAAAATTATCATCATTAAAGCCGACAAGGGCGGGAACATCGTCCTTTGGCCGTGACAACTATATCTTGAGGAGGCCAACAGACATTTGGGTGACATTGCTTGTTATCAAAAAGCATCCATACAGGATTTACGTAAGGTGAAAGAAATGGTGTTTGAAAAATTAAATCATTGGAAACGATCTGGGCTTCTGACTAGAAATGAAGTTGCTTTCTTAAGAAATGATTATCCTATTGTACCTGTTTTATACTTTCTCCCGAAGGTTCACAAAGGTACTATTTCGATTCCAGGGAGACCCATCATCTCTGCTAGAAAGAGTTTGCTAGAATCAATGTCCAAATATGTAGATTATTTCCTACAAGAATTTATCTTTGGTTTGCCATCTTTCATCAAAGATACCAGCGATTTCATTGGAAAATTGAATGGAATTAAATGGGACAATGACTACCTGTTTCTGGTGATGGACATTTTATCCCTCTACACCAGTATAGGACACACTTATGGGATTACAGCTGTTCAATCTTTCCTCAATGAAAGATCGATTCACTTGTATGAACACAATCGCATGTTGATTTCTATGATTGAATTGTGTTTGAATAATAATTTCCTTTTATTCAACAAGGATTTGTATCACCAATTGAGGGGTGTAGCAATGGGGGCATGCTTTTCCCCCAGCTATGCGTGTCTTCACGTTGGCTGGTGGGAGGAGCATGGCCTCAGGACACAACATAAGTTGGCATGGGATTCTCACGACATCCATTGGTGGTGTTATATTGATGATGTCTTTACAATATAGAAAGGTACCAGAGAAGAGGCAGAATGTTTTGTAGCGTCGATTAATGATAAGAACTTAAATTTGGAGTTTACAGCTTCAATCAGTGACAGGTGTGCAGAGTTTCTTGATGTACAGATTTTTATCGAAAATGGAGAGATTCATATGAAACTCCACCGAAAAAGTACGGCTGGAAATTCGGTGCTTCATGCTAGCAGTGCACATCCTCGTCATTTAATACGTAGCATTCCCTACAGTGAATTTTTAAGAATTAGACGCATTTGTAGCTCGGTTATCAACCTTGAGCAGTGTCAATCAGACGCACGCTTCATTTCCCGGGGGTACAGTCGCACTACAGTTATGAATGCCCTCTCTAGAGCTAATTCTATGACAAGAGAAATTTGCTTGGCACCTAAAAACATCACCAAGAATAATCCTATTGCCACTCTTGCATTTATCCCATTTCTGATAATACTCTAGAAATAAGATTAATCACCACTTTTAGCAGACAAGAAAGACAGATAAGGAGGAATATCAATGCTAATTGGCCGATTGTCTTGACTGACATTACACTAGGTCAGATTTTGCCCAAACGACCATCTATCACCTTTAGACGAGCCATTTCTATGAGGTATTCTTTAGTAAAAACTAGTCCAGAATGGATGCCTACACAAACTTGGTTATCCAACAAGACAGGATTTTTTAAGTGCCATTCCTGTCGTGCTTGTAAGTTCAGTGTCAATACCATCGAATACATGACGGCTTTTAAACCTAGACGTATAAAAATTAAGGAACACTACGCTTGCCGTACTGAATTCGCTGTCTATATTTTAGAATGCTCTTGCGGATTGAAATATGTAGGCAGCACCAAACTACAAGTTTTTAATCGCATATTACAACACCTAAGGGCAGTGGTCAATTCTGACCCCAATTACCCTGTGGACCGCCATTTTAAGTTAGTCCATGATAACAACCTTAACGAATTGCGATATTTTGTTATTGGTTCTGTTCCTACATCACGTCGAGGTGGCAACCGTGAGAAACGTCTTAGACAGCTAGAGTCTCATTTTATTCTGGCACTCGACACAAAAATGCCCAATGGATTAAACACAAGCGAAAATTTGCACAATTTTCTATAGGAATGGCTTACTATGATACTGTCTTTTACTGTGTTTTGACTGGTTTCTACTCTGTTGTCCTGTTAGTTTCATAATGACTTTTATTTTGACTTCTTCTTTCCTGTGTACCCCTTTATGGTGGGTTTTGACATCTTCATTGAGACTTTATCTCTAGGATATATGATGAATTGATGATCATTGTCATTTATGTCTCAATTGCCGATTGTATTTGCTACTGAACATTATATCGGAGGATTTCTTATGTAAGTCTCTGGGCAGCTTTTATTTACTATCTATCAATTTTTATGAGTCTAACTAGCACTTCAGCACTTTAATCTTTTTGCACTTTATGGGTCTTGCACTTGCACTTTATCTATTTGCTCTTCGACCTTTGGATATAAGACAGGGTTGTCTTTTTGTGGTTTTATGCCTTTTACTAGAAAGTCCTTTTTTTAGCATCATTTATTAGGATCCTACTCTTCTCAGAGGGTTGATGATTTACAATTACAGCATGTATAGTTATATATTGTGGTCATATTTGACCCAATATAAGTAGTTCCTCTTTGCACTTGCACTTTTATATCTTATCTTAGTACTGTAGATATTTATAAGATAATCGTGTTTTCATGCTGTGTTTCTCATTAATCAATTCTGTTGTTCTCTGATTCATTATTATGATGCTATATATATTTTAGGATTATATCTATGTATTTAAGCATTTGATTGGCAATTTGGAGTTAATCTGTCAATTTGTTGAAATTAATTTTTCTTTTTCCATTCTTTGTTATGTGGTTCAACCCTATAGTCTTTTTATTATGTCCATGAGCTTCAAAGCAATGTTGCACAATGATTGGTTGGTGTTTGATTTTTTTCACTATTTAAATGATGGTATTTTGGCAGTGCGTTATGTGATCAAGACCGCGCTCTGACGGTCGAAACGCATCATGACAGGCACTAGCCTGAATTACATCATGTGCCATAAAATCTATTAAAAGCACTTTTCGAATTGGATATTGTTTCGTCTTGTGGTCCGTACCTTGGCTGTCTCGCAAGAGCATGGTGAGCTGGGACTTCGTTATATATAATGCATGCAATTTCTTCTTACAAGAGAGAAACATACAATTCGGTGACCATAATCAAATGCTTTTGGATATGATCTCAATTTGCCTAACAAAAAATATATTTGTATTTGGTGACGAAGTATATCGTCAAAACAACGGGACAGCCATGGGATTCTCTTTTAGTCCCAGTTATGCCTGTTTGGCAATGGGATGGTGGGAGAAAGAAGTGGCGTGGAATATAAAAAATGATCATGTATTGAATAAAATCATCAGTTGGACACGATTCATTGATGATTTACTCATTATCTGGGATGGCAGTACGGAAGAATTTCAGAAATTATTAACAATAGTATCACAAATTTAAAATTCAGTTTTGAAATAAACAAAGATCGAATAGTATTCCTGGATACAGAGATTTACATTAAGGAGAATCAGATACATACGACGTTGTATCGAAAAAGTACAGCAACAAATGCCACCCTGGAAGCAACGAGTTTCCATCAACAGTCACTAATCTCCAGCATCTCATATGGGGAATTCCTCAGAATCCGGAGGATATGCAGTGAGGAAAAAGAATGGAAGAAACATAGTGCTGCAACTTCGGAAAGATTCAAAAGAAGAAAATACAATACAGGCATAATCAAAAAATGTTGGGAGCGAACAAATGAAAAATCAAGAGAGGAATGTTTGGTCCAAAAGCAGAAAGAACCAAAAATGGATCAAGAACCGATTAGAATGATAATGGATTTCTCATATGAAAGTAAGGAAATTGCTAAAATTTTAAGACGTAATTGGAAAATACTACAGTTAGATGATACTGTTAGTAAAATAGTGGGACAACATCCAACGATAACCTATAGGAGAGCTAAGAACTTAAAGGATCACCTAATTCACAGCCATTTTAAAGGAAAAAAGATGAATCTTGGTTGAAAACAAAAGGTTTCTTAAAATGTCATGCCTGTAAGGCATGTCAGATTGCAAAGCAAACAAAAGAAGTTTACATGGCAAACAACAAAATTTGGGAGATCCGGGAACTAATCACATGTAAGACACAATATGTGGTTTATGTAGTGGAATGCACATGCCCATTGAGGTATGTGGGTAGCACTGTCTGTGAATTAAAAAAAAGAATCATGGAACATGTACGAGCCACTATACATCAGGACAGAACAAATGCCGTGGCCAAGCACATGGAGCAGTACCATCAGAGTGACTGGAAACAACTCAAATTCTATGGAATTGAAACTGTTGCCAAGAAAGAACGTGGTGGGAATAGAGAAAGACTCTTGCAACAGAAGGAGTCACGCCACATTTTAAATCTGCGAACATTAACACCGTATGGCCTTAACCAATCAGAGGAACTATATATTCATCTATGATAATTCATAATATAACTTCCCCTGTATGTAACAAAGCGAGTGACAACTTACAAAATGATTATATATGCTAATAATTGAGAACATTTCTAAAATTAGAGAACACAGACTAGTTTAAGTCCCAAATGGAATAGGTGTATCCTTATCCCACTGGAGGGATATAAATCTTTGTTGTGGGGTACTGTACAAACCAAATGTGGTTAAAAATGTTGGGAGAAACAAATAAGAAGTCCCACCAGAGGCATAGAATAGGAGTGAATGGGTACCATAACGAGAATTTAGTTTGAATACTTATTTAGTTATAAGCATGGTCACAAGTTTTCTTTTAAAATGTATTTAAAATGCATGTATAATATATAAAAAACTACATCTCCCAGAATGCAATGGGGCGCTTGCATCACCAAACAGGAAATGAGGTAACAACTGTTTGAATATATATATTAGGCGGTGACAAGCGGTCAGTTGATCGTGAGCAAGGTATTTGTAGATACCGAAACGCGTTGATCGTCTCGCCTAACAGCCATGCAAATGAGGATGTAAAGAAAAGAAAAGAAAAATTGCAAAAACTACGGCAGTGCGACCCGTTTGTCCCTCTGGTCAGAAGGATTGTGTTGAAATATATATATATATATCATGTCATGTGAACAAGGCTCGCGAGAGCCGAAACGCGTTATGGCGACTAATGGAGTAAACTAAAATTTGAGCACTTACTTTGGGTCCGTGTCCGTCTGTTGGGGAAATTTATTATCCTGATACGGAAGAATAGTGATATATATATATATATATATATATATATAGACACATATATATATATATTTCTCCACTCGCCCAAACCGTCCGGTCGGCATTAAAAGGAGAGCACTCGCAGGATCTTGTTCAAGGTGTAGTTTTTATTGTGCTGAGACCCCCCCGGACTGACAGACGCGTTTCGGCACTCTGCCTTTCTCGATGTCAGTGAAAACAAGTGACAAACACCATTTTAAAGTGCAATCGTGTGTTACGTGAATTAAAATCATAGACATAGAAGATGGCTCAATCTTGTTTCTACTTAGTGTAGAATACATGGCGGCCATCTTTAAACTTATTTCCAAACAGTTACATGTCTATATATAACAGGTTCTCCACTTTGAAAATATGTGTGTTAAATTGTTTGATGGTTAAAATACACCTTAGGTAAGCAAATATATTAATATTAAGCATTTTTGTATATATTTATATTACCTATGGGAGATGATAAAAAAACAGTTATATAACAATTATTTTTTTTTCCTCTCATCAATCAATTACAGCCTCTTTGATTATTCGGAGTACTGACAGGTTGTCAAAATTGCACCCTGAATGGGCAAAACCTGTTAAACGGAATTTGCGAAAGGATCAAGGGCCTAATTCTCATAGATAGACATGGTAATGGGACGTGGACAACTTCACAGGGTGTATTATCACCCGAGAAGGGGTCAGTAAAAGGAACAACAGGGCCAATATAAATTAATCTGATACTGGAAATTCATTCTAAGTGAGCCCATAGTTCCTCGTCAATATTAAAGCCTAGAGGAGCTCTGGTTTGCAGATCTATAATGTGTTTTGATTTCAGAGCTCGCAATGATCTGGTCCTGTTCCCCCCTCTTTCATTCTTGGGGACCTGGTCAATACAGAAGAACTTTAGTAGATCACGGTTACTATTGTGCAGTTTTCGAAATGGCGGGCCACTGGATAGGTGGAATCTTTTTTGAAATGGCTTGCATATGTTCCAGTATGCGCTTTTTGCTGGATGAATAGTACTGCCCACATATCTTTTGGGGCACGGGCATTCCAAAACGTACACAGTAAATTCAGAATTACAATTGAGAAGTCGATTGATGTTTCTTGTTTTTCTCTTTTCCATACCCCTTTCTAAGGTATTGTAATCTATTACTTTGTGGCTGTGTTTACACGCCTTGCATTTTAAGCACGGAAAAAAGCCTCTCACCTTTTCTATTTGATGTGCAGTTATATGTATATATATATATATATATATATTCCAAACCAAAAGTTTGCCTGCTGAGAGAGGACGCCACACAGGTGAGTTCTTTATCTTGACACCATTTATTCAACGAAGGCAGTCACAGTAGGCAGACATCGCGGCAACTTCATATTCCCTCCCGACGCGTTTCGTGCCTTGAAGGGCACTTCTTCATGGGGTGCTGGGATTGTGATGAATGAAACCGGCAGTTTTCGCGCACTACATTTAAACGATTGTTCCCCGCCCATGTGGGCGTGGCCACCCCTGTGGCCTGATGGTGGAGGTAGTGCTGCTGTGCTACTTCCGTGAGTGCCAAGTTCCAGACATGCATATTTTCAAAATGGATCCCCAGTGGGTGTGCACACAGCATGCCAGTCTCTGCACTGCCGCTTACTTCACTGAATCGCACTCGCCTGTCCCTCAAGCTGAAATGCCGGTTGGCACCTCAGCAGGACTGCGCCAAGCGCAGTGGGGTCGCTCTCGCGGCTCAGGCGGGGCCGCAACAATTCCAAACCAAAAGTTTGCCTGTTGAGAGAGGATGCCACACAGGTGAGTTCTTTATCTTGACACCATTTATTCAACGAAGGCAGTCACAGTAGGCAGACATCGCGGCAACTTCGTATTCCCTCCCGACGCGTTTCGTGCCTTGAAGGGCACTTCTTCATGGGGTGCTGGTATTGTGATGAATGAAACCGGCAGTTTTTGCGCACTACATTTAAACGATTGTTCCCCGCCCATGTGGGCGTGGCCACCCCTGTGGCCTGATGGTGGAGGTAGTGCTGCTGTGCTAGTTCCGTGAGTTGCCAAGTTCCAGGCATGCACATTTTCAAAATGGATCCCCAGTGGGTGTGCACACAGCATGCCAGTCTCTGCACTGCCGCTTACTTCACTGAATCGCACTCGCCTGTCCCTCAAGCTGAAATGCCGGTTGGCACCTCAGCAGGACTGCGCCAAGCGCAGTGGGGTCACTCTCGCGGCTCAGGCGGGGCCGCAACAATTCCAAACCAAAAGTTTGCCTGCTGAGAGAGGATGCCACACAGGTGAGTTCTTTATCTTGACACCATTTATTCAACGAAGGCAGTCACAGTAGGCAGTCATCGCGGCAACTTCGTATTCCCTCCCGACGCGTTTCGTGCCTTGAAGGGCACTTCTTCATGGGGTGCTGGGATTGTGATGAATGAAACCGGCAGTTTTCGCGCACTACATTTAAACGATTGTTCCCCGCCCATGTGGGCGTGGCCACCCCTGTGGCCTGATGGTCGAGGTAGTGCTGCTGTGCTACTTCCGTGAGTTGCCAAGTTCCAGACATGCAAATTTTCAAAATGGATCCCCAGTGGGTGTGCACACAGCATGCCAGTCTCTGCACTGCCGCTTACTTCACTGAATCGCACTCGCCTGTCCCTCAAGCTGAAATGCCGGTTGGCACCTCGCTTTATATATATGTGTGTATATGTATATTTTTCCACTGGTTAAGGGGACGTTATAGTTAGGTGAGAATGTTGGTTAAAACATACTGTTTTAAACTAACATAACCACTCAAATTTACCAGTGATAGTTGCCTCAAGTAACTGTAACTCGTGCCCTAAGGTAACTATAAATCGTGCCTCCACCATGCACAGTTTTGACATCAATTATGTAATTGAAAATGATGCAGTGATATTATCAATATGCAATAGAACATATTATGAGTGATGTAATATGTGGGGAAATAGCAAGCTATATATATATATATAGTTCCACCTGTGAGCTTTTAGGGTGGTCTTCCCCAAACATTTTGCTTACTCACCTCCAGTTGTTCGAATTTATTTTTGTTGTCTTTAGGATTCTGTGCACTTTACCACTTTCAACCAGTGCTAATGTGCTTGTGGTCAGTCCTTAAAACATGGTAAAATTGGCCTACACTTGATTGGCACACTTAATTTAATTGTAAGTTCCTAGTATAGTGATACACCATGTACCCAGTGCCTGTGAATTAAATGCTACTAGTGGGCATGCACCACTTACTGTGCCACACACTTAAGTAGCATTTTCAAACATGTCTCAGGTGTGCCATTATAACCTGTGTGCAGTTTTAAACTGCCAGTTCATTCTGGCAAAATAAACCTTTTGCTAAGCCTAAACTTCCCTTTCTAATGCATATAAGTCACCCGTAAAGTATTCATTAAACAGCACTTTTTGAAAGCTTCAAGCAGGCCTCATAAAGGCCTCACTGGCTCCATAGGATCAAGTCGATATTAATCATCAATGTCTATTTCAACGCCCATGGAACCAACACCTTGGAAAAACTAGAACAGCTGATTGGGCACTTGGAAGAACTAATAACTATGCATGCAGGCTCGGAAATGATTCTACTGGGAGACTTTAACATGGACCATTTGGGAGAGGACAGCACAAGTACCAGGGTACTCACCGAAATAACTCTGAGATTTAACACCTTCTTGCAGATGTATAATCTTGAATCAGCACACACTATAGTAAAAAAGAACAAACCTTGGACCATCTACCCACCCTCTTTTAATAATGTATCCACAATTGACTATCTCTTCCTGAGTCAGGGCCTAAGTGGACTCATCGTACTCTATAAAATGATTCAACAAACTGAGAGTGACCATGCCACCTTGCTGGCTCTCCTGGATGTATCAGTTAGAACCTGCGACCTCCTGCCTATATTGGGAATCACAATGGTCTAGGAGCGGTACAAACTCCTGTGGAGGATCAAATGGTCAACCACATCCGTAGGGAAGTTTGAGGGATGGAAGGCAAACTGGGAAGGCTGGTCCGCCGGGTGTAAAAAATCAGACATCATTAAGGATTGTTCTGGGTTGGACCCAGAGCTGTGTGCACTCTTTCAAGGGAACCCCCTGATCATAATAAGAAAGGAGGCAACTTACACGCTGGGATCAGTGCCAGAGATAAAAAAAAGCACGCAGAATTTAAGGGTGAAACAGAGGGCATTCAGAAATTTGAAAACCATCACCTCAAAGGAGCAGCTAACGATGGCAGCTAAGAAACAAACACCTTGCATGGGAGCACAAGAGAAAAGCACAAGAGGCCAAGTTGATCAAAAATGTTGACCTGATTGCAGCCAGTAAACATCAACAATTCTGGCAGTATGTTAACACCTTATGTCATGGGTACTTCAAGAGGGGGAATTTGGTCCCAGCAGGAAAACTGATTACACATGTCAAAGCCCTCTATACCGAGTACCATGGCATGTCCTCTCTAAACAAATCAGCTTCCAGGGCGAAGGCAGAGGAAGCAGATGTTGACATTAAAGTGGCAGCGACGGACCTCTCAGTATTGAATGACTTTGTGGTCAGCAAAGTCTTGAACAAGATCAGAAAGGATGGCACCCCCAGCCCAAATGACCTACCAGGGTCACTATTTACAGAAGTCACACAGTTCTGGTCCTCAGCGCTCATCCCATTCTATGCTTGATGCAGACTCCATGAAGATGTTTTGGACTCATGGAGGGGCTCTCTACTACAGCCTATTTTCAGGGAGGGAGACAATACCAACCCCAGAAATTTCCACCTAATAGCAAAAGCATTGCTGGACATTGAGGGCAACGCCTATGCCAGTATACTAATGCAGGAGCTAGTTAACTGGGCTTCTGCAGAGGGGCTGCTACCCTTTTATCAAGCAGGGTTTCGACCAGGAAGATCAACAGTGGACAACATTGTTGCCCTCTCGTACTTAGGCAATCAAGCTGTAACTCACACAACTCTCTCCATTTTCACCTGCTTTACTGACTACTTCACAGCCTTCGATGAAGTAGTCTGGAACACCCTCTGGCAGAAGCTGGAGAGGTGGAACATCTGCCCCAAATTACTGCACGCCATTATGTCACTTTACATGAGGACTTTGGTAAAGTCAAGCTCACGGGGTACACAGCAACAGCAAAAATCACCACCAACCGAGGGTTAAAACAGGGCTGTGTGTTGGTCCCAATTTTATTCAGCTGACCTGGGCCTGGATTTATTGGTTGTGGGCTTAGCCATCCCGAGGATCAGAGACAAGGAAATTCACCTCATGCAATATGGAGATGACTTCGTCCTTTTAGATCATATGAAAGTCAGACTCCGAAAGGCCCTTAAAGCCCTGAACACATATAACATAAAGAACAAACTCATAGCTAACTCAAGTAAAACTAAAATTGTGATCTTTGGGTCTTACTCAAAAAAAGGGGCCACAAGATGGTGGCTATGGTCACAGAGATTCGAATGCATACAAAACTACAATTACCTGGGAGCTTGGCAGAGTGAAACTGCAAAACCGACACTACATCTACAAAAAATGAAGATTAAAGGGAGGATAATTACATATGCTCTTTGTAAACTGGGCTACACCCTCGACAGTCCAACGACTACAGCTATAAGCAGGATGATTCGGGCAAAACGTCTGCCCTCGGTCAATTACACTCAGCAGGCGTTCCCAATCATGCTGGATGCCGAACTTGAAAAGCTCCAAAGTGGTGGAAAGGAAGATGGCGGATTGAGGCCGCTCCGGAGGACGTCTCCAGCTGACCTTCCCGATACCGTGGCCCCCTGGTGCTCCCCCCCTTCCCCATGGCTAACCCTCATACATGAATGGATGCAGACTCGATAACGCTTGGCAATTTTTTACTTACTTTGCAGCTGAGAGTGGAGAGCAGAGAGCAGCAAGCGGAGCTGCATACACGGCAGCAGTGGCGGTTGCAGTCCGGGCGATTTCAAATGCTATGATGTGGCGGCTGTGCTCGGCGGCCGCTCGCAACTGCTTTCAGGTGAGCAGAGCGGCTCAGTGGTGTCGCACTGGGCAGCCCTTCTATCTTCCTTCTGCTCCGGTTTCCAGTCGTGCGGCTGGCGGCTGTGGGCGAATGCCGGCTGTGTTTGTTTCATGCAGAGTGATGGCTCCACAGCGTACCGCTGCTCCCAAAGGACGCAGACGCATCGGTGACTCAGTGGCAATAACCAGAGCAGCGGGAACAGTGGGAACGGCGGGAGCTGAAGTGACAAGCTCAGTTCTGGCTGAGGGGGGTCTTGGTCCTGGCAACAGGACTAGGGAGCTTGGTGCAGCAGTCGATGCAGACATTTGCTCCCAGCTGGGAAGTCCAATCCTATGCTTACTGCGCTCAGGCCGGGCTGGTGGGCTGCTCCGGTCCTGTGGCTCTGAAACATCCATTTCGGGGCTTGAGATGGCAGATGCCTTGATTAATGCAGTACATGAAGGCTGGGGTAAAAAGGGTGATCCCCTAGCCTGTCTTACTATGAATACAGTACTACCAGTTCTTGGACAGCAGGGGAGTGGCCCCGCCTTAGCAGACTTTAGTAGTATTGAAGAAGTCTTTCTGGATGTAGGGAAAGAGGGAGAAAGAGAGAGTCAGGTAGTATAAATGCAGCCAGGTGGCTCAGAATCAGGTGACTGCAGTTCTCAAGTGTCGTCTGCCATCCAACCTGCTTTGCCAACTCAAGTCCAGTCTCATCTACCACTTTGTGCTAACAATCTAAACACCGCAATGCCCAGAGACATGGATCCTCACTCTCAAACCAATACTATTCCGGCTCGAATGTCATATGCAATCGTACATGCTTAGCAGCAATCCTGGGCTAGAGCTACCTGCTGGCTCTGTGCACACTCATCTTGTCAATGCTCTCTTGGATATTCAGGGTGGTGCCCAGCTGTAGTCCGTGGCTCTATCAGTGAATGCAATTGGTGAGGATGGTGAGACTGACGACGCCTTGGTATCAGACACACTGAAAGTACGTTCCCTGGCCGGGGAAAAAGGCGTAAAGGTGAGAGGTTCTAAAAGCACTAGAGGGGCTAAAGGTGGCAAAGGCTGTGGTGGTACCAAACTCCCACTTACTACCACAGTTGGGCGACTCAAAAACTCTGCCCCGAGCAGCACGAAAGCTGATTCTGGCTTTAGTCCTCTGCGCAAATGGGTGGCATCAAAGGGAGAGGTTAAAGCCATCATTTCATGACTCTCCAACTCTGGCAATGCGGAGGCTGCTGCACCTATGGACCCTGCGGCACCTGCGGCAGTCGAGGGGAGGACCCACTAACATCTCCTGGCCCCTGTACGAACTCTATGGCCTCGCCAACAGCTCAGTTGGCCAGTTCTGAAGGGAATTTGGGCAGAGATCCTGAGGTACCTGGGTCTGCATCTGCCCCCACAAAATCAACGGCATGCAGTAACTCCATGGTCTCTCGCAATCTCTCGAACATGAGGTGCCCTCCCTGTCCACAATTTTGCAGGCACTATCCATTCAGAGAGCTGAGGCTCAGGAATACTATCTCCAAGCTAAAGCTGATAGCCGGGAAATTAAACAAGCACTCATGGACATCACCATTAAGGTCGCCTCACTATCCTCAGATGTCACGGATTTGCAAGAATGGGTAGCAGCAGTTGAAGAAGTCAACACCTTCACCTCAAGATTTGCTAAAACCTGCGAGAATCAGATGGCACTTCTACATTCTAAAGTTGAGGATCTTGAAAATCGCCAACGGCGGCATAATCTACGCGTCTATGGCATACCGGAAGGAAGAGAAGGCTCCGTCCCACGGGCGTACATAGTCAATTTATTTCAGCAGGCATTTCCAGATATGGCGGACTGGGACATGGATTCACAAGTCCAGCGGGCGCATCGATTACCTCTTACTATCACACAAGGGAATCAAGCTAAGCCACCTCGTCCATGCCCAATTCTGTTATTTCTGGGCAATTTTCTGTTGCATCAAGCAATTTATGGAAAAGCACGTCCTTCTACTCCAGTCAAATTAGACTCTATTACTATGCTTGTGCACTCAGATTTGTGTAGGTCTACAATGGACAAGCGATGGAAGCTTCGCCAGTTAATCGATCCCTTTAAGTTAGTCTGCTCACAAGTCTTTCTCCGGGAACCAGCCCACCTGAAGATTATTAGAAACGGACATTCGCATTTCTTCTATACTGAGCACAATGCTCGACAAGCACTCTCAGCTTGGCAGACTGAATCCGCTGGCTAAAAGTAGAGAGAGGGGCAGATATGTAAAGTGATATGTTAAAGTGAGCACAATGCTGCTATCTTATCTCTCTCTTCTCTTCTCTCTTAGTGCTCTCTCTCTCAAATATCTTGTGAACCTTTATTTTTCTTTCTTTTTTTATTCTTTTATTGCTTGAGGTGCTCATTCTTTTATTTCTTTCTTTCTTACACATTGGTAGGGGGGAGGATGGGGGTGGTGAGTCGCAGGGGGTTGTTCTCCTTTGGCTGTCATCCAACGACAGCGGGAAAAGGGGATGATTCCTTTCTGTAGGTGCCGGGGGAGGGCGTAGCCGGGGTTGGGTGGGGGGTTGTTTTGTCGGATAGCGGTCTCACACCATGCTATCTAAGGGTTGGGGCGGGGAGGAATGAGAGTTGGAAGGGGTTAAAGAGCCATTCAATAGTCAGAAATATAGTTGCAGAACATAAGGCACTTGAAGATGGAACCAGGTTGGAGGCGGTTGAATTAAAATTATGTAATGTCTGACTTAAAATGTATGTGTTGGAACATCGCGGGGTTGAATCAAGCTAGAAAACGGCAACTAATTGGGGAGGAACTCCGTGCATTCAAACCACATTTACCTGGCCTAACCGAGACTCATCTTGCATATAAGGACAGATCACTGTTGAGACAACTTGGGTATGACATACTAATATGCACTTCACAAGCAGTCTCTATCCGTGGGGTCGCTATATTGAAATCTAGGAATTTAGCAGTTACTGTTTTACGCACATTAGCTGATACTAAGGGTAGGTGGGAAATAGTTCAGTTGCTGATATCAGGGCGTAAGGCTACGATCTGTGTAGTGTATGGTCCTAACTCAGATTATCCCGATGTCTTTGATTATTTAAGTTCCGAATTATTGGGGTGGGCCGGGAATTTTATTATTATGGGCGACTTCAATTGCATTATGGACAGCAAAATAGATACTACCAATAGTAAAGCATGGGCCAGAATGGTCAAGACCAGGGCAGCTTTGTTGGCATTATTGCACATACATCAGCTTGATGATGCCTGGAGGACAATCTTTCCAATGCTGCCAGGGTATACGTTCTACTCTCACCCGCACAAACAGTATTCCCGTATCGACATGATCTTTATTAAGAGTTCACTGTTGGAAAATGCACGCGTAGAGGTCTGTCCCAAAATTACATCGGACCATAACCCAGGATTGCTAACTCTACAGAAACAACTTGGTGTTAGAAAGGATCCTCGGGTTTTTCATTTCCCAGACACTTGCTCAGTAATTCTGAGTATCTGGTACATATTAGAAGAGCATTGAAGGAGTATCTAAGTAATAATCTGAGTACTGCCAATATATCAATAGTCTGGGACTGTATGAAAGCTTTTGTCAGGAGGGCGGCTATTCAGTTTGCTCTAGCACAAAACAGGCATGCAACTGAGGAGGCAGAACAGGATCGTCTTGAATATTTAGACCTGGAACACCAACATGCTAGGGCAATCATGGCAAGGGACCCAATGGCGCAGCTAATATACCTTCGGCTTTTGAAAGTTCGGTCCAAAATTAATAGAGGGTTAATGGATAAAATTGCCACCAATTACCGTAAGCATAAAACTTTATACTATGAATACGGAGAAAGGGTGGGGCGTGTGTTGGCAATTCAGATTGCCAATCAGAAGGCTAGGTCTGATATTAAATTGATTAAAGGAGATGGCGGTCTGTCTTTCACTCAGCCACAGGACATAGCGGAGCAGTTTAGATTATTTTATGCCAACTTATATTCAGAGTCCGCGTCATTCAATAAATGCACTTTTCTCGAGTATTTGCAGGAGAGTCACCTTCCTCAACTCGACTCTTTGGACTCCATAGAGTTACAAAAAGATATAGAACCGGTCGAGGATGCTATAAAGTCTTTGCCTTCAGGCAAAGCTGTTGGCGAGGATACTATTCCGCTTGAATTTGATAAAACTTTCAGGGACATACTTGTACCTGTCTCTACGCAGTTGAGTATGGACATTTCTAGTGGGGGCGATTCTCCTGCCTCATGGAGTACTACTAATATTGTGGTATTCCTTAAGAAGGGGAAGCCAATTGACGACAGAGGCTCTTATCGTCCAATATCCCTAGTTATATATTATCTAAGAAAAGCACCAAAGTATGGACTACAAGAAACTGTTTCGACTGCCCTCTTACACGTGGAACACATTGATTAGACTTGAATTTTGCCTTGTTAATCAAAAACTCAAACGCATGGCCATTCTGGCAAAATACTTTCACCAGACTACTGCTGCACCCGAAAATACTATGACGGCAGTTATAAAAATAATCTTTGTAAACGAAAATAACCCCTGGTCTATTAATCTCATCACTGTCTCGCCGTCGAGAAATGGGATCCAAATGACATTAACTACAAAGCCATTGAAATGCAATCAAAAACAACTGTACCTCCGCTCAGGTGTACTGGATAAGGAAGCTCTCCAAGCAAGGGCCCTTCATGAGTCCCTAATAACATCTCAAATAAATATGTCATGCAAACCTCATCTAAACAAGGCCTTGGGAAAATGCTCTCTAAATCAAATATTATGAGCAAGGCTGGTGCCACTCCCAATTAGAGAACTTAGTACGGCCTGGAAAATAACTGAAAACATCACACGCTGCAGCAATTATAGAAGGGAATCACTGGCTCACACATCACTTCGCTGCCCGGCAATTCAGCACGCCTGTCGTACCCTCCTGAGGCCAGTCTTTTTACACTAGGGCACTCGATCGGCCAGAGAGGCTCTACACCTCTTATATGCCATGGAAACTGTGGCGGATATGGCAAGGTTTGGGAAATTTGTATATCAGGCCTCTGTACTGCTAAAGGGCAACTTGCTGGAAAATACAGTTCAACTACCAGCCACTGCCTGGCCCCTTAACAAAGAGCAGCCGATCGTTCAATAAATAATCTATCCCTAGCCCATAATATTGGTTACTCTGGTTCCCATATGCTTGGGTGAAGAAACTGAACGTACTTGCTAACTTGCATCTGGAAACATTTATGCTCTCCAATATCCTGTTTGCTGCACTGAAAAACTTATTTTATTTTATTTTTATTATGAATGAATTGATTTTAATACTCTTGTTTGCACTTTACTATATGCTTTTATATTGATTTACTCAAATTTGTAATGGTTTTAAGTAATCATATAAGAAATTATTCATTCATTCATTCATTCCCCTAAGGTAGACCCTAAACAGCCCAGAGGGCAGAGTGCATTGTATTTCAAAAGTTGGACATGAACTATTGAGTTTTATATTTCCAGGTAGTGAAAAACTCCCAAAATCATTTTTCACTACTGTGAAGCCTACCTCTCCCATTGGATAAAATTGGGTTACCTTATTACATTTAATAAGTGATAACGTTTGTTTGGGAACAGGTACAAATCTCATGTTTAGTCGCAAAATAATTTAAATTTTAAATCTTCTTTCATAGTAAAATCGGATTTTAAGTCGCAATTATGAAAATACCACTTTTATAAAGTTGGCATTTCTTTTGTTCTAACCATTTGGTGCCTACAGCCTGTGCCCTGGGTCAAATGGCTATGATTAGAGTGGCAGTTGGTCTTTGTGTATTCCTCCCAGATATTAAGACAAAGGGGGACTAGGTGTTGGCAGGATGGGATATCCTGCCGGCATGGGAGGAGCGGAGCTCTTCCTTGTCCCACTTACATTTCAAAGGGCCTACTTCCAGCACACTCACAATGAACTTGACACCAGACTTTTGTCACCCTACACTTCTTTGAGCCTGAGCAGGAGAGGAAGGAAATTCCAGAACCAGATAGGGGGGAAATCTAGAAGTCTCCCCCACTTTAAAGGCTGGCACCAGGCATAAATATTGGACCCTCAGACCAACTCTTCAGTACACTCCTGGAGCTGCGGAGGATGCCTCCCTTGTAGTTCAAAGGACTGCCGTGCTGCTTGAGGCCTGCTTTGTACCTCAGAGAACTGCCCTGCAGCTACCAGAGAACAGCCCTGCTGCTTGAGGCCTGCCTTGCTGCTTGAACTCAAGACTACCAGAAAGACACCAAGGGCTAGTTGGATGGCCTCCTGTTCTGAGCTACCGGGACACAAAAAAGTCCAATTTTTAACCTGCCTGAAGTGAGTCCTGCCCTCCAAATCATGACCACCCACTCCTGGACCCTTGGAATTGGTGCCAAAGGTGCCCAAACAGCCAAAATGCTTAACTTGGGACTTAGACATTTTTTCATCAAAAAGCGACTGACAAAAGACCGGCACCTACCTGCTCGCTGATCCGCCCAAAGTGATCGCCAGTCAGCCTGACTTCGTGGTAGCTCCTGCATCATTCTTTTATGGAGAGTGGTTCCTCTGGGAAGCAGTATCCGGCCTCGTGGAGTCCTTGTGGGCTACATCCTGTAGCTTTGTCCCGCTGGAGATTTGAAACTTTCAAAAAGTGACAAAATCCAAATGTAGAAATCTTCAATGTGACGTCATCCAGCCGCTCCCTGACAATGACGCTCCTCCTTGGACACTGCTGGATGCCTTCCCCCACTGAACTTTGCCTTCTCAGATATTTTTCTTCAGAAATTCTTCCAAGTACAAAGGTAAGATGGGACCAGGCCCAATCCACTTCTGATATCCGGACCGTGCTCCATCCTGGTCGGCCATAACATTTGACTTTCCGTTACCCTTTACCTCTGAAGTACACAGGAGCCACTATGACTACAGTAAGGTGTCATTTGGTGTCCTCAGAGCAGGTTATCCCCAATACATGCCACCAGGTTGTGGTAGCGGACAACCGTGAGAGTCACTACCTAGTGCCTCTAGTTCCCTTTAAGTGGAAGGGTCTCAGGTTCACTTAAAGCTGTGAGTTCTGCCATGCCTGTAGATTGTTTGCTAGGGGGTGACTTGGAGAACACTGCCTGGAAGAAAGTGGAGCTCAGGTCCCCTCTGGAGATGTTAGGATTGCCTGAGTGGGTGTGCCTGACCACAAGGAGCATGGTAGCCCGAGAGGGTAATAAAGGAGACCTGGAGCCTGGAAAAAGAGCCCAAGTAGCTGTCAAAAATAGGAAAGGCAAGGAGTGTGGGAAACCAGCCCCTGAAACTCCCACAGTCCAGGGGGAAGAGACCCTGAAGGTGGCACCCTTGAGCATACAGTGGAGGACATTGCAGACCTGACTGAGCTTGCTGGATGGCAAGTTGAAGTTGGGCCCACCAGGGAGGAATTCTGTAGAGGACAGCTGCAGATGCATTCTGCAGGTCCTGTCCCACCTCCCAGGACAGTGGGAAGTCAAGGAAAAACCTCAAAGCACCCCTGGTTCCCTTACCTATTGTTGATGTTATGGTCCGAGCACATGTCACCAGGCAGACCACCTCTCACTCATCCCATGCTCCTCCTGCACTTCAGATCCCTAGACATTTTGGCCTCTCACTTCTCATCATGCCGCTAGAGGAGGCCTTGTATTTTATGTGGAAGGATTTCATGCTAACGTCTTGGTTCCCCAGACCAGTGTTATATTTTATGGTCCAGTATTTGTTCCCCCAATTAGAGCTAAGTCATGTATCCATCATTTGGTGCATAATTTGTGAACCACAGGCCTCTACCCTGTTAGTTGGAGAGCCTGGAGTGCTCTTGGTTTCTCTTGCTGTGATATTTGCTGAAATCTCACGAGATTACTGCAAATCTCAGAAGCCATCTTGGGTGCAGTTGGTATTCATACCGCGCCCAAGTCTTCTCATGTGCTTTGCCTCAAGGATTCCAAAGGGAACTCTGGCTGGTTGATGAAGATGGACTGCAGAGGAATCCGATTCTACTTGCTGTGGTGTTGTTCATGGTCAGTAGAGAGGCTGACCCGCCACAAGTTTTGTGGATGTTGGTGTTCTTGTTGTGGAGGAGCAGTTAGCCTTCATTGAACTGTTAGGGTTTCATATGAATTCATATGATTCTGATTTTCAAATGTTTTTTTTTAATTGTTGGCAAGAAAGAGGAATCGCAATGGTGGTTCAGACTCTTAAAAGGCTACCAAATTGGAGCATGTGATATGGTTATGATTATACTGTTCATGGGAAATGTAGTTTGACGTTTTCTTGAATGTAATTGGCTGCTGTCAAAAAACTAAAGCTAGAGAAGCATAATCCTTGCTTCCGTGCCCTTAATTGAATTAAAAATTCTTAAAGTATAATCTAGAAAATGTTTTACTCTGTATCCACAGGATCTGAGGCTCTGCTGCTAATTTCTATTTATCCTTTTGAAGCATGTTGCTACATTTTCTTTCGTTCTTTGTGCCAGATCAACTTCCAGTCAGTTCTCCAGCATTTCCAGATGCAATCTTTCGTTCAGTTTCCTCGTTTGGAGTTTCCAATTATCAGCCAGTTTAGCCATTCGGATCTATTAGTCCCTGGCACTATACAAAACACTCATTATCAGGCCACATTGTCAAATGAATTACCCAATGAATCTATCTTGTTGTAAACTCTATGAAAGTGATACCAACAGGCATATTTGCATGTACACACAGGGGTTCTTTGTGCTGTTGAAGGAAAAGAGCCTGGTGGAAAAAAAACTTTAAAAAGGATAACTTAAAAGACCATGGTTTCCAGGAATTTATTAGATGAAAAAGCATACGTCCTCAGACGGTTTCTAAAATATAGGAGAGTTTGCTTTGCTCTGAAACGAGGCAATGCTTTCTAGAGTCTTGAGGCTAAAGCCCTAAGGAACCGATCACAACTGACCAGTATTCTCACAACCAAACTTACCAGATACAGAAACACTGAACGTGATTTTACTTGGTGCCAAAACGCATGCAGGTATGGGCAGGGATTATGGATATCGGCACAGCCCACCCAACACCTTCTGTCTGACATGGTGTGCATAGAACACATTTTCCTCCATTGCAACAGCTTCCTTGGCCTCATATGCTCTCAGCCCAACCTGCCAAACCATAGCAAAGCTTAAAGCAGGAAAAGGGCATATTATTGGGCTATAATAGGAATGCGCATTTTTTATCAGGTAAGGTCGGATTGGCTTGTTGTAGTAAGGACGCACAGTAGGACCGTCAGCTACAAACATCAAATGTGAACTGCCGATCCTCCCAGCGCTCTCCTAGTCTCCAAGGAGACTTGCAATTATTCAGTAATACCATTCTATACTAACATTCTACCAGTGAAATAAGGCCTATACTACACTTGTTATTCCCTATTTCTGCCAAATAACTTGTTTTAGCTGCAGGACACAAGTCGGGGGAACACGCGGGTGGACAACGTCCACCCACTATTTTCATAGGGTGGACACCGTTGTAGTGTTGGGGTAGAAACACTGGAGCCAGAAAGCAGTGTTGTTGCCTCATTAAAATATTTATTGAAGATAAACGAAGTACCAAGTACAAGAACCCACAGCCATCGCCAGTTGCTCAGGAGAAAGCCCAGAAGTTCTGATCTTTCTCCTAGCAACTAGAGATGGAATGTGGAACAAATAAAGAATTTAAAATTACAATGAAAGAAATACTAACACAGTACAGTAATGCAGAGTACAGGATACTACATCATCATCTTCCTCCTTATAAAAATACAAACTAAGACAAATCATAATTAGGGCTCCCGGTTTTCCGTTTTTACGGATTTTTACATATAAATACAGACGGAAAAGTATTTTTCCTTTGTCTGTATTTATATGTAGAAGCGGAAAAATACGAGTAAATTTTGCCGCGCTGACTTGGTTCATAGTTGCCGTGCCACGCCCCTGTTCCGATGCTGGGAATTCCTTCCAGTGACGTACTGTGGACGTACTGTGGACCTATTGGTTCAGGGTCTTTAAGTGACCCTGAGCCAATCCTGGTTGTTTTGAAGCATCACAGTGTGGGCGTGCTAATACCTCCAGCCCCGCCCTGGTAACATTTGCCCTATATTTTGGGGGCTCACCTGCCTGTTTTTCCTATTTGCCTGCAATACGGACCACCACGTTTGAAGACGCCTTCCTGTTTGGCATTTCCAGGGATCCAGGACTCCACCGCCCAAGTTAGCCTGCGCCAGCCCGCCGCTTTGTACTTCCAAGGTACGTGGATGTGCCCTTTGTATGTGGCCTCAGGGGACAGATCGATTTGCTTTAAAAGCCGCTCCTGCCTCTCTCTGTCCCTCTGCAGCCTCGGGCTCCTGCCCTCCCTCCCCCACCCCACGTATTAAGTGGCAGCACCAGCTGTTCGCATCCCCGTGTTTATTTTCGTTTTTGTTGTGATCTGCTTGGCTGCCGCACCGTAACCCCTGTCTTGTGGTGTCGTACAAATGAAAAAGGGTGTTACAGATTGTACTTGTAATCCTATACAAGTAATAAAGTCAGCTGGGATCCTCTCTTTTATTGCACCGCTTACTCCCCAGTCACGTAAAATCACAAGTATGCGGGTTGTAAGGTAAATTGGTAGAAATGTCCCCCCCCTAATTCTGGGGCTTAATCACTGGCCTCTCTAAGCTGCCTCTCTTTGTCCCTCTGCAGCCTCGGGCTCCTGCCCTCCCTCCCCCACCCCACGTATGAAGTGGCAGCACCAGGTGTTCGCATCCCCATGTTTATTTTCGTTTTTCTTGTGATCTGCTTGGCTGCCGCACCGTAACCCCTGTCTGAAGTGCCCTTAGCACCCTGTAGCCCATCAGCCCTCACCTATTACTGTCCTCTCTGCGCACATCAGATTTTGGACGTACCTACATGTCTGCTGGAAAAAAAGCACTCTTTGCTGTAAATATTGAATTTCAGACTTCTACCTGAGATAGGTTGGGCAAAAGTATGCGAGTGTTTGTGTGTGTGGGGGCGGGGGGCAGGGCAAGGGGTCTAAGTCTCCCAGCACACACACGAGTACAGCTCTCTCACCCAATACACTTTCACACGCAGTATTAGAGAGCCGATCTGGGTCTGAGAGCTGTACATGTTGGCTGTGTGCAGAGCACTCTCACGCCTGATGCTGTTACACCCAGCGGTCTCTCTTCACGAGCACTCTAATAGCAAAAGCATTTTCGGGCACCCAACACTTTCACATTAGAGCACTCTGGCACTCAACACTTTCGCCACACCATCGCTCTCCAACACCCGCACTTTCTTGCCCTCAACAACTGCGCTATCTCACACCTAACACTTCATCAATGTCCTCCCTCTCTCGCACCGACCACTCTAACAACACCTGAACTCTCAGGCAAGCAACTTCTCTCGAGAAAGAACTTGTTAAGTCTGGAAACACTGATAAAAAGTACACAGTCAGAAAGAAGAATGAAAAATAGTGCTGCTACTGCCTATGAATTCCAAGTCCACGATCACCAACAGAGCGCTGCCTCTGGCGCCATCATTCCTGGTAGGAGTGTTGAATTCTGGCTCCGGTCCCTGATGCCTGGGTGCATCTGGTTGTTCGTTTTTTTCATCTTTATCTAAGTCTGACTAAATGTGCAGGTTTAATTAATACTCCTATATGTGATAGATACCAAAGACCAGAAGCCTGTTCTGACCAGTCCTTCTGCCATCCAACTATTTTAGAACTGTGCAACCTCCTCAGATGTGTCCATAAAATGTAACTTTGGTCCTGAATTTTGACCCTTGTTTTTACAGTCACTGCCCAGAATGTGCCTTGTTGCCAGTTGGCGAGCCTCCTAGGACCCTACAAGACTGAGCCCTCCAAGGTTTACAGCCTAGACCCTGGACAGCACGCCCCACCCAGGGTGTGGACAGGAAGAGAAGGGAATTTGAATGCGGGACCCTCTGCAGCAGCAGTGCAGCAACCTTTGCCCAGCCCCCACACCATCCGAGCGCTCCCTGCCCAGAGACCTTAACAAAAGCCACTGACTAGTGAATACGCATTCCTTGTAGCAGGTTGCTTGCACTGGGGCCACGCTACCTCTCTCACTTGCGCCATAAAATGCTTTGTGTTTGATGGCAAGAATGTGAGATGAGCTCAAATCAGAACATGGGGTTCTGGCTTCACGTGGTAGTGTCCAGGGTCGCTGTGAGGCTGCTATTAATCTGTCCCCTGAGGCCTGAGTTGCAATGGCATTTTAACTTGTTGTTCCCTTGGCTCGTGTCCGTGTGGAAGCTGTCCCTGCTGCAACTACCCCCTACGCATGCTGTGGGCCCTGTCAAGGCATTTATTTATTTATTTATGCGTTTTTATATAGCGCGGACTTTACCCGAAGGTGTCAGAGCGCTTCACAATAGGAACAGTAACGTTACATGAGGAGAAAATTACAAATGTGCATAGTACAAGAGCAAACGTTACGTTACATGATGCCGTTTTCAGATGAAAGTATTGTGTTCACCAATAACAACCGGGTGCAGGTGTGCCTTGTCAATTTAAATAAATGTGGAAAAATACTAGCTGTAGCGTCGTCTTTTGCTTGTGGCAAAAATAAATGCGGATAAATACAGAAAAAATGCCCAAAAAATAAATATGGATAAATACAGACGGAAATGGCAAAAAAATAAATACCATAAAACCGGGAGCCCTAATCATAATCATGGAAACGAAGGGGTAATCTAGAAACTCTTTTGAGAATAGAAGGTTCTGACACAACAGAATTAGTCATGCGAGGAGAGAATACAGATTGGGATGTAGATACCTGAGAAGCAGGAGTAACACATTCCACAGGTAAAGAATGTGAAACATAGGCATCCTGAGATGATGATATATTGACATCAACAAAAACATGCGAACCATGAGACACTTCTTTGGAACATGAAATAGAAAGCTTGGTTTCATACAAAATAGAGTCATCAACAAGTGGAGTGTCATCAACAGCGGGAGCATTTGATCTGAAATAAATATATTTCTGAATGTTGATAATTGGAACTAATTTGTTTTTATTCCACCAACCTCTTCCGTGTAAAAGGATAGAACCTTTACTGACAAGTTCAATTTTGCAGGGAGAAGAATAAATAGATTCCCCTTTAGAGACTCTCACAGGTTTCTTGATAAGGACCCATGAACCAACCAAAAATTTCTTTTCGGAAACATGCTTAGAAGAGTAAAAATTTGCTTTTTGTTGTTTTTGTTTCAATAAGACATTTTTCCTTAACAAAACAGCATCATAGGTATTGGACTCAGTTTGACAATCAAGCCATGCAGGTAAGATTTTAGATCTGCATTTTCTTCCCCTCAACAACTCGAATGGAGTAAAATCAGTTGTAGAGTGAGGAGTAGAATGGTACGCATTGATCTTGTCTCTGAGAAACTTGTTAACATCAACCCCTGAAGCAAGGGCAGATTGAATGCCATTCTTTAAAAAACAGTTGGCCCTT
This sequence comes from Calotriton arnoldi, assembly GCA_963921515.1. Classification (NCBI taxonomy): domain Eukaryota; kingdom Metazoa; phylum Chordata; class Amphibia; order Caudata; family Salamandridae; genus Calotriton; species Calotriton arnoldi. The sequence continues at coordinate 3,703 of CAWUFW010012324.1, read as the reverse complement.
TCTACAAGTCCATTTGAGGATGGGCTGTAAAGGGCAACCTGAAGATGTTTAATGTCACATTCCAAAACAAATGTTTTCATAAGAGACGAACTAAAGTGTGTACCGTTGTCTGTAACTAATTCTCTAGGAGTACCCTCAAGAGAAAAAACATGTTGCAAAAAATGTAAAACAGACTGTGAGGAAGCAGAATCAACAAATGAGAAATAAATCCATTTAGAAAAATAGTCGATGAGAACAATGAGAAACCTTTTACCAGATGGAAGAAGGTTAAAAGGACCAGCAAAATCCAGTGCCACTTTAATCCAAGGTCCATCAGGTAAAGAAACAGGATGTAAGGGCTCATTGGAGGTTTTCCAGTGCTTATCAGAAATAACACATTGAGGGCACAAGCTAACAAAAGAAGTAACCTGAGCATTCATAGCAGGCCGCCAATAGTGCTCTCTCAAAACCTTGCATGAAGCAGTCATACCTAAATGTCCTTGATGTGCTATCTTAATTAAGCAAGACCTAAGTTGAAGAGGTGGAATGAATTTGCCATTTCTTGTGAAAACTTGATTCTCAATAGAAAGTTCAGGTGAAATTTGAGCAAAAGCTTTCAAGTCATTTGGAAGATTGCGTAAAGGAAGCCAACCACTCTTGATGTATTCCATGACTTTCTTGAGAAATTCATCTTGAGAAAGTGCATCTAGCCAGTCCTTTTCAGAAACAAGCTCTTGGAGAAACTGCATCCAAAACAGCAACAACACATTCATAATCATTGTTGAATTCAGAATCAGAAGATAAAGGCATGCATGACAGACAACCTGCACGCAAATTGTTCCCACCTTGTATGTAATTAAAAGAAAAATTATATTCCTGTAATTTAGAGAGCAATCGCACTAATCTAGAGGATGCTTTGCCAAGACCATTTCCTTGAAGTAAAAAGACAAGGGGTTTGTGATCAGTTAAAATTTCAAAAGAACAGCCCCACAGATAAGTTTTAAATTTCTGGACAGCCCAGACACAAGCTAGAGTCTCCCTTTCTATGGTGCTGTAATGTGACTGCGAAAGAGCTCTAGAAGCGACAGCTATAGTGACTTCTTTACCTTTAATTTTCTGTCCAAAAACTGCACGAATTCCTTTCATGCTGGCATCAACATAAATGACACACTCATTACCTGGAACAAAAGGGCTGAGAGCAGGAGCAGTAGAAACCAATCGCTTGAGATCAGTAAAGGCGTGATCAATTTCATCGTTCCAAAGAAACTTGACACCCTTTTCTAAAAGATGCCTCAGAGGTTGAACAGCAGATGCGTAGGAGGGAACAAAACGAGCATAAAATTCACAGGTGCTTTGAGAAGGGCTTCATTGTTGCTAAATTTAGGCTTAATAGCACTGGGTGCAATGGAGTGACCAAGATAATCCAATTTTTGTACTAAAAACTTGCATTTCTCAGACTGAATAGTTATCCCCCTAGTAGTGAGAATATTTAAGACTCTTGGGTCGATTCCGATCTCGGTCGGTAGGGCTCCGAATTGGATTCGGCTTTACCGGATCCGAGTCGGAGGCTTTGTTTCCGACCGATTCGTACAGTCGTCCGAGCGAGCAAGTACGATGCGAGTGAACGCGAAATCGCCGACCGACTCGTTTCCGTGTCCGACCCGCTCCGTCCGACTCGTTTGCACTCGATTCGTGGCGCGCAATGGAGACGTTTTACGACCGAGCCAGTACGATGGACGCGTCAGACAGCCGGATCGAGTCGGAGCGTCCGGCTCGAAAAAGCTCCCAGAGCCGGACTTGGGGGGTCTGTGCCGGACCCCCCTGCACCCGTAGCCATACGAGTCGAACACAGGGGGGACCCAAGGGTCCCCCCTAAACATGCATGTACTGTGCGAGTTGCACCAACGCGTACACACTGTAGGGGGCGCACTTGTTTGCGACGTACCCATTGAGTCACTGGGAGCCCATGTACGCGTCGTACGACCGGCTCCCATTGACTTCAATGGGAGTCCGACCGATTCAAGTCCGGCAGCATGCGGCCGCATCGTACTCGCTCGGTCGGACTGCAGGAGTCCGGCTCGGTCGGAAATCTCTCCGGATCCAGCTCGGTCGGAGAGTTTTCCGATCCAGATCAGAATCCGCCCCTCTGTCTAGAACTAATAAATGTTCTTCTTTAGTTCCCGTGAAAACAAGAATGTCATCTTGGAAAGCCTGGACATTTTTAAGATCTTTAAATAAAACATTTTTAAGATCTTTCAATAAATTATCCATGGCTTTCTGAAAAACACTCGCTGCTGAGGCGAGGCCAAAAGGAAGTCTTAAATATTTGAAGCCCCCAAACGGTGTTATGAATGTGGTAAGATCTTGTGAACCAGTGGTTAGGGGTATCTGATGGTACAGTCGTCCGAGCGAGCAAGTACGATGCGAGTGAACGCGAAATCGCCGACCGACTCGTTTCCGTGTCCGACCCGCTCTGTCCGACTCGTTCGCACTCGATTCGTGGCGCGCAATGGAGACGTTTTACGACCGAGCCAGTACAATGGACGCGTCAGACAGCCGGATCGAGTCGGAGCGTCCGGCTCGAAAAAGCTCCCAGAGCCGGACTTGGGGGGTCTGTGCCGGACCCCCCTGCACCCGTAGCCGTACGTGTCGAACACAGGGGGGACCCAAGGGTCCCCCCTAAACATGCATGTACTGTGCGAGTTGCACCGACACGTACACACTGTAGGGGGCGCACTTGTTTGCGACGTACCCATTGAGTCACTGGGAGCCCATGTACGCGTCGTACGACCGGCTCCCATTGACTTCAATGGGAGTCCGACCGATTCAAGTCCGGCAGCATGCGGCCGCATCGTACTCGCTCGGTCGGACTGCAGGAGTCCGGCTCGGTCGGAAATCTCTCCGGATCCAGCTCGGTCGAAGAGTTTTCCGACCCAGATCGGAATCCGCCCCTCTGTCTAGAACTAACAAATGTTCTTCTTTAGTTCCCGTGAAAACAAGAATGTCATCTTGGAAAGCCTGGACATTTTTAAGATCTTTAAATAAAACATTTTTAAGATCTTTCAATAAATTATCCATGGCTTTCTGAAAAACACTCGCTGCTGAGGCGAGGCCAAAAAGAAGTCTTAAATATTTGAAGCCCCCAAACGGTGTTATGAATGTGGTAAGATCTTGTGAACCAGTGGTTAGGGGTATCTGATGGTAGGCTGAATGAGATCTATAGTGGAAAAGTACTTGGCCTGACCAATATTAGACAACATCTCTTAAATGTGTGGCAGGGGGTGGCAGTCAACCAAGATGTTGAGATAAGGGACCTCAAGTCCACACAGAGACGAAGACTTCCATTCTTTTTCTTGGCTAAAACAATGGGAGAACCCCATTCTGAGGAGTCAGTAGGTGTAATGATACCTTCCTCAGTAAGTTTGTCCAACAAAGTTTTTAATTCAGAACGAACAGTGATAGGGACTGGTCTGACTTTGTGTATTATGGGTGTAGCATTTTTTAAAGTTTGATTTCATGCTCAAACCCCTGAAAAGTACCAATACCGTCCTTAAAAACTTTAGGAAATTTGTGCATGAGATCAGGAATAATGCTATTGCAATCATCAGAAAGAGACAAAATGGGTATCTCTCCCAAGACAATGGGATTTTTGTGACCAGGTTTGAGATATATACCTAATTTGGCTAAATCCATCCAGCCAACAAGATCTTTTCCATTAACAGTG